>VWPU01015722.1:0-76141 GCA_013398955.1 Callaeas wilsoni | reverse complement strand
CGGCTCGGCCCGGCTCGGCTCGGGCCGCCCAGCCGGGACCCTCAAGGATGACGGTCACCAAGGGGCTGCGGTTACCCCCGATTTGGGGTGACACCGCGTTGCTGCGGGTTTGTGTCCCCATGAGCCAACAGGGACAGGTCACGGAGCAGAATGGGGCTTTCAGCTCGCGGGGTCAGCCCCTCTGCGGGCTCCCGGGGGGACTGCACCGGGTTTCAGGGACCCACGGGTGAGATTGATTTAAGGGGGAAAAGATGCAGCCCTCACCATGTCCTGCCAACCCTGGAGTGGCTCATTTCGGCTGCCCGGGGCTTTATCCGGGGTCGGACCCACTGCCCAGCCGATGACCACGTTGCTAGTGCGAGAGCCCTAGAAGCTGTGGACACCGCAGGGAGGCGGGAAAACGGGCAAAAAAATACCCAAAACGGTGCATCAACCAGAAACGGTGCTGGGGAGACCCTCTGGCGGCGCCCTCTTGCCCCCTCCCCCCCCCAACCCCCTGTCCTGTTCCCGTTTGGTCCCTGGGGAGCAAACGGCGGGTCCAGGTGGGAAGCGGCGCTCCCGGGCCAGCTCCCACCGCCTACTGGGCATTTGGTCAGCAGGAGCGGGCGGGAGGTGCCGGGAGAGAGGAAGGAGCGTGTCATAAACCGAGGTGACAGCAGCCGCGCCGGGGCAGCTGGGTGGCAAGCTGCTGTCACCTGGCACTGCTGGTGTGTCCTTTTGGGGAGGGAAAGGGACAAATCGGCCAACTGCTAAATTCAGTCCCAGCTGATGAAAAGTGCCATCACGGAGTGTCTGTCGCACCACTGGAGGACAGTGGCCTTGAGCTCCGAGTGTGACTTGCCCCACGGCCTGCTCCTGTGGCTTTTCCCAGCAGCTGGAGTAGCCTGGGACCACTCCTGCCCCGTCTGGGTCCTTCTTCTCATCCCACCTGGATTTAGGCTGTAAGGAGTTGTTGAAGCAGTTCCTCATTCTCCTCCCATAAGGGTCTGCTTTTCTAGGTCAGTCTCTGCAGCTAGTTGTTCTCATTCCTATCCTCATTCCTATCCCAATCCCATCTTCACATCCATCCCCATCTCCATCCCATCCTTGTCTCCACCCTCATCCTATGCCCATATACATCCCCATCTCAATCCACATCCCCATCCAATCCCTATCCCCATCTCCTCACCCGTGCCCATCCAATGCTCATCTCATCCCGATCTCTATCCCAGTTCCATCTGTCTGGTCTCTGTCTGACACTTTGGCTTCCCCAGGCCAGAGCTCTCCCCGTCACACCTGTCTAATGTCAGTGTGTTGCAGTCCATCGTTCTCATAGAATAGGAGGAACTGGAAGGTTACTGCTGCTGGGGGCTGCAGACCCCCCCTCTGCTCTCCTGTGCCTGTGCAGCTTCTCCCAGGATGTCCCTGTGCCACTGGGATGTGGGGCCTCTGCAGCACTGGTGCAGGGCACTGAGATGGGCTCAGGGCTTGAAGCTCTGGGAGTCCGTGCAGGAGCCAGGTTTGCCCGAGGATTGTGAAGAGAAGCCATCCCTGCCTCTGTCCCGTACCCTGAGGGCCCCGTGCCGGACAGCAGGCGGTGGCTCTGTCCCCACCACCCCAGCCATGGTGTCGGCGGGAATCACCAGCGGCAACCCCTGTCCTGTCTCCTGTGTGGGCTCGCCGCGGAGAGCGGCGGGACGTGCCGCGACTCACGGTGACTCACGGGAGCTCCGGTTGTGCCCGGGGGCCGGCACAGCCCGGCAGTGCAAACAGTGTGCGGGGAGCGCCGGAGCCACCGCAGCCCGTGACCGTCCTCTGGCACTAATCCCAGCAAACCCGTCATGGCAAAGCTGGAAAAGGGAAGGCTGTGGGGTCGTGCGGCAGCTCTGCCGGACCTGGGCGCGATGGCCTGGGGGTCGGGGCTCCACTCTTCCTGGCTCGCCCTCTCCTTTTTACTCCTAAATATCCCGGGACAGCTGATTTTGTGCCTGTACTGGCCATATCCTGCGAGGTGTGGAGCCCTGTGAACGAGCCGTGGGAGAGTGGGAATTGCTCACACCTCCCCGGTCTGGGGCTTGGCCAGAGTTACATCCTCGCAAGCAAATCTGCATTTGCCAGTGACACTGGTGAGAAAAAGAGCCTGGGCAGGGACCCAGCCATGCAAATGTTCGGGACTGGCAGGTGGGGGCAGGACTCGGCCTGGGAACGGGTCCAGAGAAGGAGGGGAAAGAGCGAAAAAGGACGGGGGGGGGGGGGAAAGGAAAATAAAAAGACAGATTTGAAAAGCTCCATTTCAGCTCCAGTTTGTACCCAGCTCTGTAACTGGAGAGGAGCCGGGAGCTGTGTGACGACCGGGCCAGGCTCCCTGCACGGCTCCGTTGCCCGCCGGCCGCGAAGGGGCTGTCAGGGGCCGCGGCCGGCGCTGGGAGGCCCCTGCCCTCGCTTTATGGGGCCCTGCAAAACCAGTAGTCCCACTCAGGGATTTACCCGCTCTCTTCTGGGACGAGGGGAAGACGTGGCGGGAGGCGGGGAGGGGCCCCGGAGCTGCGATGCCTTAAGCGAGCGGTCACGCCGAGAGCCGCGGAACAAATTTCCCCTCCTCAGGAGACGTGACGGCCAAATTTTCCCGTGCCCGTGAGAGCCTGCGGGAGGGAGAAGGGCCGGCTGCTACCGGCGTCGCCGGCGGGGCACAGAGCCGCCCCGGGGCTGGGCGCGCTGGGCTGGGCACGTCGCAGCCCTCTTCCAAAAAATCCCAGCGTGTCATGCCCGTCCTCCCGGCCAGGCGGACACGGCAGTGAGAGTCCAGCCACCCCTCGAGGCCTCCTTGCAGGGAGCCGGAGAGCCGGGGGGACGGATCCGGGGCAGGCGGCGAGGGGGCGTGCCCCCACTTAATTCATTAAAATGTGTCGGAGAGCGTGGGAAAGACGGGAGCTTTTCTTCCCAGCGCAGAGTCCCAGCGAAAGGCGTGCGAGGGAGAGCGCCCTGCCCGCTCGGCTCCCCGGAGCCGGAGGAAGCGCGGAGGTTTCCTCCGCCGCTGGCCACGCCGGCGCTTTGCCTCCCGGCTTTTTCACAAAGTGGCTGCCGCAGCCCTGGTGGGGAAACGCGGGGCTCGGCCAATGCCGCCTGCCCCACCGCGGAGATGTGGGGTGTGGGGATGAAGGGAGCCCACCCGGGGCTGTGGCTTCTCCATGGGAACAATCTCCCTTGTGCGGATTCATCTCTGGGGACAAGAAAGGGGATCCCTGTCCCTGGTGGGGAAGAGGTCGAGGGGGGTCTTAGGGGACGCCCGTCCTCCGTGTGGTCTGAGAGCTGCACAGGCCGTGGGATTGGCCTCATGCTCTACCCATGAACGCATCACACACCAGGAGCCTTCGGTGGCATCCAGACTGTGTCCGGGTGGGCTGGGACCCTGCCAGCCCTGCAGGCAGAGCTCCTGAGGCCAGAGCTGGGGCTTTGCAAGGGAAACTTCATGCTCTTGGTGTGAGGACGTGTATGGGTGCCCTGCGTCCTTTGCAGGGAGCACGGCACTACAAGCAAAGCTCTCACCAGTGGTTTGGGAAGCTCTGTGGACAAAGGCATCCTCCTGGGACTCTCACACCACAGGGGCCACTGTAGGAACATGGTCTGGGGACTGCCACTTCCCACGGATGTCACTGTAGACGCTGCTCCGCATGGTCCCTCCCTCCCAGCCTGTGACAAACAGGATTTAAAACCTGAGTGAGACTCAAGCAGGGTCATAACACTACACGTAGTCGTTGTCCTCTGGAGGGCACACATGCAGGGGTGTCCCTGGGCTGGAGGATGTGGTGCTGGACTGTAAAGTTTATGTTATCTCACTGCAGCTTGGCCTTTAAGCACTCCAGTGCCCCATCTTGTCAGTCCTCATCCTGCTGGAAATGCTGCAGCTCTTCTGAGGTAGCCTATGGTCTCAATGTCTGACAGCACAAAAAATGCTCCTGGAGCAAAAGGCCACCAGCTGGGACATACTTGGAGCTGGAGAATTCCTGCATGGTGCCACAGGCAGGGATCTCCGGCTGCACCAGTGTTTCAGTGCTGCCAGGCCATGCAGAGGCATCCCCTTGACTTGCCCCTGTGACCACTGAGCACATGTTCTCCATGACTCCAGCTTGTGTTCTGCTAAACTGACACCATCACATGTCCCTGACCTGATGTGCTGACAGATGCTGATGGGGCTTCTGGTCCTGGAAAATGGCATGTGGAGGGACCGTATCTTCACTTTGCAGGTGCTGATAGAGTTGGTTGGAGACACAGACCTTGGTTTTATGTGCCCTGAGCCAACATCCCCACCTTTGGGCCATAATTACCTTCTCCTGGATCATCTGAATAAGCTCCAGGATTGAATCCAGTGCCAGTGCAGGGTTTTGGTGCCAGGAAATTGCCATCTCCTGAGACACATGGTTCTTGGGGCCACTTACCACAGAATCACAAACTGATTTGGGTTAGAAGTGATCTTTAAAACTCATCTTGTCACACCCCCTGCCATGGGCAGGGACACCTTCCACTATCCCAGCTTGCTCCAAGCCCTGTCCAACCTGGCTTTGGACACTTTCAGGGAGGGGGCAACCACAGCTACTCTGGGCAACCTGTTTGCACTGCATGGCCTCTCCTTTGTGGTGGCTGGGGGATGGGGATGTATCATCCCACTGCTCCCACTGCGCAGTTCTCCCAGAAGACTCATTATAGCCCACCAGGAGTGGCCCCTGTACCTGCTGATTGCTCTGTGGAGACAACCCTGGGATCTAAGCAGGCTCGGGGATGACACGGCCATAACCCCCATGGGACACACGCCTGGTGAGTGACAGAAGCTCATTTGGCTAAGGGTCATGCCCACATATTGGCAGGCTGATGGGAAGGGTCTGGTCCCAGGCTATTCCCAGGGGAGCAAACATCCCCTGATTGGTGCGAATGTCCCTCCTCTCTCCTGTCCCCTCACTGCGAGCAGTGACCCTGGCCTGTGGTAGCAGCATTCCCGTGGTGTGGGGCAGCACAAGGGCCGGAGCTCACAGCCAGCTCCGGCTGAATCCATGTCCAAAAACACATTGGTTTGTTTGAAAACGGCAGCTGAGCTCAACGGAGCATCCGGCTGGAAGAGTGGCTCCAGGATGAGGATGGGCAGTGGCAAAGCCCTCGTCCTCCTCCCCCCGTGTCTTGCAGGCTGCCTTAGGGACCAACCAGCCCTAGTTCAAGGCACACAGTCACGCCAGGGAACACTGAGCTGACTTCTGCGAGCCGGTCAAATACAGATTACAGGAGGAAGGAAGTTTGCTCGGAAGGGGATGGGGATAAGGTGGGGGAGAAGGGAGGGAAGTGCATTCCTGCCTGATGAGGAACAATGTTGATATATTCATTTGTAAACTAAAGCTGGCCTGAGCGTCAAACATCTTGTCCCCGTCAAACTCTGAAGGATGTGCAGGAGTACACAGGGAGAGGAGAGGAACCGTCTGACATCCGATGCAGCGTGTGGTTTCCCAGGGCTGAGGGATGGATGCTGCTCAGCCAGATCTCATTCATGATAAAGAGCAATAAAACCCTTCCTCAGTGCTGTTTTATCCCAGGGTCCCCCCATGACCACATCCTGTCATGCAAAGGCAGGAGCTGAGCACAGGTGAAGCACGGGGGATCCATGGGCTCTGGAGTGGGCAGCCCACCCAGAGCGCTCATCCCTGCCAGAACACTGCTAGGGCTGCCCTTCCCGTGCAGGATCAAACGGCTCCATAAAACCAAGGAGGGCTCATTACCGCCCTAATAAATGTTAAACATTAGTATGACACAGACAATGGGATTTTGTAATTATTTTTTTTTAAGCAGCCAGATAAGGAAACAATATTGTAGGCTGATTAGAAAGCTGTTTTAATTCCCTTTGATATGTATCCACCATTCAAAATGGGACAATTTATTACCTCCTGGATGCTCCTCAAGGCTGATCCAATGTGGAATTTGCTGTTGACCATGTCTATGACTGGAGGTGACCTTGCTGCACACTTCCCACCACAGCAGCAGCTCCTGCTGTGCTGGGTCCAAGCCACCGCCCCTGTCCCCAGGAGCTGGATGGGATCCACTGGGAGCTGCTTTGTGCCACGTCCACAGGTACACACCACTTGCTGGATTCTGCCCTGGGCTGGTGTCCCAGAAAAAGTCCCAACCATGCTCTAGCACAGCCCTGACTGTAAGCAGAAGAGCTCACTCCTAAACTGGAGGAGCTCTCAAGCAGATAAAGTCCTGGAGTTGGCCAGGAGGTGACCCTACTGTCCCCAGGGATCAGAGGGAAAGGCACCTTCTAGGCAGCTATCCTCAGGTGAGGGACAGGGCCGTGCGTCCCCATCTCCCACGAGCTCCCCTCCACAGTGGAAGCAGTGGCAGATGAATGTGAAACCATAGCTCTGGAAAACCCAGCAAGCAAAGGCCAGAAGCGCCCATGAGTGGTCGGATGTGCATGTGGCTCAGCAGCTTCCCCTGAACAAGGCCTGGAAAGATTCATCCCATTTTGAGAGGTTTATTTCATGGCATGACAAAGCAGCACACACTGTGGGGGCTGGCAGTTGGAGGCTCTGCATCATTCCTGCTTTGCCTCATCCCCAGTTTCTGCCTTCCCAGAACAAACCCTGAAGAAGCAGGATGCTGACACATGGATGAGTCTGTGTGGAGCCTGGGGGGCTTGGGCTGCTCAGTGCCTGGTACTGGCAGTGTGGGGCTGCTTGCCTTTTAGGGTCACTTGTACCAATTAATGTTCAAGCATTAATATGATTGATCTTATGGAAAAGAGAGATATTTAAAGTGGAAAAATGATTTTTTCTTTTATTAAAGCATTGAGCCAGAGGGTGAGATGTCCCTGGGAGGAAGGAGCTCCTGGCACCGTGTGGCCAGGAGCTTTAGAAGAGGGAAAATGAGTCCTGCACCGCAGCATGGGCTGCCTGGGCAGGTGCTTTGCTGGCCCATAAATGTCACACCTCAGCGAAGAGCTCCTCAGGCCCTCTCAACAATAACAGCAGGGCCTGGCAGTTAAACCAGATTAGAGGAGGAATTTTGCACATGCTCCTCATTTCAGGATGGAATGATGTAAGCCTGGCCATGGATCGAGAGGCACTGGACAGCAGCCCCCTGGAGCTGCAGGACCTGGCCTGGGATCCCCATGGCACGTGCAGCCTCCTCTAGATGCTGGCCAGTCCCACCAGTGATGCCAGTTCCTGGTATTGGTAGGCCCACACACGTCGCTGCCTCTCCTGTGCACCCTGCACAGAACTGGGCATGGGGCTGTCCTGAGGCACCTCCCCAGGGGAGGAGGGGTCTGGCATCTTTGGCACCAGGATGTGCCCCTGCTGGGGCATCCCAGGCCCCAGCACAGGGGGTGCGGGTGCCAGTGGGCATTGTGGTGCACCCAGAGATTTCCCTGAGCCCAGCAATGCTCGGCCCTCCCAGACCCCCCATGCCTGCGCCCATCAGTTGCCTCCAAGGAGTGGTAGGAGGGCAGGGTCAGGGTGAGCTGGATGCTGGGGATGGGCTGAGGCGTGGCACACGTCCCACAGGCTGGGAGTGCTCAGGATGCTCTCCGCCCTGTGCTGCTGTTGGGGATGCAGCTCCTGCTCCCCATGAGTGACCAGGCAGAGGGGCACTGGGGCGAGTGGGTGTGGTGGGATCGGCACTACTGGGGTGGTGGTTTTGGTTAGCAGAGCTCTGCCACCGTCTCGCCATGCGTAGGTTGGAGAGAGGCACAAATAAAGCAAAGGGTCCGTTCTTCAGCCACTTCTGCTTTAATGATCTCATGGAGGCCATGTATTTTTGGGCTGTTGTGAACCACTGGTGCACCTGTGACAGTGCTCTTTGTGGCAGATCTCAAAATGAAAGCTCCCCCATGTCCACTTCCAGCCTCTCTCTGGAAACTCAAGGCTGAAAATCTGCTGAGGCTCTCCAGGCAGTCCCCATTCCCCTGTGGAGCCCTCGTGCTTCCCCTCAGCTCAGCTCAGCTCATAGACGCCATGTGTGTCCCCAGAGGCCACAAGAACATCCTGAAACTGGGAGACGACGCGTCCAAAATGGGACCCTTCCCAAAACACTTTCCCACAGTGGGTGCAGCAGTAGAAGTCGGTGACCTCGGCTCTGTCCAGCACCCCGGGGGGGATGGCAGCGACCTGCAGGACCGTGTCCCCTACCATCACTGCGGCTGCCCCGCACTGCTCCGCCCCCTCCATCTGCTCGCCGTGTGCGGCGCAGCCAGGCTGGGCTGTGTCACTGACTGGCATGGTCCCATCGCAGCTCTGGCTCCCGGGGCAGCCTGTGGAGAGAGGAGACAGCAGATAAACCATCGGTCAAATGGCGTGATGAACGGGATCTGTGCTCAACCACGTGAGCGACCCTGGTGAGGGGCCTGTCATCCCTGCATGGCTCCAGGCTCTGCCCTGCGTCCCAGGGAGGAGCATCCCCTGAATTTGGGAGAAGGTGGTTGGTCACCAGCATCCAGCAGCTGCCAGCCCTAAGCGTGGCACCTGTGCAGCCACTTGGTCCCCTGCAGCCGCCTGGCACCTCCTGCAGTTCCTTCGCCGTGTCTTGGGCTCTGTTCCAGTCTGGGTAACGGCACCAGTCCTGCTGCTGTTCTGGGTGCAGTGGTTTTGCCTCCCTCTCACAGGTCAGGCCAGGCTGCTCCCGGAGCTGGGCTGTGCCCCCATCCCCGGCTGCATTATGGGACAAACGAACAGCAGGAAACAGCCCTTACTGCTGCTTTAATTAAATCCATCACCGTTATCAGCTGCTAATGGCAGCCACGACTCTCCTGACCCGCCCGCGGACGCGGGGCTTTGGGCAGTGCGTGAGCCCATCTCCAGTGTGTGACCTCCCCCACCTCCCACCCACAGAATAGGCTCCCTCCAGCCTATTCTGGCAAGGGGTACAGTGACGCGAGGCCATGTCCCCTGAGCTGTCCCCGCACGCCCCCAGCCCTGTCCTCCGGGACGGGGGATCGCTGCCGTCGCACACCGAGTGCCCCGACCCGGCAGTTTCGGCACCCGGTGAGGGCTCTCCCGCCCTCAGCGGGGGCACGGCAGGTCTCGGATCCGGGCAGCGGAAGCCGAGGGCTGAGCTGCCTCTCATCCATCAGGGAGCCTGGCAGCCGGGAACAGGCTGCAGTTATTGCTGCGGGATGACTCCGTTTTGGCAGGGGGGCCCGTCCTGCCCAGCCACCAATTAAGACAACAAAAGGCATCCTGCATCGCTCCGACGGCACTTCTGGGGTGTCCATCCGACCCTTTTCAGGATCACAGTGACCCTGTCAGGAGCCGGCTGGGACCGAGAGGGACACCAGCATTCCCAGCTGGCCCTTCCCTACATCTCAGAGCCGTCAGGAGCTGGGACATGCTGGGGATTATCGTAGGGGAACGCGTGGCTGGGGATAGCCCAGAAATGGCCACCCCATCCTGGCAGAGCCACCCTGTCCTGGCAGAGTCACCCCCCAGCTGTGCAGCGGGGTCTGGGCCTGCCCATCGCATGAGCGGGAAGAGCCACAGCCCGGGAGAGGTGTGGAAGGCTCAGCTCACACCACCTCCTGCTTCAGGGGGGTTCCCCAGACCCTCCAAGACCTTCCACACCTCCTCAGGGAAGATGACCAGCCCGAGCTGGTGGGGCATGGTCACCCCCGGCTCCCAGCACACAAATAACCACACAAAGGGTCATGGCTGTCACTGGAGGTGTTCTGAGCGGGGATTTGCAGGCCAGCCCTTCACCACCATGCTGCCCAGCAGCAGCACTAGTTTGGGGTTTGCTGCCACAGCACAAGGGGAAGCAGCCCCAAGCCCCATCCAAGACACTGGGCAAGAGGCGGGTTCAGCAGGGCTGTGCCCTGGGCAAGCGCCCCATGGCCCCACTCACAGATGGATCTTTCCTTCACTGCCTGCATCTGCTTTGGACACTGGCATCTATCCTTAAAGGGAAAACAGTGACCTCAATTTCCCATTTTCTCCTATTTCTGGCAAGTGGTGAAACACCCAGGCTGCTCTCTGGAGATTCCTGAGCCACCCAGAGCAGGGATGCAGAGGAGGAGTCCATTTCCCAGGGGTTCCTCCAGGATAAAACCTGCCAGCTGGTGGCAGATCCCTGTGGCAGGAACAGGGGCTCTGTCCTCACCCTGTTCCCACCTCCTCTGCCCTGTGCCACTCCTGTGTTTGGTGGCATGGGCTGGCCTCAGCCTGGGCACCCTTTTTTCTCCCATCCTCCCTGCTCTCGTGCACCAGACCCTGAAAGGAGGGGCATGGACTTTGGGTGGGACTTTAGGTCCAATGCAATGGAAATGACACTGCCAGCACCCAGCATCTATGGCCAACAGCTTTCCCCATCATGGAGCCTAAAAATTCCCTGGCCAGAACATGGCACCAGGACACTGATAGGACACTGACATTCTGTGCGTCTGCAGGGATCCGGAGTAATTTGCTGTCTCTTCCAACACTCTCCCTCCGCTGTCCTGCTGCTGGTGGGCAAAGCAGACCCCTCCTTCCCTGCACGGGTGGGGTGGGAAACCTCCAGTTCCCCCAAACACCCCAATCCCACCCCCCTGGGCTCCTGGGAAAAAGGCAGGCAGGGAGGGAAAGTTCATTCCTTAAAAGCCTGGGGAGAGAAAGGCCATGATGGTCACCCCGTAGTTTTGCCTTTGCTTGCACCAGCCCCCTCCTAATCGTGGCTCTTCAAAGGGTTGAAAATGCTACATCACTTCAAAGTGACCATTTCTGAATGGGAGCTTGTAAAACCCCTTCTCCCCCTCCCACCAAATTCTTCCCAGGGCTTTTGAAGATGCCTGTGCTCCCCACACTGACACGGTGAAAGGGTCACCAGGCGCCAGGCACAGGATGCCAGCCGGGCATGCAGGAAAACTGGGCTGGGAAAGGCTGGATCCCCCAGAAAAACAGAGGTTTCCTGGGGGGTTTGAAGGAGGTTTTTTTTCTGCCTTTTCACACAGAGGCCTCCCTAGTGGAGCCACAGCTCCCTTGGGACTGCAGCCCAGCTTGCTTGGATGCTGCACACCCCAGAGTTATATCAGAGATGGAGCAAAAGGCAAGTGTAGGGTACAGGGGGCTGCGGGGAGCCCAGCATGTCCTTCCAGCGTGCCGGGAGCTTGTCAGATCTGTGGCTTCCAGAGCTCTGCGAGGTTCACACCAAAGGCTGGATTCCCACCACATCCCCGCGGAGGAGAAAGGAAAGCGATTCCTTACCGAATCGATTCGAAACACTTCCTGGGAACTAATAATCCCATTATAAAACATCTTGAAAATAAAACCCCCTTCGCCTCTTGCTCACCTCTCCCCCTCTTGGCTGGGTCACCCTGGGGATGACAGAGCCTGGGTAAGGGGCTGAGCCCTGCAGCCCCCAGGCCCCCAAGGCTGAGCACCCCCATGTGAGTGCTGCAGAGTTCCACAGGCAGCAACAGCCATCCTCTGGCACTGTCCCCAACTGGGCACAAGAGCCATCTCCTCCTGGCCGTGCACGTGCTGCCCACTCACACCACCAGCTCCTGCCCACCCCTGCTCGCCTGTGGGAATTAATCCCATGGGAACAGCAAAAACTGCTGTTGTTCCCAACATGACATCTCACCGCCAGCAAATGCTGCCATGTCCAGGGGAGATGGGATGCTGCAGGACCCCCATTCTGCTTATTTCTGCATCAGGTTCTTTCATGAGCTGAGCAGGGCCACTCTCAGTGGTGGGATCCCACCTCTGCAGACACTTGTCACCTCTGCAGCAGTCCCACTTTGTGCTCAAGCTCCTGTTGTGCACTCCAGGGCTGGGTGGCCCCATGCTCCACGAAGTGGGTGCAGCAGGAGCTCCCCAGCCTGGACTGGATCCCCTTCCTTCAGCCCCCAGTCATCAGCACTAAGACAGCGGGGCAGACCCATGCCAGAGGCCCATCCCACGCCCTGGGCACTGCACAGGCTCTGGGCAGTCCAAGGGACCAAAAGTCCCTTCATCTGGGGGGACGTGGCAGCATCTGCCACCCACAGCCACAGGGATCACTCTGGTAGTCCCACAAAAAACCTGAACTATTGCCACAGGGAGGCTGTGGGGGCAAAGTGACTTGTCCCAATATAGGGACGAGCCAGGAGCTGCAGCTCCATGTGCCCCACTGCAAAGTCCTGCTCGTGGACATGGGGCTGAGCCCAGTGGGATGGACATGGGACAGAACACGGGCTGCCTGCTGTGGGCAGGGGGATGCACATTCCCCCCCACAGAGGGGCTCTTAGTGGGGGTCACATGGAAATGCCACCATGATGGTGACACTGGTGACCTGTACTCCCTCCAGCCTGTTCTGTCAACTGCAATGCTGGAGTGCTGGGTCAGCATAACTGGGACAGCACTGGGACTTCCACCGCAGGACAGGGGAGAACAGCAGGGCTTGGGAAGCTGGGACAGAGCAGGATCGGGGCAAACCTTTGAACCCATGCCCATTCCCCTTTCCCAGTCCACACAGCCCTGATTTGGCTGGGAACAATGTGTCCCCGCTCTGTGAGCCCTGGGCAGCCCCAGAGTTTCAGTGTCAGGGTGGTAGCCAACAGCTTCCCCAGGGAGCCAGGTACTTCTGCCCAAAATCCTGCCCCACGGGCCCTGTTTCTAGCCCAGGTCCCTCTGTGTCACCCCAGCCCGAACCAAGGCCTTGGGGTGAGGAGCCGGGTGCCTGTCCCGGCTGGCTCAGGCAAGGACCTGGCAGCTCCAGCTACCTCTGGAGAGGCTGCGAGTCTGGCAGCCCCGTGCCAGCCCCGAGCCCCGTGCCAGCCCCGAGCCCCGCATCCGCCACAGGCAGAGCCATAGCAACGGCGTGCGGGGCTCGGCCGCAGCCAGGGCTGGGGGGTTTGGGAGAAAGCTCACGGCTTTGTCGAGGCTTTGCACAAGGCTGAACACAGACCTGGGAGCATTCTTGGAGTACAAAGGTGCATGGGAAACCTCGGCCGCGGTAAGAGATCAGCCTGATAAGAGGAGTTATGAGCCTGAGAAATGTGCTGATTGCAGGGCACTGAAGATGCCTGGTTATCTTTTCCTCCTCGATAAGGCAGATAAGCAAAGGACAAAGGACCCGGGATTGTGCAACCTGGGCTGCAGCAGCCTGGCCATGATCTTAAGATGTTCCCAGGGTGGAGGAGGGAGGATGAGCTCAAGCAAGAGGCAGCTCCAGCTGCTCTCATCTCCTGCTGCCACTGTGAAGAGAACCCTGCCAGCCCCTGTACCCAGTGCTGGGCAGCAGCATGCAATGGTCCCCAGCTCCGAATGGCCCCCAGCTCCTTCCTGGGGCACGCTGGGCACAGTGCCCCTGTCAGTAGGCACAGCAGAGCTCTGCAAACCGGCAGACACAACAATGTCACCGGGTCCCAGCCCTGCCGTGTTTTTCCATATGAGCAAGTGAAATGCCGCTGAAGAAGGAAAGCTGGCAGAGCACGATCCAGCTGAGCCTGGGGGGTGTTTCTGGCTGACCTCACCACTGTAGCCCCTGGTTCCTTCCGTGCCTCACTGGCGGATGTGAGGACACTCCCATTATTCTGTTGCACCCTGGAGAAGAGAGAGCCTAAATGCATGGGGTTGCTGAAGGGGGCAGGGGATCCCCTGGATCCAGGAGTGCAACCCCTCAGGAGCCCATTCCCTTCCATGCAGAAGTGTTCAGAGCAGCCTAAGACAATGGGGGTGCCTTGGGCCCACAAACTGTCTGGTACAAGGCAGTGAGGATCCATGGGGGCAAGAACACTCCTGGGACGGCACAGGGATCTATCTCACACCTTTCCCACATGGCAACAAGTGTGATGCTCACAGCAAAGCCAAAGACTGTAGATCAGGGAAGCCTCCAACCGCAGGGCTTTGGGCATGCAGGAGGCTCTTCCCGCCGTCCATCAGAGCTCCTGGCTAAGGGAAGCGAGTCCCACCAGCCCACGCCCCCAGCTGCGCCAGCGTGGTGGCTGTAGAAGGAGGGACTGTCCTGCTGTCACCCCAGTCTGGAGCTGCCACCCAGCCTTCCCCACACCGTGGTCTGCAGTTCTTCCTCCTGCCTGCCTCGAGCTGCCTCTGCCAGCTTTTCCCCAGGCTCGGGGTGGAGCTGAGGGCTGAGAAGGGAAAGAAACCCCAAGTCACTGGTCAGGCTGGCAGGGGCAAGGAGGGTGCCCGAGCTGCCCGATGCCATCCTTCCACCCAGTGCAGGGACACCCTGGCTGCTCCTCCAGCCACCCCTGGGGCCATCTGGGACTTTTCCTGCACCTGTGTCTGGAGACCCGGCACTGGCAGCTTGTCAGGGAGGGTGCCCACCCAGCATGGGAGTGGAGGCTGCACCGTGCCTGGTCAGCACCACAGACCCAAGGGTAGCAGGATCCATTGTTTTCATCCTTTGCAGCACATTTTAGATGGTGAGAGGGGATTTTACAATTAAATTCGCCTCCTCTGTTTGGCAACTCCCAACCGGATGGAATGTACTACATCCTCCCCTTTCCCAGAGACCAGATTTCATCTGGCAGAGCACCCACGGAGCTCTGGGGCCCCGTGCCAGCTGGTTTTACTGCACTGACTAAGCAAGAGTTTCCCTGGCCAGATGAGAGCCTGTGAAACAGCCCATTCCCCTGGGTCACTTGGGAGCCACAACCTGTCACTGCCTGCCAGCGAGGACTTTCCTGTGCCCCATGGGTACCCACAGCCCTGCTCCTCTCTCTGCCCCAGCCCCAGTCTGCTCCAGGCACCTGAGCTGCTCAGAGCATCCCACTGGGAAAAAGGCATCACAGGGCAAAGCTGTCTGGGCTTGAAACTATTTGCAGCACTTCTGTCAAAGCCCTCATGCAGGGAAGATGTGGCTGTGTCAAGAAATATGTTCCCTAAAACCTGTGAAAGTCCTAGGTCCAAGTAAGAGTGAGCTATTATAGGATGAATAATTGGCCTTTCATCACTTGGAAGCCCTGCTATAAAAATCCAGGAGCCAAATGGAGCAGCACTGGTCCGTGGCTGGCTGCAGCTGGACCCCAGGACTTGGGAGCACCTGGGCCAGATGCAGATTTGTGTTGAGGGGTGGTCCTGAAGGATCTGTCCCCATCACCCATCTGCTCCAGCACCCAGCTGCTCCTCTCTGGAGAGGTGAAGCCCCTGTGGGAGGGAGGCTCTCTCCTTGCCTGGAAGCAGGGAAAAGGCATTTTCTTGCCAAGCAGCAGCACCTGGCCGTGGTCTGGGCCATGCACACGGGCATGACAGGGACGACACGGCCTGGGCTGGAGTCACGGGACAGGAGACAGTCCTGGTGTGGGGCTATGGGTGCTGAACACCCCATGCCGTGTGTTGGGCAGAGGTGGTCCTGCCACCAACCCCTTCAGCAGGAAAATGCAAAGGAAATCGGGGAACAGGTGAGATTTTCCTTATGGACCCACAGCTGTGGCTGCCCAGCCTGTCTCAATGCTACCACTGTCCCCATGAAGTGATGGCAGGACACTGTCAGCACACCCTTCCTGTTTCTCTTCCCCAAAACTTGACCCAAAGTGGGACATTTTGGGGCAGCCTAGTCAAGCTGACACTAATGCTTGCAATCCCCACAGCTCCTAGCAAAATCCAAATAGAAATGGAAACCCCAGGATGGCCAGAGCCCTGGGTCACAGGGGACCCTGCTGGCAAGTCCCCAGGGGTTTTCACTTTGGGTGGGTGCTGGTGCCCTGCTGTGCTCACCTGTCCAGGAATCACAGCTTCTGTTTCGTATCTCCACCAACCCTCTGGGGATGCTGTGGCACCTTTGGTCCCTGACCCTGCCTGCTCCAGGGCAGAGAATGTTCCCCATTGGAGGGTGCTCCCTGACAAGGCCATCAGTGACATGGCCAGTGCAGGGGTCCCACCTGCTCCTTCCCCATGAACCCTCCCCAGGGACATGGGGGACCCAGCAAGAGACTGCATGGCCCGATGGGGACATGGGGTGTTGCAGATGGGGTGTAAAGGGTAGAGCAAGGGGGTCCCTGAAGAATCTGTGTGGAGGAGCCACATTGCTGTGTGAGACCCTCCCAGCACCATCAACGTCATCCCAAAGGGGGAAGGGGAAATGGCTCACTCTGAACACAAACCACAGCATTTCTATTTCCCATACTCTGAAACTGGCTGAACTGGCCTGGCTGGTCGCTGGGTACACACGTATGGAGTGCCCTCATCAGAGAAACCGCTGGGGAGGATGTCCCGGCCTCTGGGGAAGCACAGCACTCCCAGGCTGTCGGCACCATGGGAAAAGCCACCCCACCACGTTCCTCATCTCCAGAGCCACACGTGCAGCTCCCAGCAAAGCCACAGCCGGCCAGGAGCGCCCGGCAGCTGCGACTTCCCTCTGCTCCCTGCTGTCAACAGACGGGGAAGTGATGCACAAAAGGGCTGGAGGCAGAGCCCGGGCTGGGCTGGAGCAGCAACAGGGGCACATTCCCATTCTAGTGTGCCTGCGATGGGTGTCGTTTGCCACCAAAATGTGTCTCCCTGTGGGAAGGAGTGTGTGTGGGTCAATGAAGCTCGGGGCACAGCACGGAGGAGCCTTCCCTCCCTCGAGCCCACTGGAGCCTGGCTGGGCGGGCGGCACTGACTCACCTCCCTGCAGCCTGACCTAATTCGAGAGGCACTGGGCAGGTGAGGAAGGCATTGGGCAGGTGAGGAAGGCACTGTGAGCAGCCCCAGCCAGGAGGCATTTCACCACCCAAGCTGAGTTTTTCACGTTCAGGTGATGATAGCCTCAGGCTGTCACTTGAGCTACTGTTGGCATGTCACCAACCCCTCAGGCTGGGCAATCCCATGCACGACCCTGTGCCTTGCAGGGCAGGATAGGGCAGCCAGGGCAGAGACATAAACCGGACTTGAAAGAGCTCTGTGGGTCTGCACCCCATGGCAGGTTGGTGGCAGGGCACCCCGATCCCTCTCTGAGAAACCCCCAGGCCCAGGGGGATGGTCCCACTCTGTCCAGGGCAGTGAATCTCAGGGAAGGGCCAGGAAGGGGGATCACGCCCAGCCATGGGCACCGACTCACTCACCTGCACTGTGCTCCCCTGACGCTTGTCTGCTGCCCTCCACCAGCTGCCTCATCCTCTCCCGTGAGACTTTCAGGTACTTGTTGCAATTGCACACCTGAGGGAAGAGAGAGGGGGAGGTCAGTGAGATGGCCATCGTGCTCCCCGGGCACGTCCTCCCTGCCCAGAGCACAAACCCGTGTTGGGCACCCCTGGCACAGGTTGGGCATCCCCAAACACATGCACCACCAGCAGGGGAAACCAGGGCAAGGCCTGTCCCACCCAGCAGGGACCAGTCACAAGCCCAAGAACCCCCTCCAGAGGTGTTCCTGCTGTGTGTGCTCAGCCACGCCTCCAGCCAGGCTGCCGGCACTGCTGCCGGCACTGCTGCCCACCTTGACTGCCTGGCCAGAAAACACCAGCAACAAGGCTGCCTTAAAGCATCAAGCAGACACCCAGAGTCTGGGCTATGGCTTCAAGAGTAGTTCTCTCATGTCTGACAGAGACTGGGGAGGATGGCTGTGAACCCCAAAACACTCTGGGCTCCCATCTGGCTCCACTTGGCTTGGCTCTGCTGCAGCACTGTGAACACTGAGCCACACTTTCTACCCCACCTTTTGTTTGCCAAAATGTCCCCAGACAGGTCTCTGAGTGCCCGCATGTGCCAGGTGCTGGACCCCAAATAGCTCCCCAAATCCCACTGCTGAGGAGCACCCAGGAATGGTGCCTGGAGCTAAGCACAGGGTGCAGCTGGCAGCCAAATGCACTTGCCCAGAGTGAGCAGCACTAAAACTCCCTGGGAGCATCGCAGCCAGTTCCCTGACACCTTCCCTCTCCTCTCCCCTCCCTCCTGGGCTGGGAGCTGGTTGCTGGGATGTGCCGCAACACCTTTTGTCAGCTGTTTGTTTTTTAGGGGCTGTTTTCTGCTGGCAGAGCGTTCCCAGCACTCTGCACCCAAGGCAAGGCGGGAGAGAGGTGAGCAACTTCACCAACCAGAACAAGTCAGTTCCCTGCCAGGGGCTTTGCTCCAGAGCCTGTTGAAACCAGAAGGGTTTTTCCAGATCCTAGCCAGGCCCTGGTGCGGGCTGGAGGCCGCTCTGCTGGTTTGGGGCTGGCGCAGTGCCGGGTTCATGGCACGGGGCAGTGATGGCCCTGCTCCCACACAGCTGCCTGCAGGAGGAATGGGGCAGAGTGATTTGTCTGGAAACGAGCTTGCCAGCATGTCCTGGCTCTGCCTTGCAGCAGGAGGTGATTCCCACTGGCAGCCTCCACAAAACCAGCACACACTCCCCATCCTTTTGGCCAGAAAGGACACCTGGGCTTGGTTCCCCGAGGCCCTGCTGCTCCAGCCCTGCAGAGCAGCAGCATGGACAGACAGAAATGGACAAGGGGTGATCTAGGAAGCACTCAAATGACACGGAAGCCACTGCAACACTTTTAAAAGGGAATTTTGTGGCAATCCTCTGACTTGCACAGCAGCATCAGGGAACAACCCCTCGAGCAATTGGGAACAGAGCCCTGCACTGTTCCTTACTCATGCTGGGGGCAAGATGTGAGCACTGATACCACAGGGAGCTGAGCATGTCCCCCTGCCCTGAGCAGGGCAAAGCCTTTGCCGGTCTCACCCTCAAACCCAGGGACCCAGGAAATGCATCTGGCTGAAAGCCCAGGGATGCAGAATGATGCTGTGATTTCTGGGAACCTGAATTTCTGCAGAGCCTGACCAGACATTGGATGGTCCCTTTGAGGCCTGAGGACATTTCAGCTCAGACAGGCTGGACCTAGAGCCATGATGCCACCCCCAACAGGCACCCACAGCCTCATAGGGATCTGTGGGATTGCAGCAGGCAGGCAGAGGGGACGAGCAGCTGCTGGGGACGTGCTGGTCCCACTCCTCTTGACAGTGACAATGGGCTGTGTGCTGGAGAGGGATGCTGAGCCTGGAGGGGTGGGGGATGGCACCTCATGGGCATGGTGGCAGCACTGGAGAGCCAGAAGTTTCCAGGAAGCTCCCAAACCAGCTGTCCATTGTACTGCCAGCCAGGAGGGTGCAGCAGGGCCCAAGGGCACCCTCCTCCCCTGCCCTCCCTGCTGGCACAGACATGCTCTGCCCTCTGTCACACACCAAATCCCCCAAGATGCCCAGCCCTGGCCGCTTGGAGCCCACCAGGTTCTTAAGCAGCAGTGCCAGCACACTGGACACAGGCTTCTTGTCCTGCTTGGGTGTGCAGAGTGACCTTGAACAAATTTCTCTGCTTCTCTAAAAATCATGACTATTGTGAACAAGGGGCAGTTCACTCCCTGGGCCAGGGATGCCTGGCAGCACAGGAGTATCCTGGCATTCCCCACTCTCTGGGGCTGCCAGGTGCTGCCAAGAGGCTCTGTGCCCCATGCCACCCCCCTAACTCTGGGCCTTCACCACCTTCAGCTTCCCAAAAACAGAGGATGAGCTCAGGAGCCAGATAAGCCACTTAAGCAGCAGCACCAATTAGCTGTAATAAAAAAATACAATTAAATTTTTTTTTAATGCCTTGCCAAAATGAGCCAAAAGAGATGAAGTGAGAGGGGAAGGCTGCCACCTCCACAGGCCGGGCTGCACGGCTGCTTTGCAGGGTCCAGTGGCGGCCTCAGGCTTGATGCTTGGCTGCCGCCCAGGGACACGCCTCCCCACAGCCTTCTGTGTCTCTTTGTCACTACCTGGGGATGTGGAGCAGTTTTTTGTGTGGATCTTTTGTATATAGGGTAGGGAAGTGAGGAGCCTCCGCTGGAGAAGGGATGGTTGTGCCTTCTCAGGAAAGTTTGGTTTCTACAGATCCCTCACAGCAGGATTAGTTGTGGCCCCAAAAATCTTCATGAGGTGAATCAGCAGGAGATGGTGGCACCTTGGAACACTGCCTGGGGTGCAGCTGCTGCAAGCAGTGGCCATGACCTGACAGAAAAGGGTTCAGCCTCTCTGCAACATCCCAGGGTCCCCCCAGTCCCTGTGCCAGGCTCGGGGTGGGGGTGGCAGCTTCTGCCCATGCCCCAGTCCCGCCCTGGGGATGATGTGGGCTGAATGCAGGGGCTCTGCTCACGCCATGCTGCCTGGCCACAGGGGTGAGGGAAGGGCAGAGGCCAGCTTGGGAGGAGGGGACCGGGGGGTTGCAGCCCCCACAGGCTTCTGAGTGCCACCCAGTCTGCTGACACTGGTGCCCCTGAGCCAGTAGGGTGCTCGATGTCCCCGAGGCAGTGGGGTGCCCGATTACCCGAGGCAGTGGGGTGCTCGATGTCCCCGAGGCAGTGGGGTGCCCGATTACCCGAGGCAGTGGGGTGCTCGATGTCCCCGAGGCAGTGGGGTGCCCGATTACCCGAGGCNCCCGAGGCAGTGGGGTGCCCGATTACCCGAGGCAGTGGGGTGCTCGATGTCCCCGAGGCAGTGGGGTGCCCGATTACCCGAGGCAGTGGGGTGCTCGATGTCCCCGAGGCAGTGGGGTGCTCGATGTCCCCGAGGCAGTGGGTCGCAGGGCAGCAGCGGGCACACCTCGGAGGAGGAGCAGCCCTGCCTTTCTCACGCTGGGGCAGCCCGTGCCAGCACATGCTTAGTCACTGGTAAATCCCAGCCGAGATCTGCTCTGCCCTCTGTGAAATGGATCTTGGCTGCACCCCCGCTGAAGCAATCCCGGCGCTCGGGAGCCATGGCGGGCGCGCTTTCCCACGGCAGCCCGGCCCCCAGCTCCCCGTGTGAATCAGCCCGGCCCGGGCAGCGCCGGGTGCCCCTGCTCTGCGCACGTGAGCGCAGCAGACCAGCGTGTCCCAGCTCCGATCCCCTCGGCAGCAGGGGCGATGGAGCTGGTGTGGAATTCAGGCTCCCTGGGCTGGGGGACACGACTGTGACACCTCCCACGCCTCCCCAGGTTTTGCTGCCACATCCATGGCAAGGATGAAGAGCAGGTGCAGCTCATCCCACATGAAGCCGTGGTCCCCAATGCAGTCCCTCACTGTTGTCCCCTCTCCCTGTGCCTGTCTGCACATTCTGGCCAAGATGCTGCACCTCGGTGTGGGGCACTGTCACCCCCACAGCCTTGTGTTCCTGCCCCAGGACCTCAGGCCAGCACCCACAGGGACACTGCAGCCCAGCCAGCTCTGTGCTGTCACCACCAATGGCGTGACATGGGGATTAGAAGGAGTGATGTCATTGCACTGAGACTGTGGTGATGTCACTGGCGCGGATCTGTGGTCCCTGAGCCCAGGGAGGTGCTTGTCCCCAGCTGCAGCAGCCTGAGCCCCCCTGCACTGAGGCTCTCCCTGCCTGTGCCACCGAGGAGGACAAGGCAGGTGAAACGTCCTTTTGCAATGCTGGTAGCCGAGCCGGCGCCTTGTTTTTGTTTAGGATCATCCCTGCCTCTCCCAGCCCTCCTGGCTGGGGATTTCAGCAGCAGTGACGCACAAACCACCCAGGACTCGAGGGACTGGATGCTTGAGCCTGGAGCTCCAGGGCCATCTCAGCATCCCATCCTCTTTCCGCACCTCCACCCACGGAGGTGAGAAGCTGAAAGAAAACTCAAGTTCAGCAGGTAACAGGAGCCAAACCTTCGGCAACTCCAAAAGGGCTGCAGAAGCCAGTGTGAGTTTGGCTAAAGCTGGTGGCATGAGCTCAGGTGGGCATAGGCTGGTACCCAAAACACGTGGAAGATGAGCAGTTCAGACAGCACTGGAGCCAGTTTTGCTCCTTCCTTTGATATTTCTAAAAGCTGCACCTCCAAAGTGCTTTGAGTCACCTTGGTGATGTTGACCTCTGCTCAGAAGAGCCACCCCGGAACGGCCTCTGGGCTTAGGGCTCCTTCCACCTGCTCTGCTGACAAACGTCACAGGCCGACATCACTGAGGGATCTCCTTGGCAAGGGTTTTACCAGTGAGACACAGCTCTCTGCCTGGAGAGCTCCTGGCTTGGGAAATCCTCAGTGTATCAAACCTGCTGTAAAGGACAACAGTGCTTGGTGTGAACTCTTTGGGGCAATTCAGGGCAGCTCATGTCAGGACAATTCCTTAGGCGTCTTCTGCTCGCTGTATCACAGGACTACTCAACAGCCACCTGCAGTGATATCTCTTTTCCTACTCACCGCCTACCCACTCCTCTTTCTCCCTCTCTCCAAGATGGATATCACCTGGTGAAAGGGCCACTCCTCCGGATGGAGGTTGCAACTCTCTCTTTGGTTGTGAAAGCACAGCCCTTGAGCATCCAGGAGTTTCTTTCAGGGACTTATCGAGACTTGAAACCTCCCCAGATTGCAGGATGCCCGGGCTCAACACAAGCTGCCCTCTATTGCCTCCAAGCCCAGGAAGGTGGGAGATGGTGGGAAGGGCAGTGAAAGAAAACCAGGTAACAACCTAGCAGATGTGAAGCAGAGGTCAGGAGCTGACCGTGCTCATCTGCCCACGTGTTTATTTTCTCACATTTTTCCCAACTGGCTTCAGCTGCCCTTGCTGCACCCACAGCTTTGACCTTCAGACACTCTCCTCTTCCTGCAGCAATGCTCTGCCCTGTAGCACCTTCGAGGTCCTTGCAGAAAGAGCAGAAACTCTGCAATTCAGCCCACTGGAGATCTCCACACCCTGTGGGTGCAAAGGCCACCTCTGGGTGCAGCCATCTCTCCAAGAGGATTTTCAGAGAGCAGCTGGCTGGGCCATTTCCCTTCCCCTTTATGCCAAGAGCTTTCCTCACTGACCTTCTGATCACCAGTGCCTGGGAATCATAAAGGTGCACACTGCTGCTCCTGCTCTGTTGCAATGGTCCAGTGTCTGTCCTTGGGTACCAGCAAACCCCCCCAGCAGCAGAGGAGATGCCGGGTGTGTCAGCCTGCTCCCTCCAGAGAGCAAAGGCTCTCGGTGCACACAAGAGCCCTGAGTGGCCACAGCACCAGGGCAGCCCTGCCTGCCAGGGCTGGGAGTTGGGCTGTGATGCTCCCACACGGAAATGCAGCCTGGGCATCCTCCACCAAACCTGCCTGCACGTCCAGCAGCAGGGATTTTATGGCCACCTGAGCTCAGTAACATGCTGCCAGTGGAAACACAGGGCTGCCAGTGGGATCCTGGCATCAGGGGCCGTTTGGTTCACAAAGAGGGAAGGGCTCTGTTTATTGAATCATTAACATCACTTCCCTCACTGCCAGCCAGGTACTCTGAGAGGTCTCTTAGGCAAGTGCTGACCTAGCCCAACCCTGCTAAGCTGGTAAGATGACATGGATCCCATGCCAGCCTGGTACTGCGTTCCCACTGCTTTCTCTGCTCCACTTTGCTATTAGTCATCCGTTTCTGGAAGGTTTCTCAGGCATAATAAAGTGTTTCAACACTTGCATAAGCCAATTCTTCTCATCAGGAGTGACCTGCTGCATTTCCCAACACTTTCCCTAGGCAGTCCTTCCGACTGCCACGAAATACGGAGTTAAAACATGAAGTTTTCTATCCCCCTCGAGGCAAAAGGTGTGGGAAATCGAACAGATAAGAATGCCTTTAATTAGTATCATTTGCATAAGCTCTGGGAAAGGCTCACCTGACAGCTACAAGGGCCTTGCTTTGTCTGGGAGCATCAGCCATGCCTGAAACGGGCAGCTTAGCGGAGCTCCTCTGACTGGGGAGACAGCGAGAGTCAGGGTGATAGAGCCTGGGAGGCTCCATGGTTGGCTCCTGCTGGCTTCTTCTTGGGGCACCCCAGCTCCCACTACCTCCTTGTCCGTGCACTCCAGCTGCTGCTGGCTCCCTTTCAGGTGCCCACAGCTCCCACTGGCTTCTTGTCAGGGCACTCTCTTCTCCATTTCCACCTCTCAGTTTGCAGCTGCTCTGAGCAAAGAGGTGACTTGTGGGCCAGGATGAAGGAAGGGCAGGGATGGGAAGAGAGGAGAAGGGCAGGGATTGGAAGAGAGAAGAGAAAGCATAGGCACATGCCTGGATAAGGTGTGGAGGCTGTGGAGTGGGCTCAGCCTGCAGCAAGGGGGAGAGCAGGCCGTGTGACCTCTGCTTTTCTCTCCCCCCACTGCACTCGCGCTCCCTCGAGCGCAGACGCTGCCGGTCCCCAACCACAAACCCCATGCCACTGCCGTCACTGCCGGGGGTAGTCTGTGACAACGAAAGCCCTTTTCAGTACCTCAAGGCCTTTGCAGTGATGAGAATCTCACCCGACACTACACCTAAACCCACATGCAAAGCTGAATTTCCCAGAGGAAAAAAAATTATGCTCAACCTGCCTCCCACCGCACACATCCCCCCTCGGATCCCTCTAGCTGCCTCTCAGCCACCTCAAGTCTCACTTGCTCATCTTCCCTCCCAGCTGGGCTGAGCCCTCCCAAAAAGCTGAAGCTGCCACAGCACCCTTGACCCAACCTTCACCGTAGCCGCGAGCCCTGTTTATACAGCACCCAGCACATGGGTGCTGCTCTGGGACAGGCTCCTGGCAAGTTTAATAACAAAGCAAACCAGTAATAACTGCCTCCTAACGAGGTTACGCAGCGTCCCTGAAGACTTGGCTTTAGGGTGAGCTCCGTGCCAGGAGCTGCCGTGGCCAGGGTGTGAGCTGTCCCTTCCCACCCTCCTGACTGCGGTGCCTCTGCTCCTCCAGCCCGACGCCAGCACCTTCCTGCCTTGTAAATGTGCTTTATATCCAACACTGGGGTGAGCGTTAGCCCCTCCTGGGGGTGCAAACCTATGCCATGCAGCTCCAGGACACCCACCTTCTGCTCCAGTCTGCCCCAGAGCCTGTGCCACAGCAGGAGAAGGGTTAATTTGCCCAGTTCCCTGCAATGCAGCTCATTGCTGCTTCTCTTTGTCAAGCTGCTGAGTTTTACTCAGCTGGAGGTGAGAGCTCAGCTCTTGGTCAGAGGATGCCAGAGGCTGATGAACCTCAGGACTGGGAAAAAACTCCCAAGTCAAGCTCTGGAATCGCCCAGCACTGGAAACAGAGCAAGGGTCCAGATCCTGCCAGCTCATATTCCAACAGCTTTCATCCCAAAACTAAAATGCAGGTGGAAATCTGGCTACCAAGCAACCCCAGACTTTCAGGAGCATCATGTTTTGGCACCAGAAATGGAAGAGGTCATGGAGATAGATTTTCTGGCCTTAAGAATGAGAGCCCTGGAAACTGCAAAGGAACAAAGCTTTTCTCTCTCTAGAGAATCCCCATGCTCAGGTCACTGACAGTCAGGCACCGGCATTGCTCCTTCTCCCTGAAGGCTCGCTGGCTGTGCTGTGTTCCTGCCTGAGCCAGGCCCCAGGAATCCCCTGGGCAGCCCATGAAGCCTCTTCCCTGCTGCACCTTCCCCTGGACATGCCGCCACGCTGGGGGCTCTGTCCTCTGCTCCTGGGGCTGGACAAGCTTTAGGAAATTATCTTTATCGTGTGTTAGGCAACGGCCACCCTTTTTCCTGCTCCCTCTGGCTTTCCCTGGCAGCTGTCCTCCCTCTGGTTGCGGTCCTGGGACCAGCTGTGTAATGTATGTCAGGGGCTTGTTCCCCTGCCCTGTGCTGAGCCCTCAGAGCTGTTCCTGGCTGGAAGCTGTGCCCTCAGCTCTCTGCTTTTCCCCAGAGCAGTTTTCAGCCCTGTCTCCCTGCTGTGGGCCACCCTGGCCAGGTGGCTGGGCCAGGTGGCTGCCCAGCTCTGCTCCTCCATGGCCATCTGGTCCCCAAGCATCCTGCTGCCCTCTCCTCTGCCTTCCCTGGGGAGGCCTGGGGCTGCCCCGGGCTGGTTCCCCAGGCCAGCACTGCAGCTGAGTGGGGTGAGGGTGTGCGGGCAGAGGCAGAACCGGGGAAGTTGGGCTCATGTTTCAGCTTCTGTTTTCGTCTGGGAACCCAAGTCTGCTATGCAGAGACACCCGGGGGACACACCGCCTTCCCCAGCTGGAGCCCAATACCATCGGAGCACTACTGGCCCTTCCCTGTCACCGTGCCAGACCTCCGGGTAGAGGACAGCATCACCCGAGGCCCTGGGACATCCTGCCTGGCTCCTGGTGTGCTGTGGCAGGAGGGAAGGAGCTGGGGAGCAGCTCTGCAGGCCAGGTCCCCTTGCCTCCAGCTGCTCTGAGGCCGGGAACACTTCGTCACAGGTAACCCTTGGAGCTGCAGAGCAGCCCTGCCACACTCTCACCAGGCCACCACCCAGGTCAGCAGCCAAGTGTTGGTGTCCCTTCTCGAGCTGGACTTTAATGCTGTGCCAGGGGAGTGGGATGCTCAGGGCCTGGGGTCACGCCAGCAGCCCCCAACCCACCAGGTGCTCTGCAGGAGCCCGTGCTGAGGCTGTGGGGCTGCACCAGCCCCATCACTTTCCATTTGTTAAAGCAAATAAACCTGATTTAGCGGCCAGAGCTGCAGGAAAATGGGAACTTGAGCTGCCCCAGCCTGAGCAGCTCGTGTGTAGCTGCAGGTTGGCCAGCGCAGAGACTGCGCTTACCGACCGGAGAGCTGGCTCCCGGCGTGGGAACACGGTGTTGGAGTCCAGCCCCCGGTCCTGGGCAGTGACAGCGAGCAAGGGGGCACAGCTGGGAGGAGGTGAGTCCCCCATCCCGGTGCGCAGCTCCTGCTGCTTTAATTGCGGGGGAGAGTAGGAGCTGCGGCAGAAAACGGGAATATTTTTAAAAAAGGAGGAAAAAAACCAAGCGTGAGAAAGGAAATCTGAGCGAGGCCTGGAGCAATCTACCCAATCCAGCGGAAACAATGGCCCAGGAAGAAAAACCAGTTCCTACACATAAGGTAGAATAGGCTGGGAACGCTGGAGGAGGGGCGGGAGGCTCCCAGCACAAACAAGCCGGGCATTATGCGGCTGCGCTGCCCGGGGCACGGTGCCCCTTCCCGGCGTGGGAGACCCCTAACCCTGGTGCGCTGGGCTGGTCTGGCACCCACCCGCAGGGATGCACAGCCAGGAACAGCAGCTCGGGCTGGCGGGGCTCAGCAGCCAGGCTGGGCTGGGCTGCATTTAGCGCCCGAACTGGGCTCAGGTCCCCGGTTTAACTCAGCTGGGCTCAGCATCCAGGCTGGGATCAGCCACTGGTCTGAGATTAGACCTGAAAATGGGATTAGAACCGTTTTGCCTGGGATTAACCCACATTTTGAGATTAGCCCCCAGGCTGCGCTCACTTCTAGGAAGGGTTTACTCCAGGATGGGCTCGTCTCCAAACTAAGCTCACCCCCGGGATGGGCTGATCCTCAAACTGAGCTGAGCCTCAGGATGGGATGATCCCCAGGGTGAGCTCACCCCCGACAGGGCTCATCCCCAGGCTGAGTTAGTCCCCAGACAGGGCTCAGCCCCAGGCTGAGCACACCCCAAAGGGCTGCAGAACACACAGAGCTGCCGGCTGGGCTCCCCCAGGCTGATAGGATGTGGGTCCTGGACAGGTGCCCTTAGGGAAGTGGCACTGCTGCCAGCTTGGCTATCTCCTCACCTCCACAGATCCCACTGTGGGATTCTCATTGTCCCTCCGGTCAGCACGCCCCGGCAGGCAAACCCTCGGCTGTGGGATGGGGAAAGCCCAGGTATAAACCAGCTCCAGCACGGTCCAGAGGCTGGTCCCTGCCCTGGCCATGGGCACCGGTGCTGGATCCATCCCCTTGGCTGTGTGGCAACAGTTGGGATGTGCCACGGGGTTGTGCTCCCCACAGCCGGGAGGGCTGGATAGTTTCATTTTGAAGCAGAATCTTAAACTCCTAAAGTCAAAACCACCGTCACAATCCTCAGCATGAGCAGTCTGGTTGTGCCACTGGCACTGGAGGAGGTGTTTGGCCCCCCAGCCCAGCCTTCACTGCTGAGGCTGGGGACAGATGGTGTCCCCAGAACATGGGCCACTGATTTATCCTGGCCTGGCACCAATTCTTGCTTTGGAGATGGTCCCCGTGAGCGTGGGCCTGCTCCAAAAACTGCCATCACCTGGGCACAAAGAGTGTAGGGAGGGAGCCTGAGAGAAAAGGCAGATCCCACCCTGACAGGGTCCAAAAGGGCTGCAGCACCCTATGCTCAGCCAAGGAGGACTCTGGCAACAAGCTGGGGCTCAGGAGGTGTCATGGAGTGTGCCACACTGATGGAGACTTCCCTGAGCTGAGGACTCCTGGGACTCTGGGCAGTGGGCAGGGGGTTTTGTTCCCAGACAGCCCATGGGCAGGTGAGGAGGAGGAGGAGCCCTGTGGTGGGTTTCTTTGCCCAGTGTCTCACTGCAGGTGTGCCAGCACCCTTCTCCCTAGACAACCCCTCGTGGGGTGGGACTTCTGCTGGTCACCTCTGGGATGAAAGATGGCTGGGTGTGGCTGTAGGACATGCCATGAGTGAAGGTCCATGGGCCATGTGCTGCCCAAAATTTACTGAGAAACCTTTGGTAGGGCAAAGGTGGACAAAGCAGGGATTTTGGTGAGTACCAGGCTGGTGCCAAGCACTTTTGAAAAGCTGTCCCTGTCCGAGGTAAGGGCTCAATGTACCCTGAGGGTGCAGCTCTGCCCACAGTGAGCAGAGCATGACACTGCACAGCTGGGCTCAGGCAGCATTCCCGGCCCACAGGGGCTCACAGGGACCACCATCTCCTTTGAGATCAACCATCTGCATCTCATCCTGAGGGAAAACACCAGCTCTTCACACAGGACTTCTCCAAAAGGCTCCCCCAATGCAGTCTCAAAGAGAAGCCATGCTGGCTGCTAGCTGGGACCAGCGAGAGGAAAACCCTGGGAGCAGGGTTTTCTGCCAGAGTAAGAACTGCTGCCAGAGTAAGAACAAACCCCAGGAAACCTCGGACACTTACTCCCCACGTTCCCAGCCTGACACCTCCCGGATGTGTTAACGTGACCCCAGCGTGTTGGTGACACGTGGGGTCACTGTGGTGTGACAGGGGGCCCAACCACTCCACAGCTCCTCACCACAGTAGCGGGGGTGCAGGGAGTGATCTACAGCATCACAGGCTTGTGTCACACACACAAAAAAGGTAAAAAGGGGCAATAATGTACAAATGTGGCATTTTTTTAGGCTCTTGCTGGGCCCAAGGGAGTTGCTTTCTATTGTTTCAGTGGCCAAGTGGAGGAGGCAAAGCTGGGACAGACGACAGGAGTGATCTGACCCTGCCACACCTGGGTTTGCCCTTTCCCTGATGGACAGGACGTGGGCAGGTGAGTGGTGGCAGAACTGTAATTTCACCCCGCAGAAAAAAATACCTCCAAGTGGAAAATGCTGATGGGCAATTTGTGGGGGTGAAGTTGGGGAAGAAAGGTGTGTGCTTCATTCCTCACATTCCTCTCCAGCTTCCTTGGGATGGTGGCTGTGCTCCCCAGGGCCCTCCCAGTGCCCAGGGGGTGATGGAGATGGCTGAGTATCCTGTCCTGCCACCTTGCTGCCTCCACCAGCTGGGCAGGGCTGAGCATCTTCCCCTCCTTTCCCATCGTGGGGGTGGAGGAATGGGACTGAGGTCTGAGTCCTGCTGGGGTGTGTGAAATGAAATCTGTGATCAATGTGAGTAGCACCTTCAGAAACACCTGGGTGAGGGACCCTCACAGGCACCGCTGTGTCCCCAGGTCCCATCCTGCTGAACCCTGGCGTCCTGCCATGTGCACGGCCAGCACATCACCTGCCTGTGGCCACACCAGAGCAGGGCACCTCGGGCTCATCCCAACATCCGAGCACAGAGAGATGTCCTCTCCTGCAGACACCTCCCCATGTCCCCTCTCCTGCAGCACCACCCCGAAGTGCAGAGGAAGAGCCGCACTCCCATCCTCGGCTCCCTCCCGGGCACTGCGAGGGCACTGCGCCAGGAGCTGATGGGAAAGTTCAGGGTCGGGGCGAGCGCGGGGAGAGGCTCATAAAGGGCTCTTTGTGCCGCAGGTCTCCCTCAGCTCCGCGTACGGAGCCCGCGGCCCCACAGCAAAATGCAGCCCAGAAATATGACAAGACATCTTTTTCCCAGGCTGCTGTTAAACTCTAATTAAACATTTCAGCACACTCGAGCGAGAGAATGTCTGCTTCTCAGGCCCGGGCCATCCCAGCTGGAAATCATCCCCTCTGGTATGAGTGGGCTGGTGCAGGTTGACCCAGAAAGAAGCTCCTTGGGCATAGGGATGATATGAACCCACACACCAGAGGGGACAACCTGCTCCTCTCTAACCCCTCTGTGCCAGCCTGGGTCCACTGCTGCCTCCCACTCTGGAGGAGGCATTCAGTCTGGAACAGCTGGAGAAGGGGACACGCAGGTCCATCACAGGCAGTGCCATCCCTGGCACTTGTGCAGTCCCCACCATGGGAGCTGGGGTCCCTGTACCTGCTGGGGCAGCAGCCCAGGCTGCACAGCCTGCAGCTGCAGGAGACAGCAACTCCTTCAAGAGATGCTGTCAGAAAATCTAGTGAGGCTAGAATTGTCATCCTGCTAGTTTAAAGAATGAAAGAAAAAGAAAATAGTGCAAGAGAGCTGAGCAGTGAAGCCAGGTGGCTCCAGGAGTGAGGAGCCCTGCAATGCAACAGTCTGGGGCACAGCAGCTTGGAGACCCTCTAAGATCACCTGGATGCCCAGGACGGGTCTCATGACAGTGAGCTGGCACAGCTCTCCACATTATTGAACGCTGACTTTGGCCATTGATTGCAGCAATTCCTCTCACCACATTGTTTCTAGCAGGCACAGACCAGATGCCAAAATATCCCACCCCTGAGGCTCTGGTGTGTGACCCAGCCTCATGGAGGGGACACGGTGGCACTGAACTACTGCTCTGCAGCATCCCCTGTGCCACCTGAGCACAGCCCAGTGGGAGCAGCACACCAAGGATGGGCAGTGCTGGGAACTGGGGAGCTGCTGGTTTCCCATGGACAACCTCAGCATCAGAACCAGGTCACCCAGGAAAGGATTACTCCAAAAATGTGCCATTTCTGAGATCAGTAAGTAGTGGGAAGGTGTCTGCCCTGAGACTCGGAGCGGAGTGACAGCCCAAGCAATGACACTTGTAATTTGGCATCCCATGGGGTGGAATTTGGCAGAACTGGTCTCTCCTGCTCTGAGGACATTCCAGCTCCTGCATGGGCAGTCTGAATTGAACTCCCTCAATACACAGAGCAACCATGAGTTTAATCTAGCTCTGCTGCCCCCCCCCCCCCCCCCAGTTAGACAAGCAGGAGCAGCAGCAGCTCCTGGGGGAGCTTCATCCTGGCCCATTGAGGCCCCAGGGCCAAGGTTGCTGTCACTGTGCTGGCAATCACAGTGGGAACCCTCACCCTGGTGTTGTGCCTGCCCTCACTGGATGCTCCCCCCTAAGAAAATGGCAACACCAACCTATATCTGGTCTCCCCAGATGGCATGTGACTGTGGATGGCTGACAGCCCTGGAAGGGGTCACAGCCACATGCAGGGCTGTCCCCAGGTGCCACATGTTCACAGGGTTTGTCCTTCTCTTTCACTGCAGTGGGATGGGGAGAGAGGCTGGATTTAGGAATAAATCTTGACTTTTCCAGGAAAAGCAAGGTAGGCAGCAGGGTCTTTACATCATCCCTGTGCAGCACCTGGGCTGTGCTGCACTGTCCAGGCTTTGTGGGACATCTGCCCCTGAATCCTGATCCACTGAGGTGCCAGGTGGCACCCGAACCATGAACCCCCATCCCAGCACAGACACGGCTGCCAGACAGCAGGGGAGGTGACAGCCGTGGGGACACAGACTGAGGGCACCCAGCCTCCCAGCACCGCACATGCCAAGGAGGCTCAGCCCTATGGCCCCCCAGAGACCCCATCCCCACCGGGAACCACGACCCCCAGCTCCCTGTGTGCCCACAGCTGCGAAGACTCTGACACCAGGAGTCGGTGCAGGGAGCCAGATCCTGAACTATTGTTCGACTGTTTCCCAGGCTCTTCTGCTGGCCGCGAGGATGCAAGTGCCAGTGGGATGGGATTGGGTTCAAGGGAAGCATGGACAAAGGCGTTGCACCGCCCTCCTCCTCCTCCTTGTGCTTGGGAAGGCGGGGGTACTCTGGGAAGGGAAAAGGTTCCCAAGGCGAAGGTGTTAAATACCCTTCTCCCGTGCTGCTGTCACCCCGCAGTCCCGGGTGTGTGAGAATCAGACTCTATTATCCCCTCCCTAGGAACTAACATACTGTACTAATCTTTTCACATGAAAGCTATGCTCTGTTTGCCAACAAAAGCCAACGCTTGGTTCCCAGGAGTGGGGAAAACCCAACCCCGCGGCACTGAGCGGGGGCTCCGGGGCCAGCCCACCCTGACGGCCCCCAGACCCACCAGCCCAGTAGGTGCACCAGGGATGGAGGGGGCTCTGTGGGTCAGCTGAGTGCAGGCTGCTGGGGTGGAGCAGGAGGACCCTCCCCAGGGTGAGAGATCCTTCTTCCAGGTCCCGGGGTGCCTGGGGTCCCCCTGGCCTGTCCCCTCCTTGCAGAGGGGTGGATGAGGCCGAAGGTGGGGGTGCAGGGGGGACTCCCTGCCCTGGGGTTTGCGCTGCAGGGAGCCCTTCCCCACCAGGGCACGCTGTCCCAGCTGTCTCCTAGACAGGGGTCCCCAGGCTGTGGCAGACCCTCATCAGCTCCCCCAGGCTCCCCCTGACCAGTTTGCAGGGCTCAAGCTGGTTCTTCTCCCACCACTGACCAAAGCAGGTCAGGCTTTGCGATGTCTGAAACTCCCACTCACTTTCAGGCTACCCTGAAAGGTGGGAAGCGAGACTGGGAAAGCACCACCGGGCCATGGAAAAACCCATCTGCACAACAGCTGAGCCCCAGCTCAGCATCCAGAGTGGCCAGATGAGCACTGAGCACAGCAGCTCTGGCCTTCCTGGGAACATGGCAGCAGCAGGGATGGGACAGGCATCTCCTGGGACTGGGACTCCCTGCCCCAGATGTTGGCACATGTCTTCTGAGAAGATGAACAGTTGGGGTAGCAGTCTCCTCACTCAAGTTCTTAATTAAACGAGACCTGTCTAGGGCATCACAGCTGCTCAATGCTGAGATAAAGAAAGGGCCAGAGGAGAGGTCTTGAAGTGAAAAGGGTTTTTCTGTTTTTTTTCACATTAACAATACCTGCTCTGCCTCATTTTTGGCTGGATACCCTTGACAACTTGGGGCAGTGGGCTTGAGAGGTGCCCAAGGCCACAGCAGATGCTGAATGCCTGAGGAGCCCCACACCTGGGGACACATCCCTGCAAGACCTGACAAATTCCAGATTCACATGTTGCCTTGGAACCTCAACTAGGTCCATGCTTCTAATGAGAGAAGCAGGAGAAAGGAGGGATGAGTCCTTTCCCCTCCTCTCTACTGTTTCCTTCCATGCCTACCTCCACCTCCAGTCAGCTCTGAAGGCAGCTTCCTCCCTGACCCTACAACCTTCCTGCCTCAAAGGGCTGTGAGGCTTTTCCAGGTCCTCCAATGAGCTCCAGCAATGGGGTGACCCTCTGGTCCCCCAGCTCCATTGGCGGGTCCTGTTGCAGACAGGCAGGGGGATTTTGCATTGCTCACACGTTTATTGGCCCCAGCCCACTGAGCTGTTTCACACGGGCTGTCAGTGACAGCTTCCAGAGCGTGCAGAGCCGTCCTGCTGCTGTGGATCCTATGGAGGTGCCATCGGCCTCACGCTGCTTTGCAAAGTAATTGAATTACAGCCGGTGAATCACTTTGGTGCTGCCTGGCTGCTCCTCTGTGCATGGGTGCAGCGGCCCGGGGTGGCCCGGAGCACACGCGGGGGCTCTTTGGGCTGCTCTTTTTGGAGGGTCATTTCTCCTCTCAGTTGCTGCAGTCAGATTTGGGTCATCAGGTTTGATCTAAACGTGCCAGAGGACTGGAATTCACAGGGAAGCAAAGGCACAATAATGCAGGCTCTGTCCCAGTGTGATTCTGGGCTGGTTTCAAAAGCTCTTGGTTCACTCTTAGTGTCCTGGGAAACCTGGGGCAGGTTTAGTTCCTCACCTGACACAGGTGCGTTGGTGCTTGAGAAGTGAGGGCAAAGCCTGCCCTACCCTGACACGTATCCATGTGATGGAGACAAACACGTGGGTGAGCTGTTGCTGCCTGTCCCTGGTTCAGAAGCACCTTTGAGCCAGGAACTGAGCCAGGGCCATGGCTGTGAGGCTCAGGGCAAGGTGAGAAGAGATCCCTATGCAGCGTTGGGGGCGGACGAGGCAAGAGGAGGGAGAGCTGGTGCAGAGGGATGGCGCAGAGCGGAGTTGGGACCCTTGTCCCTCAGGCCACTGTCCCCAGGCTTCCCAGTGCCAACTGAACCCCGTAGGTCCTGAGAGGGTTGGTGTTTTCCAGGGAGGAGCAGGCAGAGCACTGTCAGACTTGCTGCAGCTGTGAGAGAGGAGCTGTGAGGGTTTGTCCAGCATCTTCATCCCAGCCCAGCTCCCCAGACCTGCTCCACAGCTCCAGGCGTCCAGTGAGTCCAACATGGGCCATGCACAGAGTGGTCCCCAGGGCCGGTGACAGCCCTGGACCTGCCGGGAGAGCAGCAACAAAGAGGAGAGGAGACACAAATAGAGGGATGGTTTAAAGGGCAGCTCTGCGTTTTCTGCTTCCCCACCTGAGGTCTGCCTGAACCCAGTCAAGGAGGTCCAGGACCAACCAAACCACCCTGAGGCAATGAAATTGCAAACACAACAGTTTAAGCTGCAACAAGAGAGACCCTCAATTTTTCAAGCCAGTCCATGCAGGGATGAGCACATTGCAGTCTGGGTCATGCAGAAGCCAAGCTGGAGACCTGTCTGCCTCCATCAGCATCTTCACCCAGCTCCCTGTGGGTCCCCAAAGCCTGGTCCCTACCCGCCATGTGAGGATCAGTTCATCACTGCCTTCGCTTGTGGCCATACCCAGTCAGGGGCCCTGGCCACCACAAATCCTGCAGCCTGGCCGAACTCTGGGACACACACGGGGCCAGGGCTGGAGGATAAACCCCTCTGAGCTCTGCCTGAGCTGCTGGGGTGAGCAGACTTGGGGTTTGCCCTGGAGGTAGCAGCTGGGTGTGAACTGCTCCTGCTCAGCCCTATTTCATGGATACCTGCACGGTTCAGGCACCTCAAAGAAAGAGCCCAGGCCCTTGCACAAGCTCTTGCATCCAAAAGTGATACAAAGAAAAATTGACCTCCACCAGGTCCCTAGGGAGAATATTTTGAGAGCAGCAGTCTACCATTTGGTCTTGGAGACTCAGCTTCAAAGCCCAAGGCACATCAAAGTCCAAACTCCAAGTCCGAGGCTTCCTGGGGAAGGCAAAGGTGCCCGTCTGGGAGTGCCAGCCTCTGCTCTCACGGCCCTGCAGGAGCCTCTGGGGACACACGGCTCCAGCGCAGGAGGGTAAAGGGGCCTCTGGAGCAGAGCATCCTCAGCAGCCCGGGGGACACCTGCTCGGTCACAGTGACTCTGACTGTCCCCAGGATTCCCGCAGCTTCTGTCTCAGGCAAAGAAGATACTATTATCCCCCCACGATAAAAATTATTAAAGGATAGATTATTATACCCCTTGCACTCCTTCTCCCTCAGCAGACGCCCCAGAGCCTCCCTTCCTCCCTGCAGCACCGTGATGGATGCTCAGCCCGGAGCCGGGAGGGGACCCTGGGAAAGCCTGCTGCTGGTTGCCGCTGTCCTGCTGCGCGGCCGAGATGAGAGGAAAAACAACTCCCGGGGCTTCCCCTCACCTCCGTGCTCGCCCGCCGCGGCCCCGCCGGCTCTTTAATCTCCCGGCCCGCGGCTCTTTCATCTCCGGCCGAAGTGCGATTGGGCCCCTCCGGCCGCCCCCGCCCCGGCACCGCCCGGCACCGCCTCCGGCCCGGCGCTGCCGCGGCCAAATGGCCGCTGGCCCGTCCTGCCCTGGCAGGGGGGTGACGCTGGGCACAGGTCACCTCTGCAGTCACTGCCTGAGGGCTCAGCTCCCCCAAAATTGGGCTGCTCTCAGGTGCCTGGAGAGAAACTGAAGCACCAGGTTTCTGCTGGTTCTGCCTGCAAAGCAGATGATGCCGGGCTCTCGTCGCTCTCGCTCGTGTGGGCTCAAACTCAGCTCATCTCTGTGAATTTGTGCCCACACAGACCCAGCCGGCCGGGCCGGGGTCACGGGTGGGGCCAAGTGGGCAGGTGTCCCTGTGTCTCGGTGCTCCTGACTGTGGGTGGCAAAGTGGTTTCCAAAGGAACCATCCCAGCTCCCAGCCCCAGGAGGGAGGGAAGCTCATCCCCATCCTGGCAAACAACCTGCAACCCATGGGCCAACCACAGTTTATGCCTCGATTCTGGTATAGAGGTGGCAAGGCTGCACTGTCACCACACAGCTCTGGGTGTCGGGGCACAGGGGCACCTCTGCTAAAGGGTGGTGAGTCCTTACAAGCAGATGAAACAAGGTGGGGATGAACAGCAAAGGGAGCACGGCTTGGTAATGGAAATAGCTGGGAGAGAAGGAGAACAGGAAAGAGAAGGGCCATGGCCTGGGCTGGCTCCTGCCAGGCAGTGTCACTGCATGTCCCAGCTCGGGGGTAACAGTGATGGGGCTGTCAGTGAGTGCAGCCCTGGGACAGGGACACGTGGCATCAGGATGTGTCAGCGCCACTGCGGCACAGAACTGCACTCAAATAGCCAGGAACTGAGACCAAATTTCACACCAGCAAACAGCTCTTCTGCAGAGAGCCAAACGGATGAGGCATGGGAATGGAGCCACTCACAGGCCAGGAGGGGCTCGGAACTGAGGGAGGGCTGAGGGCAGAGTCACCACAGCTCCTGGCACATGGGGCTGCCACCAGTGAGTGTCACCAGCTCAAACCCACAGTGGGGTTGGGATGCTGGGACAAGGTGAGCCCCAGCAGGACTGTCCTCATGGGCTGACCCAGCCCTTCAGGAGGGAAGGGTCCATGCCTGAGCAGGACCCACCTGTGCTGTCTGTCCTGGCTGACGTATTCCATACATGGATGGTTGGAAGTGCTGGGAGTTTGCCCCATGCACCTCCACGAGTCCCAGTGAGGCATCTCAGAGAGCCTCCGAGCTCCAGCCTGCTTTCAAATCATAGAACCACAGAATCCCAGACTGTTCTGAGTTGGAAAGGACCTGAAAGCCCATCCAGTCCCACCCCCTGCCATAGGCAGGGACACCTTCCACTATCCCAGGTTGCTCCAAGCCCTGTCCAGCCTGGCCTCGGACACTGCCAGGGATGGTGCAGCCACAGCTTCTCTGGGCACCCTGTGCCAGGGCCTCACCACCCTCATGGGAAAAAACTTCCCTATATCTGATCCAAATCTCTTCTGTGTCAGTTGAAAACCATCACTTTGTCCTGTTGCAACAGGCCCTGCCAAAAAGACTCATTCTTGTCCCTATTCCCATTCCAATTCACACCCTCACCCTCATCCCTATCCTCATTTCTGTCCTCATCCTCATCCTTGTCCCCATCTGTGCACTCTCCCAGGATCCCCAGGGATACCCTGGCTTGCCATGCGCTGGCTCAGCCATGGGGCAGGTGCTCAGCAGCATGGTGGGTCCCTGCACTCAGACGCGCAGGGCCAGGGAGCCACTTTGGGCAAGGACCCAAAAATGCAGCCAGGTGGTGACTCGCTTCTTCCGCCCACCAGGAAGGACCCAGACCAACTGAAAATCCAGCTTCTTGGAAGCCATTCCCACTTTTTTCAGAGGTCTTTCAGAAAAGCCCTGGCTGCAGCCCAGCCCTAGCAGAGCCATGCTGCTCCTGCAGCTTCTAGGCTCCCAAGTGACCTCTATGAGTATTTCTACAGCTGCCCACACAGACTCCTCAGGAAGGGCAGTGTGCATCCTCAGCAGTGAAGAGCCACGATCTCACTGTGCCTGGAGCTGCCCCATTTCTCCGGGGGTAATCACAGCACATAGGAGAGGCTTCAGTTTTCCCTTCTGATGTGGTGGAACGCAGACACAGGACCTGCCAGCAGCAAATATTTGTCACTCTCCCCCTTTGCCTCCCTGCTGGACACAAAGCCTGTTGGTCCACACCCATATACACGTGGATATGGCTGCTTAGACCATTTGGTTCAGCTCCTTTGAGCTTTTTTGACTCTGTGAGGATCCTGAGAGCTGTGCTGGAGCCTTTGACAGCAAAATTGGGCTTCAGAGGAGGAGCGAGGGCTGGGAGCGAGTCCCAGCCTTTGTGCTCAGCTCCTTTTTTGAGCCTGGACTGGTGGATGAACCATGCAGAGCCCAGCCAGGACCAGTTGCAGGGTTCAAGGTCACCTTCAGCTCCTCGCTGTCAGGTCACGGGGGAAAAGGAGGGATTTTCCCAGCAGGCTCCCTCCCTGGCGTGCTGCCTGTCCCCAGATGCTCCGTGTTGCTGCTCCAGCCTCAGCACCAGATGCAAAGCAGCTGATCTTTGTTTGGCCACTCCAGGCAGCTTCACTGCCTCAGCCCACAGTGCTCATGGGGAAATTCCCTGCCTGGCCTCTTTCTGAAAAAAGGCCAGACCAGGAGCTGGACCAAGGGTCAGACCAGTCCCAAGCCCTTCTCCCACCTTTCTTGGAGTCTCCAGGTGGAGATGAAAAGCATCAGAATGAGGGGTGCTCAACATACTAGCAGGTTTGAGGGGCAGGAGCGGACACCGCGGACACCACAGACACCCCTGGGACTTGCAGGGCTGGGCAGTCACGCTCTCAATCTAGCAGACATCTCCCAGCAGGAATTTTTTGGCAGGATCGCCCCTTTCCTCTGGGAAATTTCTCTGATAACACTGGGGCTGAGATAAAGAAAAGCACCCTCCACGTTCCCACCCAGCTGTCTGCTGGAGGATCCATCCCACCTGGCTGAGACGGTTTGCACAGGGAGAGCAGAGCTCAGCTCCCGGGGACCCCCTGAGCATCTCTGCTCGCCTCAGCAGACATGGAATGGGGCTGGGACCACTCCGGGCTGGCTGCTTGGGTTCCCACATCCCGCCTTGACGTCACCCCGAAAGCGCCGAGTGAAAGGGGGGCCCTCAGGCGCTGGACAATAGCGCTTTCCTTCCCATCAATAGCGGCGAGAGCCACGCTGGGCTGACACGGAACTGTGCACAACAAAAGCCAGTGTCCGAACAAATCTTCTCAGGCGCTGGGTTCCCCCGGGTGACCCGGGGTTAGCCCGGACTTTTGCTCTCGCCCGGCCCTCCGGAGCAGGAATGTCCCTCCGTGCTGCGCCATGGCTGGTTCCCACGCTTCCAACCTGCTTTCCTATTTATCAGCAACCAGCCCCTAATCCCCTTTGTGAAGGCCCGATTCAAGCTCAGCACAATGTGGTGAAAAGGGAGGGGGTGGGCGGGAGATGAGGGAGGGGAAAACGGTCCTAGAGAATGAAAATCAAACCCTTTACCTTTTCCCCCCAACCCTGATGACAAGTCCCTAGGGACTCTTCAGGCTGTCACCTCCCTGGGCAGTGCCAGGCTATGGCCCAGCCCGATGGAAGGGGCTCCTGGTGGGATGTGCTGGTGGTTAAGGAGCAGGTAAACACACACATTGAAAAATCCACTTGTGTACCCTCACAGGTTACCTTGGCTTTGCTGCCCACTGCTCTCACATGATTAGATATTAGGAATTTTTTTTCACAGAAGAGGTTGTCAAGGCCTGAAACAGGCTGCCCAGGGCAGTGGTGGAGTCAGCATCTCTGGCATGTGAGGACATGGTTTAGTGGTGAACATGGTGGTGATCGTGGTTGGACTTGATGATCTTAAAGGTCTTTTCCAACCTTAACGGTTCCATGATTCTGTGATTCTATGACTCTGTGATCTCCTTCTGTGGCTTCATCCATCAGGGATGTGCCTGTGCTCCCCATGCGTTCCCAATAGGATGGAGGTGTGCGCTGGAACATCACTGGAAGGTGTCTGTGGGGGAACAGGGAATGTTCTGATTCACTCCTGTTCAGCCACCTCACTGCAGCCCCTCCCTGCATCCTTCTATGGATGGATGCTTCTGCATCCTTTTCTGCTTACAAACTTCCTTGGGAGGAATAACCCACTGGAATTTCCCCAGCTCTGGGTGTGATGCCCCATGCTGGGCTCCATCCTCCTTGGGGCTGAGCCCCTTGGCCAGCCCCTGTTTTCTTTAGGAGAGGATTCACAAGCCCTTCCCCAGATACCTTTGGAACAAAACAGTTTCCAAAGGCTATGCTACTTACAAATGAGGGGTTTCGAGCTTTTGTCCCAAATCCGATGCTGTTTTCTTTGCAAACGGTGGGGGGAAAACGTAAAAGCAGAAGAGACGACCTCAAATGCTAATCTTGTTAGGTTAAACTGTTCGCTAAACAGATGGAGGTGCAAGGCAATGGGATTTTTGTCTTTCTGAGGAAGGGGTTAGGCTTGGAGGGCATAGAGGTCATTCCAGGCAAACTGGCAGCTTTGCTCTTTGTGTCACAAGAGCAGGGGGAAAGTGAAGGGGCACAAATGCTCCCAGCTGAGCTAGTCTGGTGGTCTCACAGGATGAAGCCCCCAAGCCTCACTCTTGGTTATTCAGAGCCAGCACAAGGCCAAGGCACCCCAAAAGGGACACACTGCCAAAGACTCCATTGCTCCGCAAGGCCACAGCATCTCAGCATTCCCCATGGAAGATCCTCCCAAGAGCCACCCTATGGCTACTCTGGTGCTTGGCCCTTTTGGGGAGGATGCCAGGGGTGGCACCTCCACAAAGCCAAGCCTCACCTTTCCTCGAGCTTTCTGTGGGAAGGAGAGGAAAGCCAAGGTCCCCGTGGACAGGGAGGCTGCTGGTACCTCTTGGAGGCTCTGGTAGAGATGGGGGGTGGTGTATCCCCATCCTGCTGTCCCTGTCCTCCTCACCAGGCAGAGCTGGCAGGGAATGTGGGCCTGTCTGCCAGCCCAGGGGCAAAGGCTCTGCTCTGGGCACCGTGCTGTGCTCCAGGGCAATGATTGCTCCCAGCTCCCTGCCCTTCCTGCCCCTCCTGCATGTATGAGTACATCCTCAGCCTGCCTTTACCCTGGTGAATCCCTGGGCTACTCTGGAGGGCACCTGAGACAGAGCAACAGCAGAAACAAAACCACAAAAGTACGACAAATCGGTCAAAAACCCCAAATGACACCATCTGGATCTGACAAACTGACAGCCAGACAGAGAGAACTGCCCTTGGGGGTCCACCACAAACAGAATCTGCCCCCAAACGGCAGCAGAGGATGTGGGAAGGAAAGGGAGGAGGTCCTGAGCGTGGTCAAGGAGAGGCCAGCTGTGAGAGGTGAGAACACTGTGACACTGAAGCCAGTGGGATGTGAGATCCCCTCCTGCAGCACGCCCAGCCCAAGTTTAGTGACCTTGGAGGCAGAGGACAAAGTCAGACAACCACCCAAAGTACTCAAAAAGGCTCCAAATTTTAGGCCTGAACCCCAGAGGACTCTGCACTGCTGCCAAGACACAGGATAACCACATGCTGGACCTGCTAAGGTGGACATGAAATTCCTTGTTTTAAAATAAAGGGTAAGGAGAGGATGCTGGTGGCGTGTCCTGTGGGTCCTAGAGCACTATCAGCCTGTCTGAGCATCACCCAGAACCAGAGCCTGACAAATCCCGTGGGAAGTTAGGACAGACAAATCCCTGCTCAAGTGGCTCCTTCCAGCCGGCACCTGCAGCAGCACAGTCAGCAGTGCCCACAGCTGCCCCTGCAGGGCTCCTGCTCTGCCCAGTCCAGCCCAAAGCCACCCTGTGAACTGAGGCTTGTTGGGAACCAGGGTCCCCTCCACTGCTCAGCCTCGACCCCCATCTGGCTGGGTCTGCTGGCACCGAACGGCAGGGACTGGGAGGAACCAGTCCTCCTGGAGCCACCGGCAGGAAGCTTCAAACAGAATCATGCTAAGAGCACGATGGATCCCACGGTCCTGGCTGGGATGAGCCCTCCCGGATGCTCCCACCTCGCTCCCCCGGCCGTGAGCCCCGCAGGCTCTCCCCGCTGGCGCTGGGCCGCGCGGGGCCCTGTGTCCCTCCCCGGGGCCACAGTGACCACACGAGCAGTGGGGTGGCTGCGGGCAGCTGCTTTCACCGCTGCGACGCGACCACGCTCCCAGCAGGAGCCTTCACACCCCGGCCCCGCGTCACCCGGCGGCGGATGCGGCGTGGTCCAGGCTGGGAATTCGCCGTGGTGTGTCCATCCCCCTTCAGCATTCAAAACAAACAGGAGATGTGAAAACACAACGTCTAGAAAAATGTGAGAAGATGAAAACAAAAAGGCAAAGTGGCTGCAGAGCTCAGAGGCCCGACCACGGCCCCACGAGGCTGTGGCAGTAAATAAATAACAGTCCTGGTGTCCGGGGATTTGTCACCTCTTTGTGTCCCACTGCCCAGGCGCTGCGAGAGACACAGCGGCCACAGGATCACAGCAGAACTGGCACAGGGACAGAAGGAATGAGGAGCAGCAAGCCTGCTGCATGGCAGGAGCTCAGACTCCCAAGTGGGGGTTGGCTCCATCAGACCTGCCATGCCAGGCCCCAGGCTGAGGGCTGGCCACCAGCACCAGCACCGGAGTGAGCCACAGTACTGCCCATCCCGGCGAGGATGAGGCCATGGGAACATGTGTGAATTCCCACCACGGCTGCGATGCTGAAACCCTGCCATGAGCAAAAGCCAAAGGTACAAGGTGCCTCCAGCTCTGCAGGGAGGTTTGCCGGGGTGTGGGGGGAGTGGGGGCCAGGGCCCCGGTGGTGCCCCCACTGCTCCTCCAGCAAGTGAGCTGGTGAGGGGCTGCCTTTATGCTCAGAAATAACCGATCTGCCCCTTCTTTGCCTGTACTACACTCACAGGAGCAGCCTGGCAGTGCGAGGGGAGCAGGGACTGCATTCAGACACACCAGCTCAGCTCTCTGCTCCATTTCCCCAACTTCCCAACTACACCACGCACAGCTCAGACCCCAGGCACAGGACTCAGAAATGCCCTGAGTTTGGTGTTCAGCTGCGTCCTGCCCTCGAGGCTCCTTCCTTGTCTGTGGGAGAGACACCAGCTGAGGACAGTGATTCCCATCAGCAGTTAGGGACATCAGAGATGAGACAAATTCCTCTCCAAGCTACTGCTGTGGGTGAATAGCCCAGACTGAAGCACAAGACTCTTCCAAGTGTCCAGGAAGGTGAGTGAACCCTCATGAACTACAGATCTGTCAGGGGCTGGTTCCTGGGAGCAGGGTCCATGGCGGGAGCTCGGTGCCACGCAGAGCTGACACAGTTCTGGCACCTGCCAGCCTCCACTGCAGGTCCCTCCAGGGTACAGGGGCTGCTCTGGAGTGCCCCGAGCCCCAACACACAAGCCCAGCACATGCATTTCCTGCTCCGCAGTGTCTTTAGCCACTCTATTCAAACCAAATTAGTTTTACCCGTGTTTTTCCAGCCATAAGCACTCTGCAACCAGGCTGGAGCTGGGATGTTTGATCAGACAGGGAAGGGGAAGTTTAGGCTCCAGGAGAGGCAGGGACAGCCCAGAGCTCCCTCCTGCCCAAAGGAAATGGCCTAGGATGTGTCCACCACAGCATGAGAGCCAGACCAGCATTCAGGGGCACAACAGGCTCAGGATTTGTGCTGATAATTCTCGGCCTTATTTCCAGAGTCTCTCTCACTCTGTGCAAGTTGTTGGAGGCCTTGGAGACAATGGACTTGGGACCCCACCAGACATGGTTTCTTCCACACAGTGAATGTCTATTCCCCCACTATCTGTAACAGAGAACCAACTTCTCAAAACTAGAAAAAGAGACTACTGTATCTTTTAAAATTTATTATGTTTTTGTTCTCTGAACATTTTCCCAGAGGAGAAATGAGAAATGAGGAACCTCCTGTGTCAGACAGCACCATAAATGTCTCCTGCTGCTCTGCAAAGTCTGAAAGGAAAATGCCATCACTTGAGCCCCTGGGGACATCACGTGTAGCCCAGTACAAAAAGCCAGGCCCCAGGCCAAACCTGCTGTCCTGGGAAGCTGTGACACCCAGCTCTGAAAGCCAGGCCTAGGGTCTTCTGAGGACATGAGTCATGGAAAGCTGTTGGATGAGAATCCTGTGGCTTGGCGGGCTTAAATGTAATTCCTACCTGAGCATCCATGTGCTGTGCGAGCATTACCCACAGCGTGCACTTCCCCTGCCTTGGAGCCCCCTCACAGGGGTGGGCTGGGGTCGGATCCCCCCGAAGCCTTTCCTTTCCCAGGGAAACATAGATGTGAGATGCCAAAAGATTTAGTGAAACATCAAGGCTGGAAGAGGCTTTTCATTGCACAAAGACAGGGTGACCATCCCATTACAAACAGACTGATGAAGAGAGGGACACCAGCCAAATCTGAACCTGAGGAGACTGTTTGCAAAACAAGGTGAGAAATTCTTACATGCCATGAGGAACCATCCTTATCTGTCACATAAGGGGAAACTTATTGGGTGGCAATAACATTTGTCAGTAAGGGAGAGAAAAAATTGGAAAGGACCTCCTGAAATTAGAAATCACATTGATGACAATCGTAAGAATTCCAGTAGGGTCAACAAACAAAACACCCAACTTGGTGGCTCATTCTGCACAGCCCAAACTCCAAACTGCAAGATCTTCCTGAGCAGGACGAAAATCTCTATTGCTGTGTTCCCCACAGTTTCATTATTGGTCTTGTCCATGAAAAGCTAATGAAGATAAAAGGTCCTGGATGACCAGCACAGTCCAGGCAGCTTCCACCCAAATGAATCAACCAGAATAGCTACTGCTATTGCCAAAGAAAGGGTTTTGCTCCACATTTTGTGACTTGCAGCAGCCCACAACCTCCTGGATAATGTTTCTTTCAGCTCATCATTTCCTCATTGACTTTTCCACTTTGTCTCTGTGGGAACATCACAGAGACTTTTGTGCACCAGTGGTTGTGTGTGATGGTTTCAATGTGGAAAGTCTGAAGGAGCCTCCAGTGCTCAGGTAAGGCTGTCCTTTTCCCATACAGGGCCAGATCTTCCTCACAGCAGCAGAAATTTTGGTAAACACAGACATCTCCCCCAACTCACCTGTGAGAAGTGTTTCCCCAGAGTGGAGAACCTGACCCTTCCCCACAAAGTCCACTGCAATTGGAGACCCTTGGATGGACATTTTAAACAGTCATTTTTCATCGATTCCCTAGTCTGTCTCCCTGTGAAGATAATTTTAATCAGGCAAAGCTCTGCAAAGCAGTTGCAGAGGTGAGAGCTGACGGGTGCAATGCAGAAGTGGCTGAGACAGTGACCTGTGCGGGAGTGACTTGCTCTGATTTCACCCAGCCTACAAAATATTCCCTTCTCCTTCATGACAGACACAACTTCTTATTTTTCATTGTGGAAAAGGCCATTTAAGGGACTTTCTGGCAGTGGCTGGGGGGTGACAAACATGGTTTTACTGCCCTGCATGCTCCCTGGATTATCTGCACTGAGTCTCGTGCTCTGTCAGGTGCTCAGTCTCACAGTCCTGCTGCATTTTGCACCTCCTAAAGGGATGGGAGGTGACCCCTCCTGGGGACAGCTGTGGGCACAGGCAGTGTGAGGGGTTTCAGCAGCGCTCCTGGATGTCCCAATTCCGCCCTCAGTGTAATGCTGAGGACTTTGCTAGATCCCTCCCCACCACAGCAGTTACGTGAGATGGACACAGGGCACAACGTACATGTGCTCTTAAGTGCCAGCAAAACCTGCTCCACAAACACGATTGTCAGAGGCAGAGGAGTCCCTCCGAGCCTCCTTTGCTCCAGGCTGAGCCCCCCAGCTCCCTCAGCCACTCCTGGTGCTCCAGCCCCTTCCCCAGCTCTGTTCCCTTCTCTGGACACACTCCAGCCCCTCAAAGCCTTTCTGTCATGAGAATCCCAAAACTGAACCCAGGACTTGAGGTGTGGCCTGACCAGTGCCCAGTTCAGGGACATATTGTCCTCCTCCTCTGTCCCTGCAGGGAGGGACATTGGCAAACCTTTCTACCTGTTTGGGGCTCCTGAAGAGCCTGATTAGGGAGAGCTGGCAGGTGCAGAGGAGCAAAGAGCACCAGGGACGTCTGTGGGGAAGGGCTCTGACTGCCCAATGTGGGCACACATATTGCCACAGGCACTGCTTTAAAGCAGTTCTTCTCCCTCCAGACATTGGGGGCATTTTTCTTTTGGTTTGAAAGATCTTCACTTTGCTTTAGAGCTGGTTGAAAATCAAGACAGGTTTCTCAGGATTTTGGGAGTAAACCCCACCGATAGCTGATTGAAAGAGTAAGAATTGAAATGCCTATTTGTGGATTCCCCAGGAAAACCAAGCAAGATCCATCCTGCAGGTGGGGTTAGGAGGGACTGTGAAGGGGCTGGGGACTCCCAGCTCCTCAGGAGCTCTTGCTTCCACCTCAGCCCTACTTCCTAAACCCCTAAGGAAGTCCACCAAGCCTCCTCCTTCTGCTCATCCTGCTTAGCACCTACCGGGACATTTGCTGTCCCATTCCCTGACGCCTGTAGCCACAGGCAGCCACAACCCTTTGCTATGGCCCTACAATCCTATAGGGTCCCCAGAATCCGCTGGAGGCAAGGGGGCAGGGCTGGAGGACATCTCCGTGTGACGGGGCTGCCGTGTCCCTGCGGGGGGCAGCTCCGGGAGCCCCCGTCACACAGCACAGAGCAAAAGCCCAGCCAGCCCGGAGACACGAGCGGGTGCTCCAGCTTTTAATGCAGCGCACCAAGATGTCCCCGGAGCGGGGAGCGAGGGGGCTCAGCCCGGGCCCGGCGGGTGCCACTCCACTGCCCTGCGTGCCCCCGGCGGGCAGGGTCCCTCCCGCGAGAAGGGCAGAAAACGGCTGAAAACAAACAAACAGTCGGAGTTAATGGGGCGGCAGTTATTTTTGACCTAGAGGGAGTTCACACACACTGTGTTGTTTTAACAAATAGCTGTAAATGGAGCTGGCGGTGCGGGGAGCAGGCTGGGAGCGGGCTGGCTCCGGGCGCTGGGAAGAGTCGGGCTTGTCGCGCTGGTGCTAACAGGAAACCGAGTGCCTCAGGTCCCTTCGCACCTCGCCGGCATCACACTTTTATTGTCACCACATCCTTCGGAGGCCACATCAGAGCGGGGCGCAGGGGGCGGGGCAGGGCCCGTGGGAAGGTGGCTCTGGGCTCTGTCCCCCCGCGGAGGGGCCAGCCCGCGCAGCCCGGCACGGCGAGGACGGGCTGTGCCTGGAGTGGCCGCAGGGACAATGCAAAAGCCGTACTGCCATCGCTCTTGTTACCCCGGGGCCGGGCGAGGGGACGCAGCATGGGCTCTGGACCCAACCACCGCCGCCCCAGTGCCGACCAAGGCTGCTGCTCCCCCGCCCACCATCACCCCGGCCAGTCCCGGCTGCTCCCGGCGAGCCCACGGCAGCGTCAGCATCACCCTGGCCCAACACGCCTCACGAGAAAGACGCTTTCCTATGGAGATGCATCCTGCAGGAGAGCCCGCTTTGTCTAATGCCCTGGCCGGGACACTGGGGCCTTTGCACGGGCTGAGGTGCAAAATAAAACATTTTCTTCACACCTGGGGTTTTTTTTTAAAGAGTGATTACACTCCCGGGTGTCTGGGATAGGAGGTCGGATGGCTGCAGAGGGTTTTAGTGGCATTGGCTGAATTGGCCTGACTTCATAAACCAGAAAGACTTTGCACAAGCAGAAAGCACAAGCCATCAGAAAAACACATAAAATCAAGCCACACATCACCTCAGTAAAAGAAGGATAGTTAGAAACACCCCCTCTTGCACAGCCTGTAATCTCAGAGCAATAAAACTTGAAAATAAAAGCCAGCCAGCAGCTGCTGCCAGAGCAGGGGACGGGGACACAGGGGCTGAGCGGTGGCATCAGGCTCATGACACAATTTCTGCACAAATGTCAGTTTAAATCTGCTGGTGACATTTCCTTGGGGACTCGTCCAGGGTGTGGGGCACCAGGCAAGAACAAGTCTAGTGAAGGAAGGGTGGGGAAGTGGCTGGAGCACCAGGAGTGGCTGAAGGAGCTGGGAAAGGGGCTCAGCCTGGAGAAAAGGAGGCTCAGGGGAGACCTTCTGGCTCTGCACAACTCCCGGGCAGGAGGGGGCAGCCGGGGGGGCTCAGGCTCAGCAGATGAAGCCGAACGCTGGTAATCCAGGTGCTGGCTGGAAAACAGGCTGTGAACTCAGCACTGCACGCAAAGCTGGCACTGCAGAGAGCAGCAGGGCATGGCCAGGGAATGCTGGTGCCAGCATCCCCCTGCCAGCTCCTGCTCCCTGCCATGGAAGCAAGCAGTGCCAGGGCTGAGGAGGGCTGAACGTGGTTGCAGGAAGGGAAGAAGGATGCTGTGATGGTGGAGGCAGAAGGCAGCACCCAATAGCATGGCAGGGAGCAACCCTGCACCAGCAGCTTCAATGCTAAAGTATTTCTTGCATAATTTCAGGGTTTTAGTGGGGAATTGTGGAGAAATGCTCATGAGTGGCTGGGGAATGATTTTCCTCTAAGTTTTAAATTTGTACACACAGAACTAAACGTCTTTGAGGAACAGCCCTTCCATCTGGGCTCCATCCAGTCCTCCCAGCATGGCTGAGACAAGCCCCATTCCTAGCCCTCTGTGCAAATCACAAAATCACAGAAGCAGAGACTGGTTTGGGTTCGAAGGCACCTTAAAGCTCATCTTGTTCCACCCCCTGCCATGGGCAGGGACACCTTCCACCAGACTAGGTTCCTCGAAGCCCCATCCAGCCTGTCATGCACCCAGTGCAGGAGCCCAGACGACTGCAAACAGGCTTATCTTGTGCTGAAATGCTTCCAGTGCCCAGAAAAGGCATTTGTAGCAGCTGTGGCCATGGCTCAGCATCTGTGCAGTCCCCCAGAAAGCCTGGCAGTGGCTCCTGGAGTTATGGGGCAAGAGCTGCCAGTCCTGCCAGTCCTAGGGCTTCATCCGTCTGCCCAGGGAGAACCTGCTGCTTCCTGCTGCCTTGGGGAACAGGGGCCACTTCTGTTGGATGATCTCATCAAACTTTGGTTATATCTGCAATACAGATCCTAAAACCACTGTTTGTAGGCCCATAAAAGGCTTCCCTGGGGGGAGATAAGAACTGAAGACAACTGGCCTTAATGGTGTTGGAGAGATTTATGGGATCACCTTAGAAGAATTTATTGGAAGGCTTTTTTAATGAGCAAATAATTAGTAGATTTATCTGCTTTTAGCTGCCTTGCTGTTTTATGGCCTTAATGAAATTGCTTTCTAGGATTTTTAATAAATCCTGGTTCTGCCCTTATTCCTGGGGCCCGTCCTGGAGTTCTCTGCCCTGGGCATTGCAAGTGGAAGGCAGGACTGCTAGGGTCACCCTCATTTTTAAGGGAGAAATCATTGAGAAAAGGAGCAGAAAAGGAGGAACAAGCCTGGTGAAAGGCAGGGCTCTGAGAAATTCATGTACAATCACAGCAAAGCCCAAAGCCCCGGAGGGATCACAGGGCAGCAACTCCCTGGGTCAGAGCCCTTTTCCAGGGAAAGCAGCTCATCTATTTCCACAGGGAAAACATCACTGCCAGATGCTTTTTCCAAGAGATTCCCTTCCCCAGGCAGCTTCCAGCACTTTCCCACTGCCGGGACAACCCCTGAATCCCCTCCCAGGCCACGGCTCCCTGGGGTCCCTCTGGCTCCTCGGCAGTGGGAACTTCAGCATGGCCACAGCACCTGGGTGGCCACCAAGGGACCGGCCCCCAAGCCTCGCTGCCCCTCTGCACTCCCCAGGCCCTGCGCACGGCCAAGCTGTGCTCACCCAGGGGTTCAGGTCCGGGTGAGCCCCAGCACACTCACGTCACTGAGCTCAGACATGAGCTGTGCAGGGCCCAGCCTTGCACTCAGTTCCAAGGAAGGGGAGCTCCACACGAGGGAGAGGGGGTGGGGAATTGGGATCCCTGGGGCTGGCAGGGCCTGAGGCTGTTACACGGTGATGGAGAAGAAGGAGCAGGAATTGCGAAGGTCCCAGCTGAGCAGAGGTTGTGCTGGAGCTGCACATCTGTCCCTCACATGGCAAATGCCAACTGGGAACATCCTTGGGAAGGTTAGGGAAAGGGACATGCTCTGCCCAGGAGCAGCCCCAGGAAGAAGCAGTGGCACAAATCTATCAGCAGGGTCATTAATCACCCGGAAAGGGGCTATGGGGGATGTATTGCTTGTGGGAAAAGCAAAATCCCGAGCAGTCGGGTCACACTGTGGCCCAGCCCCTGGCCCTGAGCAGGATGTTCACTCATGGACAGAGACCTTCCTGGGTGCTGGCGGCATCAGCCCAACCCTGAACAGAGCCATGATGACACTCCCAGGGAGAATTCTGGTATTTTCCTGAGGTCTGGGGCTCCCAGTGAGTCAGTGATGGTGCCAGGGGCCCATTGCCAGTGAGAGGTGAGCAGCCAGGCACGTGCTGCTTCAGGGGCTGGGGGCGGTGCAGCCGAGCTCCCGCAAAACCAGCCCCTCACTGCTCATCTCCCCACATGCTCAGTGAAGCAAAACCTCATTTCCAGGGCCAGGGTGTCCTTTGGTTTGTTTTACTTTAGCACGAACACTACCAAAGTCTCCAGTAAAATTCCACAGCCTCAGCACATTACAGTGGGATCTAATATATATGAATATATATACACCCACACATTTAGATACAGTATATATATCTATATCTATATCTCATGAGCTAATATCTATTAACAATTTTAATACACTTTCATACAATAGAGACAGTGCTTTAATGTGGGAAGGGGATTTTTAGAACAAGCCCCCCTGGCACTCAGAAAGCACCACTTTTCCCTCCTAATGGTTCAGGCTCCAGCAGAGCTGATTTCTCCTGGGACAGACCATCCAGTGTGTGGATTTTGCTGGCAAAGGGTGGCTGAAAAGAAAACAGTCCCAGAGTTCACAAGGTCTGTGAGAAGAGTCGGAGGCCGGAGCTGCACATGCTGCGTCGTTAGTGGCTTTTGCTGCTAATTGGGTGCGGGCTGCCAAGCTGGACTTATTCCAGCGGAAAAAGGAATCTCTTCCCTGCTTTTTCCCTGGACAAGTCAAAGGTCAGACACCTTAAAAGCCTGTACAACTACTTACAGCTTTCGATGTTGTACTTAAAAGCTTTGCTGTGGAGCCCTCATCCCACCACTTTGCTTCCTCCCGCTGTGAAATTCCCTCTGGCTTAAAAATTCCCAGAGTTTGTCCCAGTCCTGCTCCATGCCTGCTGCCAGACCCAGCCCATGCCAAACCTCTGCTGAGATGCTCTTTTGTTCTTGGTGGCACATTGGGCAACCTTGAATTTTTTTATCCACGTCCCTGATTCCTCCTGGAAAGCAGGAGATGTGGCTTCACCAGCCAGCTGTCCTACTTGACAAAATTCATGCAGACCAGCAGCACTTACATTTTCCCCATTATTTCCATGGGGAGAGGGTGGAATCATAAATCATACATGTCTCTAGAAATAGGTAATGCAAACAGGGTAACATGGAGGAGAAGCACCCATTGTTTTGGAAAAGCTGGTGCAGAAATGCCCCATGGCAGGAGGTGGAACACGATAAGCTTTAAAGGTACCTTCCAGCCTAAACCAGTTTGTAATTCTACAAAAAAAGTTGCCCCATTTTAATGCAGGTGATAAATTATAGATCCCACATTTCAAAACCTCATTGAACTCCATGAAATGATGAGCAGGTATTCCAAACTTCCAACATTTGCTCTGGAAAACTGCAAGTGTTGCTTGTCTGAAGGTGGGGCTCCTGCATGTCAAGGCTGGCAGAGATGGGGTGGGGGTCCTGCCAGGCTGGTTCAGAACGTGGCTCCCACCCTCAGCACATGGCAAAACTGCATTTCCCTCCCTGCTGGTGGCCAAGAAGCTTTTGTGGATCAGAGTGGTGAGATCTGCAACGTCCCCGTCCCTGCAGAGCTGGGGACTGTGAGGACCAATGGGAGCCATCCCGTGGGACACGAAGGGGACACACAGAGCCCTGCCTGCCACGTGGGGAGAGCAGACCTCCACCGAGCTGACGTCTCCTGGGGAAGCCCATCCTGAGGCCCAGGCATCCTCCTACAGAGATGGGAGCCACTGGGAAAACAAATGCTGATGAGTCCTTGCTACATTGTGGGAATCAGCCTTGCTGGCTCCCTCTTTTTATTTGCAGTACTGAAGATAAGAAACCCAGGGTGTTGTGGGAAACAGGAAGACTTTATCTCCCACCCCAGGCTGCTTCTCCTGCCACAGCCTCATTTTTTTTCCACTCATCCCTGATACCACATGATTCAGGTCAGCAGAGAGGGCTGTGCACTGCTGCTCTGTGAGCACCACTGAGCCCCTGAGCACCTGGATGGCACCAGAAAGATTGGTTTATTACCAGGATCATAGAATCACCACACACTTTGGGTTTGAAGGGACCTTTAAAGCTCATCTAGTGCAACTCCCCTGCTGTGACCAGGGACATCTTCCACTAGATCACGTTTCTCAGAGGGACATCCAGTCTGACCTTGAATGTTTCCTGGACTAGGGCAGCCACCACCTCTCTGGGCAACCTGTGCCAGTGTTTCACCACTCTCATTGTAGAAAAATCCACAGATAAACCTACAGGCACATCCTCAAGGGCCTCCAGAAGCATGGTGGATGCCACAGTCACTGGCAGGACTGTCTGCTCAGCTCAGTCCTCAGCCTTGGAGGTGCCAGAGAAAAGTGCTGAAACAGGAGGTTTTGGAGCAGCAAACTCCTCAGTAGGTAAGGACCATGTGACACAGTTATGACTAGAAATACTGAAACCCCAGATGAAAGGGACTCACAGCTTGTGAGCTGTAGCTGCATTTCCAAAAAACAGCTAGAAAAAGGGACAACTCTGCCATTTGCAGGCTTCACCCATCCTTCAGCCCTTAAGCTCCCTCCCAAGCCTGGAAATGAGGACACTACTGTTGGATTTCCAATAAAAACACAACTACTGACTCCCTTTAATTTGGTGACTGTTGAGCACTTCACCTCATTGCTGCAATGCAGGCTGGAACTGACTGCATCAGACATTTTAATAGAGAACACCCTGGCACTTCATTGTTAGAGCCAAGTCTCTCACAAATCAGGACTGAACTCAGACCCTGAATCTCTGTTCAGACTCTGAGTAAAGCCCCTGGTGATGCTGTGCTAAGCCTGGCAGTGGTGATGTCTGTGTGAAGGGCAGGTGCCCTGCTCCAGCTCCCAGTGCCAAGGTGCTTCATGGCAGGGCCTAGCAGGGAGCACACTGCCTGGGCAGGGTTGAGGGCTCTGCCAAGTCCCCAGTCCCCAGGAGCAAACCCAGGAGTGAAATATTGCTGTTGGACACATGGGGACACGGGATTTCAGCCCTACATCTCCTTTGTCCTGGCAAAGCAGCCCTGCTGAGAGGGCCCAATAGGAACTCACCAGGAGGCAGAACCCAACCTTGGCTTGATCCACCTCTGAGAGACTTCTCTTACACCTCATGTATAACCAGGCAAGGGCAGAGTGTGGTGCCACTGGCAGCATCTCCACCTTCCTGCAGCCCTGGCTTGGCCCCTGCCCACCAGCGAGATGCAGCGTGTGGGTGACAGAGACATCTCAGCTGGATCAGGATTTATTGACAGTGACTGGGATGGAGCCACCAGGGAACGAGGGAGATGACAAGAAAGCACCCTGACCCAGGCGAGGAGAGGAGAAGGGGATTAAAGAGAGGGATTAGCAGGGAGAAAACTGCAGGTCATCCTCAGTGAGAACGAAATGAGGCAGCAGCAGCAGAGGCAGCTCTGCCCGGCTGCCCCGGCTGCCCCCAGCCCGGCTCCCAGCGGCGGCACCTCCTTTGTGTCTGCCGTGACCCGGGGATTATGAGTGTGGGAACGGGGCCGCGGGTACCCTGTGCTCACAAAGGCCGGGGCAGAGCTGGGGAGGAGGAGAAGCAGGGAGAAAGGGATGGCTCCTGCTGTGGCTCTTCGCTGGGACGCTGCTGGGTGCAGGGCTGGGGCGGAAGGTGTCCCTCCTGCTCACCCTGTGCTTGGCTCTCTGTTGGAAGCACCTCAGAGCTGCTGGGGCCAAAGCAGGGCCAGCACACAGGACTGTCCCCTAACAAGCCTGGATCATCTCTCACCACAGTGCAGGGGATCAGAAAACCTGGTAAGTCAGAGCTCTCTGAGTGCAGCCTCAGCGGGAACCTGGGCAGGGACCGGACTGGTGCACCCAGTGGGATGCCTGGGGATGCTCCTCACTGTGAGGGGAATGCTCAGCCTGGGTGAGGCTCTATGTCTTGATGTGGGCATTTCATCCTCACCCACTAGGCTCTTGAGATCTCAAAGACTCAAAACACCCTCCCGAGCCCTCCCTCTCCTTTTCTCCCTGCTCTCCAGGCAGGAGCCAGGTCATGACTCCCTTTGTGCACCTGGAGCATCCTGGAGTCCCTCCTGGGACATGGCTGAGCCGTGGGGACCACCGCTGAGGGGGCAGAAGAGGTTTGGCAGGAACATCAGTTCCCAGAACGTGTCAGAAAGGCCAGCCCATGATTAACGACTAATTAGGAAATGTCTGTCATGATTATTATCCTAATGATCCTGGTAAGAAAGGCTCCTTACCTTAGGAAAAAAATGAATGTTGGCTCCAACAGTCCCCAAACACAACAGCCCACTGTGGGAAACTGCAGACTTTAGTAAAAACAAATAGTCTCGAGTTTGCACAGGAGATTTTATTTTTAAATAAGCCAAAGCCAAATGAGCAATTTTTTCAGGGAGCTCTGGAACCTGTGGGCTGGTTTAGGCCAAGGGGGAGGCAGGAAAGGGGTGCTCTGCCGGGGGTGGCCACTGTCTCCATCCAGGAACTCGGCCCCCTGTCCTGGCCCAGCTGAATTTCCCCATCACTCAGTCTCCTTATGGGACAGCAACAGCCAAATCCCATCACAAATCTTCCATTCAAACCATGAAATGAAGCATAAAGCCATGGAAAGGGACCGGTGCCATGGCTTCAGGTGATCCCATTCATCCTGCCTGGACTTGGCACCAAGCCACAGCAAAACTGAAGACAACGGGCTGTGTGTCCTGGTCAGTGTCCTGGGTGCATACTCAGGTGTGTAAGTGAATTTTGCAATTCAATGGGATCACTGTTTATCAGTTTCTAAAGTATATTGGAAGCAGAGAGGTTAATATGAAGTAACTTTTTGAATATATAAAAATTTTCCTGGAAAGACATTCCCAAGTGATACAACGCTGCTCTCTAATGAACAGAAATTATTCCAGTCTGGCTCCAAAGCCATTCTCCTACATGCTACTCCTCAGGCTTTCCAGTAACTCCCATTAGCTTCAGGAGCTCAGCCCAAAGGATTATGAAATAGATTAACTAAAATCTGCAAAATGAAAAGTGCTCCATAATTGAGCCATGCTGTCACAGGGATGACCACGGGGATCCTCCTCTGTGGATCAAGGAAAAGGAGACTTCTCCAGTTGGACGGATGAGTATTTTCCAGATACGACATCAACCAAAAACCACTCAGTTTTTATCAAGGACTCACTGAGCACAGCCATAGCCACACGACTGGAAAGGCAAGAAATCAGTATTGCCCTGAGCTAAAGACTCTGAGAAAACAAATAATGAGGGTTCAAGGAGCGTTTGGAAAAGAGTCTCGGGGATGCTCAGGGTGGGATTGTTGGGATGTCTGTGCAGGGCCAGGAGCTGGACTTGATGATCATTGTGGGTCCCTTCCAGCTCAGGGTATTTTAGGATTTGAACCTGAAAGAAAACGTACCGTGCAATTGGGAGTTTCAAAGCACACAGAGCAAGGGGGGCTCTGGGACTCCTCCGTGTCACCCGCAGGTGCAAGGTCCCTTTGTGTGCTGTGGCACTGGAGAGCAGGAGAGCTCATGATTTTGGGACCCCATGCTCAGGGAGAATCTGGTGCTCAGACGCTTGCCAAGGCTGAGGTCCGTGCTCAGTGTTGCCTCCTCTCCACACCTGACTTCAGCAGGGATCTCAAGCCCGTACCTGTGCCAGGCTCTCAGCAAGGGCTTTTCCAGCTCATTAAGTGCACAGTTAGAAGTAATCAGAATTAAAATACTCAGCAGTGGGAACCGAGCACCAGCCTGCTGTCTTCTTTCTAAAAATCCCTGGAAGCACTCAAGACCAGGTTGGATGGGGCTTGGAGCAACCTGATCTAGTGGAAGGTGTCCCTGCCCGTGGCAGTGGGGTGGGATGAGATGAGCTTTAAGGTCAACCCAAGCCAGTCTGTGATTCTTTTATGCTGGTGATTCCACGAGAAGCACCTTCCCCAAAGAGAGACATAAAAGTGTGTCAGACCCTGGCACTTTGAGCTCTTGCAGCAGAGCCAGGGCACCACCGCATCCTGGCCCATCCCAAACACTCCAACCAGGCACAGAGTCCTGGTGCCAGCAGGTCACGCATGGCTGGTGGCAGATCCCTGGGCATCGGCACACCACAGCTCTGGTGTCCCTTAGGAGAGGTCAGATGATGCTCACTGCAAACCATGCACTTCATCTCATGGATGGTGACTAATTCCATCATTCAAAGAGCTGACGATGATGAAAACAAGTGGAGCAATCAGGAAGGAAATTAAAAATAGCCCTGATGTGGCACTGTGTCAAGCGCTCATGTTTAGATTTTAATTTTATTTTTTTATTCCAAGTTTCTTTGATAAAATATTTTCCCATGCTGACTACCCTTGGAACGTCCCCTCCATCGCGGCATTCCTGACAGATGAGCCAGGCTGTTGCAGATCCTATGCCAGAGCTGTATTGCCTCTGTTCCATGATTCTCACTCCCACATCCACACCTTTGGGACCTGGAAGTCATTAATCATTGCACACCAGGCAGGAATGTACCTCTGAGGGCAGAAACATCATACTGGGCACAGAACGGGAAGGAAATCATAGAGCCAGGGACTCCTCAGGGTTGGAAAATACCTCTAAGATCATCAAACCCAACCATCAACCCAGCATCACCACCATGTTCACCACCAAACTGTGTCCTCAAGTGCCACATCCACACAGTTGTTGAACATTTCCAGGGATGGTGAGTCCACCATTGTCCTGGACAGGCCGTTCCAATGCTTTAGAACCTTTTCCATTATGAAAATTTGCCTAATACCCAATCTAAACCTCCCCTGCCACAACTTGAGGTCATTTCCTCTCCTCCTGTCCCTTGTCCCCTGGGAGCAGACCCCCACCCCCCCGGCTGCCCCCTCCTGTCAGGGAGTTGTGCAGAGCCACAACGTCCCCCCTCAGCCCCCTTTTCTCCAGCCTGAGCCCCTTTCCAGCTCCCTCACCTGCTCCTGGTGCTCCAGCCCCTTCCCAGCTCCGTTCCCTTCCCTGGACACACTCCAGCCCCTCCAAGTCTTTCTGGCAGTGAGAGTACCACAATGGAGCTTCTGACATCCAGCACCAGCCTTGCAGCCCAGCTCTGCTTGGCTCCTGGGGCTGCAGTAAGATTCTCAGCAGGGAGGTTTTCTGGATGTGAGACTCAATGATCTTGGAAAAAAGTGGCTGTTTCTATCCTACTCTTTCCAAGTTCTGCATTCATTGGAAACACCTGAAGGAAAATAATAATCTGATTTGATCTTTGAACAAAAATGTTTTTTCTTGTTTTAAAACTACAAATCTAAATTACAGTTTTTAATTACCTTTCTCACCATGAGCAATTATTTGCCTTTGGGGTTTCCTTCAATTTTTTTTCTTTTTTCCCTTTCAGACTTTTCCCTTCCTGCAGACAGAGGTTCCAGGCAGAAGCTGCCAAGATCTCACCGTGCAAAATTACTGAGTTCAAAAATAGGAAACACACCTCTGTCCCCAGGCCCCCACCACCCATTTATCACCTATGCAGGAGACACAGACACTCACAGCCTCTGGACTGAGAGGGAGGCATTAAAATCTCGTTCGTTAAAATTGTTAAAAGAAATCCGAGGATGGAGGGACTCCTGAAAACAGCATTTACTAAGAAAAATGTATGTCAGGCTGTTTTGGGTACTTCTGTGGAGGTGCAGAGGTGTGACTGGTGTCAGTGACACACTGAGTGAGTGTGATGCCAGCCTGTGCCATGGCTCTGCAGGGAGAAGATGCTCAGCTCCAAGCAGGGCTGGAGGATGAAGCAGCCACATACACCAAAAGGACTTAAATTTCCTCTGACATGGTAGGCAGGGAAGTGCTGACCACTCACAGAGTGGGAAGAAGGTTTTGTGATGCAGTTACTGAAACAGTGTAAATCTGCCTTCACAAAGACATGGGGAAAGCCCAGACTCATGGAATATCTTCAGAAGGTTCCTGCAGCAGGTACAGCCCCACTGCCGTGGAGGACAGCCCAAGGTGCTCATCCAGAGGCCAAAATCAGCCACCTCCAAATAAACATTTATACCTGGGTCACCTGCCCAGATGTTCCTGCTGATTGAAGCAGGCTGGTGGTTTGGATTGAAGTGGTCTTGTCCTGCCTGTGAGCCCATCACATCTTGCTCTGAGTGGGGAAGGAAGGGTAACTCCTTACCCATCGTTCCTACAGGCAGTGGAGAGAAATGTTTTGAGCTCCTGCTCTGTCTTGGACATTGGATTTAGAGGCCCAGGAGGGACCTTGTCTCCCTGTGGGTGGCAGAGGGGCCTGAACAATTCACTGTCATGGAAAATCATAGAACTGTTTGGGTTGGAAGGGACCTTAAAGCCCGTCTCATTCCAGCCTCTGCCATGGGCAGGGACACCTTCCACTACACTGGGTTTCTCCAAGCCCCATCCAGCCTGGCCTTGGACACTTCCAGACAGGGAAGAGTTTCCTCCTAATATCTGATGTAAATCTCTCCTCTTTTAGCTTAAAACCATTCCCCTTTGTCCTGTCACTGTCTCGTTTTGTAAAAAGTCGCTCTCCATCTTTTCCAGCATGGAGACATCTCCAGTGGGGATGGCTGAAGCTCAGCCACAGGACTCCGGCCTGATTCTCCTGGCCACATCGCTGCTCCTCACTCCATATTACCCTATTTCCACCCACCAACGTTGCCTCCTGTGTCTGGCTTTCACCAAAGGCAAAGAGAGTCCAGCTCGACCATCCGAAAGACACCTGGGGAAAGGTACCCCCAGGGCCCTGGAGAAAGACTCTCCCTTTAAGGAGAAAGGCAAAGCCCTCTGTGCAGGGATCTGTGCTTGTTTTGTCATGGGACACATTACCCTGAACCCAAAAGAGGAAGGAAAAAGGGGGGTGGGGGAAGCTTGTGCCTTTCTGGTGGGAACAGTGTTTGAACTAACTTTGTTTCCCTTGGGGAAAGGCACCAAAATAACAGAGGAAGGGGGGTGTAGTGGGGGGATGGAGCTAAAAAGGCTGTGTAATCTGCCTGGGAAAAAACGCGCTCCCAACAGTGCTTGTGAGCCCAGCGGCGGCAGCGCGGCTGCCCGTGCCCAAGGGGACACGGCTCCTGGGGACACGGCTCCAGGGGGACTGTTCTATTCCCCTCTGCTTTTTATTACCCTCAGAGCTGTGTTGGACAGGTGGAGAGAAGCTGTTATGGGCACTCAGACTGCCTATATGCTGAGGGAAATCCATTTCCCTTTTCAACTTTAATACCTTCAGCATATCAGTTTATTAAATATCTTCCCAAGTCCTTGGTGCAATGACTAACAACGACAGCAATGCAAACAAGCCCAAGCCCTTGTGGGTTCAGGACATGATGCTGTCTCTGCTTGGGGAGTCCTTCTTCATGAATTTAGGCTGGAAGATTTTCACAAACCTACCAGCTCATGTCTGGCATCTGTCCTCCTCAGAGCTGAAATAAGATTAAAAAACTGGTCCTAGCTAAGGAGCCGTCTCATTTATTTTTGTCTCAAAATAAATGAGAACTGGAAGGGTTTTAGTAACTACAGATGTTTCTCCAGCAGCTTCTCTTCCAAGTGAATGATTTGCATCCTTAATGAGTGGAGAACACAGGGCACATGTCACCACATCCACTGAAGTGCATGTGTAAGTTCCATCCCAAATCCAACAGGACAGTGGCCATGGGACTGGACTGTGGGGCTCTTCCTGGACCAGTCTGCATTACCTGGTTTGGCTCCCAGCGTTATCTTCTGGGCTCTTACCAATTGACTTGTAATGAACCAAATCAGGTTTTTTCTGGGTATTAATTTAGGATTCGGTATTTTGCCACAAGGCTTCGGACAAAGGGCCTATTAGATGTTTGCTTTTTGCCTTTGATGAAGTCCTTAAGTGGCTGTTTCCAGTTTGTTTCCTTAAAAAGCACATAAAATCTCTGTGCTGTTGCTTTATTTCATGTGTTTGCACCAGCTCTTGGCTCGTGCTCCCCCTCCCTCCCAGCCACAGCCTTGGCTCCCCACCCGTGCAGGTGTTGCTGTTTTGAGCAGCAAACAAAGCTGTGTGTCAGCACCCAAAGGGGGAAACCCCTTCTGCTTTTAGGAGGTGTTGGGAGACAGGAGAGACAGAGGCCTTGGAGATGGGAAGGATCCAGCAATCCTTTGGAGCGATTTGGCCCTTGGCTCTCACAGCCCATGGCAGGAGGCTCACCCTGCTCCCAGGGGGCCTCTCCCGTGCTCTGGGTACTTGCCCAGCTCCCAGCTCCTCTTCCTTCCGTGAGCTTTCCCAGTCCTCGGCATTTCATTCTCTTGTGAAGCCTTGTCCCTCACGGGTGGGGAGGTGACAGTGCTGGCAGTGACCGGTGACACAGGAGAAGGCAAGGCCAGTGCCTGGACGCTGCCATGTCACCTTCTCTGTGTTCCCTGCCCTGTCTCGTGCCCTGCTGGATTCCACCCTCCTGCTGCACCCCTGTCCCACTGTCCTGGCTGTCCGTGCACTCTGCCCTGGGGCAGGAGGGCTCCCAGGCCGCTGCTCATGTCCCTGAGGACCGACACTTTCCACATGCAAAGCAGAGAGACTGGTGTTGGACTGGGAACAGAGAAGGAGTGGCTGGGGCACATCTCTGTCTGTGCCTTGCTGTGCCAGCCCAGCACCACACTCCCAGCTAAGGTGCTGTGATAAAAATTCAGAGCGTTTTGGTGCAGACAGGGGTGGGGGCCACATCTGCACCCCAAGCTGTCCTTGTGTTGCCCTGTGGAGATGGAAAGAGCTGGAGCTGTGTCCCACTGCTTTCCTGGGGACATGGATCTGGCCAGGTCACTGAGTTAGATTTCCCATCGGGTGGAGGGAGAGGGAAGGGACAGGGAATCTCCCTCCTGTGCTGTGCTTGGGAAGCAGCTTGGCCATGGTGCTCCATCACAGCCGTGCTGGCACATCTCTGACTCTGGCATGTCCCCAGTTCTGGCATGTTTCTGCCTCTGGCTGTCACCACTGCCCCAAGGTCCCCCCAGCACACAGTGCTGTGCTCTGATAAAGAGTTAAGGCGCTCTTGGAGGCGGTTCTGTGAGAACATTTCTCAGAGGGCAGTGCACTTTTATTCAAAATAATTTTCCATTCCATTTATATCTATATCATAGGAGGTGGCTGCGGGGTCTGAATTTTCCATCACCCCAGACCTCATTTCCCTGCCTGGGCCTGACCTCTGCTCAGCTTCCCCAAGAATAACAGGGAAAAGTTCAATGGGAGCAAAAGGGCCGCGGGGCTGAGCTCCCACTGCTGCGGGCACCCAATTAGGCTCCCTTTGTTAATAGAAAATATTATATATACAGAACATATACATTTATCTGCATATATTATACACACATTATATAGAACAGAGTATACACATTTTTATGTATATGGGAAAGCCCTGGGAAGAAATGTACCTGGAAAGGGATTCCCAAGCAAATAGGGCAGGACTGGAGCTCAGAGCACGTGCTGCAGTCTGGTCAGGGTTCTATCATCACCTGTTTTCATACCTTTGTACTTGAACTTCAATAGCAAGGTGACAAAGATAAAAAACAAGATTGCCAAGGCCAAAAGAGGGAAAAACTCTAAGCAGCAGATGTGGACAGAACCTCATCACAGGTATTGGTCAGACATTATATGTGCTTCTGAGTGACAACGCTTGACAATGGAGATATTAAGGTTTGCTACTTAGACAGTGGTGAAATTATTCTTTCTGCTAAAAACGCTTTGATTGTAAAATATAATTCTTATTAAAATATTTTTATTATGCTCAGAGACCTCTCCAACCTGGCCTGGAACACTTCCAGGGATGAGATTTCTGGACACCAGAGTGTAGTATCTCCTATTAACCCAGCCGCTGCTTTCCCTGGACAGGGCACACCTAATCCCGATAAATGCACTAAGGTTCTTCACCTGACAGACCAGGGACACAGTGGTTCCCCACAGGGGACCCCAGGGATATGCTCCTGTTGCCTGGGGCCATGGTTTGTGGGTTTTCCCTCGAGCGCAGCACTGTCCAGCAGCACCAATCCCTTATCGCAGGCAGAGGCATAAAATGTGTGTCAGAAAAACAACAAGTCTATAAAAATGCCAGCAGAATCAGATGAGCGTCCATATAGCTCACGGGGAAAGGCAGCACCTCATGGAAACCCTGGCTGGTTTTGCTGCCTGATCACTCTCAGCTGACGGAGTTTTTATCACAAATGGCTGTGTCCAGTGTGCACCTTTGAAAGCATTGGAGATGATTTCCAGTTCCCTGCATCCTTGCAGTTTTAGGAAGTCTCAGTTACCAGTTTCTCTCATTCCCCTCCCACACAGCTTCCTCCTGCCTCCTCCCAAACGGCTCCAGGCACTAGAAGTAGTCAAGCTCATGTGAACAGCACCAGGTCCCAGGGACCATCATGGGACAGAAAGGTCCTTCCCTCAACATCTATTTAGTCAGGCACATGTCACCCATGGGATATTTTACAATTCAGCTTTCCCAGCAGGAGTTACAGAGTTCACATCACTGAACTTGGACCCGTCACACTCAGCTTTTGGGTTGCACACCCTGTGAACAACCATGTTCCACCTCCCTGGCTCCATCAGGATCCTCCCCCCTTTGCTGCCAGGAAGGAATTGCTCCAGCACTGGCTCTGTGTGAAACAGAGGTTTCTTGTTTAATTAATGAAATATTTGACATAATTTTTAACTTCTGCGCCTGCCTACTTCTCTGTTCAGCACACGTGTACTGCACTGTCAGGGCTATGGATCCTCTCAGGTACCAAAGCTGCCAGTCAGATGCAGAAACCACCACACAGATGGTGCCCGAGGCTGCTTCGGAGGTGCCGAAACAAAGACTGAGAGAAAAAGAAACCACGAGGAATGAGTATGGAAAACTAACTGGCAAAAGCAGGGGAAGGGAAAAAGCCAACAGATGCCTGGATGTGATGCTCCACACCCTGCTGTAACGGGAGCTCTCCTCACCTTGGGAACACTCCTCTCCGTGGGCACAGCAGCTCCTAACGGCCCAGCATGGGCCATTCCTCTCCTTAAATCAGAATAAAATACTGAGAAAATACTGAGAAATGAAAGATACAGAACTGAGAGTTTACCACATCTGCCATCCCCACAATTCCATCATGAAAACACCTGCTGGGCTGCCACCGAAAGGGACAAACCTGACAGAGGACGCGTCTGTCCTGTGGTCAGCAGTGTGACCATGGCAAGGGACACTGCCTAAGCTGGCAGCTGATGAGCTACGAGCTCCTGAATTTTAAGTAGAGCCTGCTGCCAGGACACCAGCATCCTCACAGCCCTGCACATCTCCACGTCCCCTCAAACCTCAGAGAGCTGGGCAGCTTTGCTATGGAAACGGGAGCTGATGAGCTGGGATGGCTGGATCCAAACCAGAGACCCAGTGACTCCCAAATGAGCTTTCTGAGGAGCCGGGTGAGTGATAATGAGTGCTGACATTTCAGTGTCAGCTCACATCCAGATTCTCACTTACAGCCTCAAAGGACCCCCAGCACAGAATTTAAACTGAACCAGAAACTGCCAAACTTGTAAATTCCTCCCCAGGCTGCTAAAGGCATTTAAACTGATACTTGCAGAGCTGTCTCAGTCTTCCCTCACTCCATAACAAGTTTTTTCCACGACAGAGATTCTCTGAGCACGCTGGACACTACCAACAGACACCACCCCACGACTCAGATCATCACAGACTGATTTGGGTTGGGAGGGACCTGAAAGACTCTCTCATTCCACTGCCCGCCATGGGCAGGGATACCTCTCACTAGATGAGGTGCAACTCATATCACTCCACTGCTGCACGGGTGCCACCACAAACCATCCTGTACTTCCCAAACAAGGCTTTGGGGATGGCTGGGGTGCATCCTTGCAGCTTGCTGCTTCTTGAGCCCCCTGATTCTGAGAGTTCTGACCTGGCTGCAGCCGCCTGTGGACTGCACCTCACGGGTGCTGAAGTGATGGGAAGTCAGAGGGAACATTGCCATTCTTGGCAGAGTTCTGTATTTCAGAGTTTTCAGTAACTTCACAAGATTCATGAAGTGGAAACAAAAACCAAGTGTGTTGCTGAGTGCAGAGGGATTGAGGGACACAAGGACTCACAGCTTGTAAAGCTGATGGTGCCTGTAACCATGAATAACCTCAGCTCTGCTTTGGGTTTGAATCTATCCCCAGAGGACATGGTTTTCCCACTGTCAGGTGCTTGACTGGATGTCAGCCCAAGTGTGTGTGAAGGTGTTCCCTGAGCCACACTTGCTCCCTCTGGCAAGATCCCCACATCTGCAGCTCAGCACAGGAGCTGAACAAATCACAGGCAGTGTTGTCACCCCAAATTGCAGTAGCAGAAGGAAGGGAGGAGCACCCCAATCCCACACCAGCTGCAGTGTTTTGCTTTCCTAACTGAAACCAGCTCAAACTGTCCACTCCTTATCTTCTGGGGCAGGGAAGGGAGTCTGGACATCTCCTTCCTTCTTCACACAGGGGTTGTCAAGTTGGCAGAGAAATACTAAACACTTCTCTAAACTTCCTAAATGTCAATAAAATATTTACAGGGCCCACTTGTGCTTAGCTGAGCTGCCAGCCTCAAGGGCAGACGTGCACCCTCGCCCTGTGCTGCCTGGCACGCTCATGGCAATCAGTTTTATTAAACATTTGTGGTTTTCCTGCTGAAAAACCCAGCTGAAGATTAATGCCAAAAAGTGACTCCTCTGGGGCTGAAACTGTCAGGGAGCCAGGACACAGGGAAGGATGGAGCCTGCCTGTCTATTCCTTCCCTGGTGTTTTACAGCCAGAGAGATCAGTCCCAGCCTGGCCAGGACTGCAGCAGGGTTAGGGGGGATCTGGGCTAATGCTGACTATGCTCTGGGGACACAAGAAACTTCAGGCTCTCACTTGTGAACATTTCACCAGTAAACTATAGAAAACCTTTTCCCATGTATGTTGGTTTTTTTGGTTTTTTTTTTGCTTTAAAACAGGATCACCATGGTGTCCAAATTTCTCCAGGCTGCAATCACAGCTTTGCAACGCCTGCAGCTGCCGAAATCCTGTGCTTGGCATGGAAGTGGGCTGGGCACAGAGCTCAGCTGCTCAGGGCTGGAGCCACGCCGCGGTGCAGGCAGGGCAGGCAGGCTGGCAGCAGGAGCGGTGCCATCCCGGGGCTGGTGGGTGCCGTGTCCTGGCTGGACCGTGCCCGGCCCGGGCAGCGCGTGGGCGGCAGCGCCTCGCCGCAGCACCGGCCCTCGGTTATTTCCAGCTTCAACCATTACACGTTAATGAAGGTTTTCTAATGAGCTGTTTAAACAGTAATTAGAGGCCGGCACTGAAGAGGTAGATAAGTCTTTTGGGTATCGTGCCCGGCAAGAAAGGACTTGATAAGAAAGAAGTGAATGATTTTCTTCTGGGATCAATTCCAACGAGCAATTATCCCCTTGATACCACGCTGCTTAATCAGGAGCAGGCTGAAAAAACACTTGACAGTGGCAGGCAATGAATGGGCCACTTTCCCAGCATTTTCCAAGGGAAGGCTGGAGGCTTTATGCCAGTACCTGAGATAGGAGATGATCCAGATAGTGCTGAGAGCTCGTTTGATTTACGTAAAATAATCATTAATGTTTCTTTTTAAAGAGCTTCACATAGATGGAAGAATCATCAGCTTTGTTTCCTGGTGGGTTCCCATCACAGCTATTCAAGGAGTTTAGGTTTTATTTAATTTCAGGTGTTGGGCTCCAGCGACTGAAACGCTGCCCAGGAGCTCGGCGTGTCCTGGCTGTGTTGGGCAGGATGATGGTGTTTGGCTGGAGCGGTTCTCCCTCGGCAATTACAGCAAACAGATGAGCTGAGCAGTGACAATTGTGCAGGACAAGATGACTCACAATCTTGGCTGAAAACTGCCTGGTTATCCTCTGATGTCGTCGGAGAATTAAGTAAGCTCGAGCATTTTAATAGGCTTATTTTCTCACCATTCTACTGCCTCAGGTGATCCTTTGTGTTGCAACACAAAATACGGTATCATGGGATTATTAAAAAAAAAGAAAGGGCTGTGCTCAAGCCATCGTTTTCTTCTGTCACCGTCTGCCAGTGCCAGTATCTGGTAGGGACCCTGGCACAGGGTGCACCCAGAAAATGATGCAAAGGGGTTTGGCAAAGGGCAGAACACGCAGCCAGGAGGGATTCTTTTAAGGCTGGAGCATTACTCACTCCCTGTAGCCAGGAGAGATAACTGCAGCAGGGCACAGGGACTGAGGCTGGTGCCCACAGGGGCGTGGGGAGCACGGCCAGGACACCTCGCGGGTGCAGCCCTGGCAGTAGGAGCACATGGCCCTTCAATAACTGGCAAAGGCAAAAGAAACCCTGCAAGCCTGTGCTCTGCCCAGGCACACCCCGGGGACAGATCACACTTCTGAGAAGCCCTGAGCACAGGTTGGTAGGGACTGTGTTACCCAGGCTGGGCTTTGCTCCCACACTGCCTTTTTCGCTAGTCCTGACAGGAACTGAGGTGGAATTGTTTTTCCACCAGGACAAGGTGTGAAAAACTGTTTTCTGGGGGATTTAGAGCCTTCTTCCAATTTGCAGCCTGGCTTCACTCGTGGCACTTTGCACCTTCACTCCTGATGCTCTTGGCTCAGCTCCAGTCTCTCCTCTCCCATCAGGGAATAGCAGGAATAGCCCCTGGCAGCCAGCCCCTCTCCACAGCCCCCACTCCAAGGTCTCCTCCTGTATGACAGCATCTTCATTTCCCTGATCTGCCTGCAGATTTCCCTGCAGCTCCCATCTGTCTGTCTGTTTGGGACCAGAACTGGTCACTCTCATCACACAGGGATAAATCAGAGCAAAGACCCTTCCAGCCCAGGGACCCATCCAGGACACTCACTGGGCACTGATGCTCGGGGTGCAGCTTCATGGTACAGCAGAGCCAGCCCCAAAGCTCCCTGCTGCCAACAAGGGCCATTTCAGGAGCTCCACCTTCCCTGAACCCCTCCCATGTGCTTGCTCACATCCTTGGACTGGTCCTGGCACAATCTCAGATCCCACAGGAGCCATTCCCCTTGCAAACATGGAAATATTCCCCCTTTTTCTGGTGTTGCAGAGCACTGAAGCAGCTCCCTGGTTGGTCAGAGGAGCCTCAGGAGAGCATGGGCTCGGCAGAGCGTGCCTGGGAGAGCTGAGGTGGAGCAGCAGCAATGAGTTAAAGTGAATCAGGTAATCCCATGAGATCACATCCTGCAAGATGGAAAGGACAGCAGGGCACAGGAGAAGGAATCCTCCCCAGCCTTCAAGAACAAACACGCTCAGCACATCGGGGGACACAGAGGCCACGTCACAACACCCCACAGCAAAAGCAGGGCCTCTGCCTCACGTTTGGTTTCTGCACCGTCATCCCACAGCAGGCTCTGGACGCAGCCATGCATCACCAGGAGCAGCAGCACTGCTTCCCCTCCTCTCCTCCCTCTGCCCACTTCAGGGACTCCAGGGCTGACTCGTGCTCTGGAGTCTTTCGTGTTTCTGAATTTGTTCGACTCTGGGCGACTGTCATCTCCACACCAGAGCAGAAATCCAGCTGCACATCCCCCTGTGCATCACTCCTTCACTCTCTCATTTTATTACATTCCTCGTTTTCCTGTTCTGAAGGGAATCTTGTTCTTTGTGTGCAATTTTCCCCAACTCCTTTGTTTTGATGATTTCCAATTACAGGTAATCATCAAATTTCATTAACAATTTGTATGTTTTGTGCCAAGACCATTAAAAATGTCAAACAACAAAGCCAATTTTTGAGAAGCCCATCTAGCACAGTCCTCACAGCCCAGCATCTTCCTCTCCCAATGGATTTAATATTCTCCTTTATTGCAGACCAGACAACTTAGATGTATCCTGTCTGCTTTGTCGAGAAGTTCAGGTTTTTTATCTACTCTGGCATCATTTACTTTCAGAAAATCTGTATCTCGTCTTATCCATTTTCCATGTTCTTAATTATTCTATATTTTAATCTTTATTCCAAAGCTTTGCATACTCACAGATTCAGACTAACAGACACCTATGTGCTAAGAACACCTTCTCCCTCCCAAATCCACAGGCCTTCTTTGCTGTTCTCCAGCAAAATGACCCAACCCCTGAGCTTTGACAGATTTATTACAAACCCTTCTTCCATGACTTCAGCTTTGTGTGAACCCTTTCTCATTCCTGGAGGAGAAGCTAGCTGCTCCTGCCTGTTCCCATGCTCAAAGCTTCTTGCCTGCTGATTCCTTGTTGGTTGTGGCACTTCCCATTCCCAAGCTCTCGTCACCCTCCCCTCTCCCCTTTGGCCAGTGTTCCCAGTGCCACCAAAAACATGGGGAAAAGTTTTCATGTTGGTTTTTTTGGAACTATACATAGATTATCCTATGTCTCTGTCCCATCCTCAGCACATACCAGCCCCACTTCTCCTTTCCTGCTTCCCCTTCCATTTATATGTCTGGACAGTTTCCAAGAGTTATGCAACCCATCCTTTGCTATTTCCTTCATTAACCTTGGCAAGGTTGGATTTTGCCATGCTTTCAGACTTGCCTGCTTTACAAAAATTGCAATAATTCCTTTTTAGTCCTGTTTCTTTCTCTGTTGCCTGTGGACTCCCAGACCTCCCTCAGCCACTGTCCCGGGAGCCCATTTGTTGTCCCTGCAGACCCTCCGGCCCTGCCTCACCCGCACGGGAAGCAGCCGGGGCTCGCTGTCGGCAGGAGGGAGCTGCTGGTGACTCACAGCCTTCCTGGCTGCAAGGCCACGGCCATCCTGTTTGTGTGGAGCCAGAGGAGCAGGAACCTTTGCAGGAGAGGTTTAATCCCACCTTGGAGCTGGCAGGTGGGCAGAGCTGTCCTTGCCAGAGGGAACGGTGAGCCTCAAAGCCTGCTCAAAGCCCCCATCCCACACCTGGGTGTCAGAGGAGCTGCTTGGGTGGGTGCTTGCGTCCACCCTGTGCAGCTCCAGGGGCCAGGGCAGATTCCTGGAATCCCATAGAACTCGATAACCATCACTATTATTTTTAGTTCTTTCCTTTCAGCCCCTCTCCAAAGCAGGCTGAGGCTGTGCGAGCCGCACAGCACGGAGCGCCTGCAGTGCAAACCCACAAATATCCACAAAATTGGAGGAAAGAGGTAGGCGGGAGGAGGGAAACCCTAGGAACTTGCCCTGGGAAACAGCTCTGTGCCAGATTGCCTTGCTGCAGGAAGAGTGCCCCGGTCACCACCAAAGGCTTTTCAAGCCTGCCAGAGGGTCTTGCCCACACCCTGGCTCGTGGATGCCCTGGGTCTCCCCAGGCAGGGAGCACATTCCCTGGGAGCAGGACTCCAAACCTGTAGTTCTACTTGAAGTCACTCCTCTGGAGCACCTTTCCTGCACAGCTCTCCCCTCCGGCGGGAGGAGACGCGGGAGCCTCAGCTGGCCGCATGCTCCAGCCACAGGCTCCTCGTGCACCAGGCTCGGGGCTTTGCTACCTGAGCAGGCTTTTACCAGAGAGGAGTAAAGGAAAGTGCTTCAAAAGAGGACGAGAAACATTGCAGCTCTTGGAACAGCTCCAGCCTTGGCTGGGAAGTTGAGACATGCCTTGGAGGGGATGAGAGTCCCCTTGGATGATAATCAGAGATTTCGAGTCTCTCCTACTTCCTCCTGTTTACAAAGTCAGGGAAACCAGAAAGTTGGTTCTCCACCCCCACCCCACACAACAGCCTCTGCTCATGGCAGGACTGAGGAACACCTTGATGGGAGGCCCTCAGGAACGACTGTGGGGGAAGCAGGGTTGGGCTCAGGGGAGTTTCCAAAGCCGTACTGTGCCAAGAGCAGGACAGTGAGGTGCAGTGCTGGAGAGATCTCCCTTCCTAAGGGCTTGTCCCCACCATGGGGCACACGTCCCATGGGCATGCAGGATACTGGGCCAATGGAGGCCTTGGAGCATGAGGAAAGCCACTCTGACACCTTCTGCTCAGCCAGAGCTGCCCACGGTGTGCTCAGAGATGGTCCATGGGCGGGCAACTGCCTGGCTCACTCCTGCCTCAGCCTCACACCGGGCTCTGTCCCAGCACAGTGACCTGCCCGTGTCTGCCACCTCTCCCAGCCCCCGCACTGCTCCACGGCCACAGCCACACTGGCTGGAAGGGCCCATCCAGAGCAACAAGTCCCATATCCATGAACCACTGGCTGTGCATCCCGGCTGTTCTGCATGGCTGCACTACAGCTCAAAGAATCACAGAATGTCCTGAGCTGGAGGGACCCACCAGGATCACCCAGTCCAACCCCTGGCCCTGCCCAGACACCCCAACAACCCCACCCTGGGCATCCCTGGCAGCGCTGCCCAAGCGCTCCTGGAGCTCTGGCAGCCGCGGGGCCGTGCCCATTCCCTGGGGAGCCTAGGCAGTGCCCAGCACCCTCTGGGGGCAGAACCTTTCCCTGGCCTCCAGCCTAACCACCCCCTGACACAGCTCCAGCCATTCCCCCAGGTCTGAAGCTGCAGACCGTGGTGAAGTCCCCTCTCAGAATCCCCTTCTCCTCTCTGAACAAGCCAAGTGATCCCAGCAGCTTCTTATATCTTCCCCCGTGATCCTGCAACAGGCAAACTGCACTAGAGGGATGTTCCCGAGGGAGAGAATTTAACAGCCAGAGTTAACAGCTCCATGCATCCCTGGGGGACATCCCTCCCTCTCCATACATTTCCCTTCACTACCTTAACTGAATAAGAAACCCCAAGCATGTCTCATCATCTCAATCTCCTGCAACTCCTGGCAAATTGATTAAATCTAATGTAGAACTTCCACACCCATCAGCAGAGGAATTAAACAGCAGCGGGATGCAGGTCGCTGTGCCTGCTCCGTGCTTCATGGGACCAGAGCAACACTCTTCTCTCAAAATGCTGGGGGATCCCAGTAAGAGCTGTTGGATGGAGAAATCCAAGCAAAACCCCCAGAGCAGCTTAAGGACCTGGGATGCTTGCACAGAGGCTGCTCCCTTGTGACATTTCCTCCTGATTAGAACCTCACACTGCATCTTGTAGGCAGCAAAATCCTTCCATTCACAAAGTCCCAGGGCCTTTGGGCTATGTCCACGTTGGACAGAAAAACAGAATCAGATTCCTCAGGAGAAGTCAGACACAAGCTCAGGGAGTCACTGGAGCCTGATGATATATTACAGTCACGGTGATGTTTACATAAAGCAGTAAAGGTCACACACTGACTAAATAACTTGGTCTGAGGGCAGCCAAGAGACACACACAGCCTCCCTGGCACCTTACAGGGCCCAGAGCCATCGCTTTAACTTCACGGGCTTCAGTTTCCCTGTTTCTACCGGCAGCTATAGGAACCTGGTTATCTTCCAGAGGCATGGAGAGACATCATTACCAGTGGCAAGAAAGCGGCTTGAGAGCCTCCAAGGGCTTGAGCGACACCAGAGGTTACTGCATGCAGCCTGAGCTGCACTAGCCAGCCAAGCACTCAGCCAAGAGGGAAAGTTCGATCCCTGCTGCCAGCACTTGGCAGACTGAGGGAGCACTGGCTCAGGCTGTTCATCCCAGCTGTGCTGCCTTGGACCTCCCCCAGCTCCCACGAACACAACTGTGAAAGGAGGGAGAGAGGCTTGAAGTGCAGCAGATTCCCCTGGCACTGCTGTGGGAAGCTTCCAGCTCCCTTCACTGCTCCTATCAAGAACTCTTTTTCAGCCAGGAGGCTCTTCCAGCACCAGTGCACAGAGACAGAGATCCATGGCAAGGCAGGAACATGAGCACACAGGCTGGAAAAGGCTTGGACACTCATTTTCCCATCAAAGGAAGCACAACATCCTCCCTTTACCCAGAGATGCAGATACACAGTCATGTTGCTCCCCTAAATCCCAGGCTGCCCCATGCCTGTCCCCTTCCCAGGCGCTGCTGTGCTTTCTGAGGGGTGAGTAAGGACTCAGACATGCAAACCCACAGGCAAGCGTGTGCGTGTTGCAACACGGAGGAGGCTGCTCGGCCCAGGGACTTGGCTCCTCCTGTGAACAGTGTCAGGGAACAGGCTCATGAAAAACCTAAGTCTCCAAATATTTTATTTTGATCCACGAGCCTGGCAAGATCTTCTGTGAACATCCACTTGGTTGGGACTACACGGGCCTTGGAGGAAGAAGGGGGAGTGGTAGGAAGTCAGAGACAGACTTGAGCTTGGGCTTGGGTTTGGGAGGACTTTCACTCTTTCTAAATAAACATAGAAGTCTTGATGTTTAAGGAAAAAAAGCTTTTCTACTTGTGGCTCTTGGTTTGTGTGTTTGAGCAAAGGTTTCTTGAGCATTTGCCAGCCCAACTGAAGAACTGAGGATCAGTAAAAAGGTGAATGAATCCCACTCGGCACAGATCAGACCCAGGCAAGAGCTGGTAAGATGGGAGGGAGCAAGACACATCCAATTTTGGCTACAAAACTTCAGAGAACCATAGAATGCCCCATCCCTGGAAGTGTTCAAGGCCGGGATGGACAGGGCTTGCAGGAACCTGGAATAGTGGAAGGTGTCCCTGCCCATTGCAGGGAGTGGGATGAGATGAGCTTTAAAGTCCCTTCCAAAGCAAACAAGTCTGTAATTCTGTGGTTCTTTGAGTGATAACTGGAGAGACATTGCTCAGCTCAGCACCCAGCACATCACCTGTATGGGACATGCATTGATGACAGGCTTGTTTGCTCAAGTGCCAGTCTGTGCACCACACTGGTGGCTGGTGGTGGTGACCATCAGGACAGCCCTGGTACCTGCAGTGCCCTGCAATAACTCTGCTGAGCACAGCACCTTTGAATCCAGGCTGTCAGCACAGGCACACAAAAATGGGAACTGGCTGTTCATACATCCAGGGGCTGGATGAACCAGAAATGGGAGGTAAGAAAAGGGAAAGCAGCAGGCCAGAGTCTCTTTCCAGGGAATATTCAGAAAAGCCCATGGATGTAAAGAGCTGAGAAGAACTGAGACAGTGGGAACATGAAATCTGCCAACTGCCCTTCTGCCCCGAGATATGAAATGCAAAGGAGGTCCCGGTGGGAATGAGAGGCGAGCTCACGCCAGGGTAACGGCTGCCGCCCGTCCACGTGGCGCAGCGGCCACATTGCAAACCAGTGAAGTCACAGCTCCAGAGAGGCTCAGAACAAGCCCGTGACATGGAAATGCTGTGACTGGGATCCCAGTACCCTCCAGTTGGGTGCACTTTGTGATTATTGACCTTACACAGGGAAGCTCAGGCTGAGGAAACAGGCTCCTTTATTCCATGTCTCCATAAGAAATGCTGGTTATATCTGCTGAATTAGACTGCTTTCCTTCCTGCCCAGAGTGGAGTGAAGCCCAGAGCTGTGTCCAGAGCCCAAGCCTCAGCTATGGCTCCATGGAATGGATTATTTATTTCTGTAGCTGAACACTAGATACATCACTGATACAGAGACATTTGGATGAGCCTCAAACCCTCTCTCTTTATTCTTCTTTCTCCACTTTTTTTTAGGTGTACAGGACAGCAGCAACAGGGGAATGGTTTCATAATTTGGGAAACCCTCTTGGCAGACACGCTCAGCAGGGTGTACTCAAGCGACCTTTCATTCCTTACTCTATGTTGGACATTTCTGTAGCTGTCTCATATCAGGAAGAAAAACCTTTTTTTCCTGTCAGCCTTGGAGTTTGTACATTTACATTCTCCCAAATCCAAGGAGAAGCAATGAAAAGCTTGAAGACGTAAGGGGATGGACAATGATTCCACAGTAGCATGACCACACCATCATCTCTCCAGCTAAACCTTCCATCTCCACCCAGATGCTGAGATGTGCTCAGCTGCTTCTGCTCGCAAGAACCTCTGGGGATAAGGTCTTGCTTTCCCTGCCTGGTCACCTGTTGGAGAGTCACATCCTGTCTAATGACTCAGCTCTGAGTTGCTCAAAATTATGTTACCCTATCTGACCCCACCAAGGTTTCATAGAAGCACAGTCTGGTTTGGGTTAGAAGGGACCGTAAACTCATCCCATTCCATGCCCTGCTGTGGCCAGGAACACCTTTCACTATCCCAGGTTCCTTCAAACCCTGTCCAATCTGGCCTTGGACACTTCCAGGGATGGGGCAGCCACAGCTTCTCTGGGCAACCTATGCCAGGGCCTCGCCATCCTCACCTTCCTCACAAGGAAGGATTTCTTCCTAATGTTTCTTTCAGTTATTCCAGGAAGCCCCAGACCATGCTCAAACCAGACTCTGGTTCAAAGGAGAAAGGTGAAAGTACAGATATTAGAACTTTAGCAATCAAGATCTCCAGCCATTCTGGGACTTGATGGCACTGTCCATCGTAGCAGCTCTCCCTGTCCCTGTTTCTGTCACTGTCCCAGTGGACGTGGCTGTTGCTGATCCAGTGGGGATCAATACTTTCAGTTAATATGGCTGAGATTTTGTGGAGCTGGGCACTCAAGCCTCACAAAGCTCCAAACCACTTCAAGTCCCTCATCCAGATGAGTTCCTGGAAATGCCGGTGGGAGGCAGCGCTGCAGCCGTGCTGTGCTGGGAGAAGGGGTCGGGCGGTGCTGCCGCGGGCCTGGCAGCGAGTGCCGTCCCTGGCAGGAAGCCGTTTGTCTGCGAGGCAAGGAAACAACGAGGTTTTGGAGTCGGCAATCCCATGCAGCTTCTCACTGCTTTTCCCAGCTACTGATCCAAGAGCGCCTGTGTTTACTTCCAGCCTTCCTCTCTGCTCCGCTGCCAAGCAGCCTCACTGACCGGACACAAAGTGCTCCACCAGGAAACGAGCTGGGCTGGATCAGATAAAAAGGCCATTGCACAGAGACACTCTGGTGGCATTAACCCTGCTCTACCTGGTCCCAGGACTGTGGCAGCACAGCCAGCCCCGCTCATCACCCGGTCTCTGCTCCCAGGACAAAAGTTGTCCCTGTGGCTGCTCCTCAGTGTGACACCAGCTGGAATCCTGCCCATGTGGCACTGAGATGCTTGCAGGGAGGGAGGGTGGACCTGCCACGTGTGCTATGGCTCTGGGTTCAGACCCGTGTGCCAGCTGCAGTGCCTTTGTCACAGCAGGGTGACAGGGGGACATGGGAGATGGTGCTGTGCCCGTGGGAACTGCAGTGCAGCCAGACCAACTTCACCAGGGTCTTTGGTCACCGGTCTGAGAATGCTTTCAAGGAGCAAATGAGGTGGGACTGCCCCGCAGTCACGGTGGCTCATGAGAAACAGGCCATGGATTGATGGGCTCTGGCTCAGCAGCTCCTCTGCCAAAGCAGGGGCAGTGCTGCCTCCTTGGGCTGTCCGGGCACAGCGGCACACTGGGCACGGTGGTGGGCACCCACTGCCAGGATCTTCCCCCAAAGGCATAACCCTCTGAGGCACCAGGAGAGGAAGCAGACTCAGAGCACCAGGACTGCCTCTGGCACAGTTTCTCCTCTCAACGTGGCCGTGTCCTGTCCCCATCTCCTCGCTCCAAAGCCATCACTCCCCCAGGCCCGCGTGCTCTCTGTGGCACAGGAGGCCACAGTCCATGAGGGCACCACCACCTGTGGGATCTTGGACTCCACTTGGCTGGAGAGAGGAGGCAGGGAAGCAAATAGCAATTAAAGAAAAAAATGCATTTAACTGTCAGAAACTGTTTCTTCTGCAATTCTCTGCAGAAGATCATAAGAGCATGGAATCGTTAAGGTTGGAAAAGCCCCTAGAGATCATGAGTCCAACCACTAACCCAGCACTGCCAAGGCCACCAGGAACGCATGTGCCCAAGTGCCACATTCACATGTTTTTTGAACACTTCTAGGGATGGCGGATCTGCCCCTACCCTGGGCAGCCTGTTCCAATGCCTGACTATTCTTTCTGTGAAGAAACTTTTCCTAATATCTGATCTAAAACTTCCCTGGTTCAACTTGAGGTGTTCCCTCTTGTCCCATTGCTTGTTACTTGGGAGAAGACCGACTCCATCTGGCTACAACCTCCTGTCAGGGAGCTGTAGAGAGGCAGGTGAGAAATAACCCCATGAGTAAGGTTACACCAAAGTGCCAGTCTAATAGAGCTTGGAAAGAAATCTCTGAGCAATCCCTTCTCCCACCTAATTCACCATCTTTATTTAGTTATCCCAAGTGTTCCAGTATAATATATATTATATATATAT
>VWPU01015721.1:4239-16354 GCA_013398955.1 Callaeas wilsoni | reverse complement strand
GGAGTGGGATGAGATGGGATTGACGGGCAGGGCGAGTGGGGTGGGATCCATAGAATGGATGGAGTGGGATGGGTGGATGAATGGGATGGGATGGGATGGGAGAGGAGAGGATAGGATAGGATGGGATGGGAGAGGAGAGGATAGGATAGGATGGGATGGGAGAGGAGAGGATAGGATAGGATGGGATGGGAGAGGAGAGGATAGGATAGGATGGGATGGGAGAGGAGAGGATAGGATAGGATGGGATGGGAGAGGAGAGGATAGGATAGGATGGGATGGGAGAGGAGAGGATAGGATAGGATGGGATGGGAGAGGAGAGGATAGGATAGGATGGGATGGGATAAGATAGGAGTAATATCCCAAATAAAATAAGATAGGCTGGAATAAGATCTCAAATAAAATAGGATAGGATGGAATAACATCCCCGGAAAAAAAGAGGAATGGATAGGCTGGAATAATATCCCTGGATAGGAGGGGAAAAGGTGGGATGGAAAAATATCCCTGGATAGGAGAGGATGGAATATTATCCCCAAAAAGGGATATTTTCCAGTGCTGGTGGAGGTCTCCCTAAATCCCAGAGTTCTGTTTTTATGTACAAAATGGCATCAAAGGAATTTTATTTTTGCAGGATTCATATCAAGCCCTGCTTTGGAAAATCCTCCCGTGCCTGTGGGAAAATCGGGAATTCCCAAAGGAAACAGATCCTCAGGCTCCGGAGCGGGAAATCGGAGCAGCTCAGGGCAGGCTGCAGGTGGAGAGCATCGGGAATAAATCCCTGCCTTTTCCATCCGTAACTCCAAGGCAATGTCACGAGATTTCGGGGCAGTTTTAACCCTTTACATCTCAAATGTCAGACCTGGCCTTGGATCCCCAACACGGGATTGGATCCCCAATCCAATCCAATGGATCCCCAATCCCGTGGCACCGATGGATCACCGGAGTCGGGAGTCGGGAAGGTGCTGAGCTCCCGGGAAGTGCCACCCACAACAGCTGAACCCCCTCGGTTAAATTTACTTATGGAGCTGATCCCTTTTTTTGCATTGTCCGGATGGAAACCAGCCAATTTTTTTTTGGCTTTTGGTCATTTCTCGGTTTATTTTCTTAAGGTGTGAACAGAAGTTAAGAGAAAAAAACAACGGATTTAACTCCCAGCTTGGTGAATCCTGGTTGTCCCTGAAATCCCAGGGCTTTTATGTAGAAACGCCTTTTAATAGGATTGGGCTGGAAAGCCAAAATTCCCCTGGCAGGGCTGCTGGAGCGAGCGAGAGCTGGAGCCGGAGAATTCCAAAGGGCTTTTTTGGCTCTTTGAGCTCGGCCCGGGATGTTTGGGCAGGGAGAGGCCGAGTCCCATCCCCCCAAAATCCTGTGTCCCACTGGGATTTTGGGATGTCGCTTCTCCCCCTCTGGGCAGCCCCTTGCCCGAGGTGCCTTTCCTGGGATCTGCATTAGAAGGGAATTTGTTTCCCAAGATTTTGTAGAAATGCAGCAAATGGGTTTTTAAAGCAAAGTTTCCGGCAGATTCCGAGCTCGGAGCTGTTCGGGGCTCTGGTGAAGGGCTCTCCCTCGGTCTCTGAGCTCCTCCTTCCTCCCCTGCTCCAGCCCCGACGCTCCTGGAGCTGAATCCAGGCGTGTCCGGCTCCAGCAGCCGGGTCTGGATCCTGTCCATCCTCTGATCCATTCCCTGATCCATTCCCTGATCCATTCCCTGATCCATTCCCTGATCCAAACTCAAGCATTCCTGATCCATTCGCTGATCCATTCCCTGATCCAAACTCAGACATTCCTGATCCATTCCTGATCCATTCCCTGACTCAAACTCAGGCATTCCCGATCCATTCCTGACCCATTCCTGACCCATTCCCGATCCATCTTCGACTTATTCCCGATCCATGCCTGACTCAGGCACAGCCATTCCCAACCCATTCCCAATCCATTCCTGACCCATTCCCGACCCGGGCACAGCCATTCCTGACCCATTCCTGACCCATTCCTGACCCATTCCCGACCCATTCCCGACCCATTCCCGATCCATCCCCGATCCATTCCCGATCCATCCCCGACCCGGGCACAGCCATTCCTGACCCATTCCTGACCCATTCCCGACCCATTCCTGACCCATTCCCGACCCATTCCCGATCCATTCCCGATCCATCCCCGACCCGGGCACAGCCATTCCCGCTCCCCTCCCGCTCCGGCGGCTCTCCCCGTTACCTGTGTCCGCTCCCTGGGGTGTCCCCGAGGCTCGGGCGGCTCCCGGGGGTTGGGGACCCCCGGGGGGGCGCCCCGGGGCTGCGCCGGCCCCGCTCCCCTCCCCGCTGGCCGCCGCCAGCTCCGCGTTCCCTCTGCTCCCGGGCCCATCCCAGAGGATGTCCTGGATGAGGAAGGACGTGCGGGGCCTGGAGGGGACGGGAAGGGGGCGCGGGGCTGCCCCGGGGGCTCCGCTCATCGCGGCCGGGGGGCTGCGGGCCGAGCTCTGCCTCCTTCCCGGCCGCGCCCCGGCGCTCGTCCCCTTCTCCTGCCGCCGCCCGCGGCTCGCTGCGCTCCCACCCGTCCCGGCCCCGCATTTATCCGGCCGGAGCCAAACCTCCCCGGGCTGATTGGAGAGCCTGGCACGAGTCTACGCCCTTCGCCCGTGCCTCGGCTCCCGCTGGAGTCCGGGCCGCCGCCTTCCCCCTCCGGCTCAGGGCGTCCTTCCCCGCGGGCTCCTGGGGTCGCGGCCGCCCCCCGGCGCCTCCCTCGCTCTCTGTGCTCACAAATCCCCCCGGATCTGAAGACGAGGATGTGGATTTTGGGGTCAAAGCGCGCCCAGAGCGGGTTTTTTGGGAGAGCAGAGGGAGCAGCATCCTCGGAGGATGTTCTGCATCCCAACCGCAGCTCTGCTTCCTGCCGCTTATGGGAATGATTTCTGTCCCCGAGCTCTTTGGGAAAACGCTGCTTTCAGGGGGAAAAGCGGAGAAATAAGAGTTGGGTGGTTTTTTAAAATGTGTTTTAAGGGTTTTCCTCGAACGCCTCCACTTTGATGCACTTTGAGCGTGTTGGAAAACGACAGAGACCTTTTCCTCAGCTTTGCCAAGCCGCTCTCACGAGGGCTTGGGATGATGTAAAAGACAGGGAGAGCAGCTCCAGAGGCAAATCCTGCCATGGAAAAGGCTGAAAGTTTAAGCCCAAACCTCAGATTAATTCCTCAATTTAGTTAAGAAGCCTGAACACCTTTAACAACAAAGTCTTGGGAGCCCAAAAGGAGCAAAAATCTTCCCAATTTCACGAAAAAGCACGAGTGGAGCTGTCTGTTGTAACGGATCCTTTTCCCGAGGATCTGATTTATTTGTGGTTGTTCTTCCAGAGTTTCTGTTTGGAAAACGACTCGAAAGAGCCTCGGAAAACCCCAGATGTGGGGAACAAGTGATCAAAAATTCACCTTGTCCCATCATAAGGCAAATCCATGTGGTGGGGAAGATCCCGTGGGAGCTCTGGTGATGGAGATGAGCAGAATCCCTGGGAATTGCGGGCAGTTCATATTTAAATAAATCTATAAATCTCTCTATATATTAATTTATCAGTGAGCTCCTCCAGCTGTGTTGTCTGCAAACTCCTTTTCCTGCTGGAATATCAGCACGGATCCCTTCTTTTATTCCCAAACCGTTCGCCCAAACCCAGCCCCTTCAGCCGCAAAGCCCAGACATGTTTGGTTTTGGTTTTTTTTTACCCTTAAAAAGGGAAACAAAAGATTTCCTTCAAATCCCCCGCGGACTTTGTTGATTTTTTAGGAGGTGTTCGGTTACAGCCGCCCGAAGCCGCGAGCAGGTTGTGCAAACGTGCCCCAAACTCGGCTTTATGGAGCCCTTTTCCCGTCTTTAACCTCTGGTTTGGGAATTGTCCCCCTGCACCCACGGAGTGCTTGGAAAAGCTCGGCAGCTCCAACGGCTCAGCCTTGTTTTAGGCGGAGAAAGGGAATTTGGGAAGGGTTGGGAGGGAATTGGAGAATATCCTGAGCTGGAAGGGACCCACCGGGATCATCGAGTCCAACTCCTGGCCCTGCCCAGGACAATCCCAACAATCCCACCCTGTCCCCGAGCTCCTTCAGCTCTCACGATTCCCATTTTCAGGCTTTTTTTCCTGAGGGAAGCAATCTCCTTCCTTGATTTCCGCCTTCATTTGAGGGAGTTTCCTGGGATTTGCCTCAGTTTGTTGCCGAACCTCCGAGGAAAACTCTCGGTGTCGCTCGGGATTCCAGGTGAGCCGGCGCTCGGGGGTTTCAGGCGGATCCAGGGGATCCAGGGGATCCCAGGGCTTTTCCCGGCGCAGGGAACAGGAGCCCGTGGGGTCCCCGGGCTGCTCCCTGAGCGAGTGCGGGGGGATGGAGGGGAGGGAAGGGGCAGGAGCCTCTGCAAGGGCTCGGAGCCGCAGGACGGGGAGCGGCCGCTGTCCCTGCCGGGGATTCTCTGCGTTGATCGGGATGTCAGGGATGCCCCTTTTGGGAAGCGAGGGAGCGCTGGAGCCACGCGGCTGAGTGCGAGCGGAGATAAAAGCTTAACTGCCTCCCGCGAGGCTTTTTCCAAATGCTGCAGGATAAGGAGCTGGCGGGAATGGAGTGGGAAGAGCGGGGAACAAAACCTTGGATGGGGTTAAACCTTGGGAATTCCCAAACTTGGACTGCAAGGTGATTTTTTTGCCTGGATTATTAGGATTTTATTTGATTTTTATTTTTCTTCAGCTCAGGTTTGGATGCTCAGGTGCAAACTGCGGATGGGAAAATTCAAAACGCAAAGTGAGAAATGACGAGAGAGCGAGACCACAATTTCACCGATTTGTTTTTATTTGCAAATAATAATAATAGCAATAATAATATTAATAATAAGGGCAGAAACTGATACCGGTGCTTGGACTTATTTAAGAAATGCCAATCAGAAATAAATCCCAAAACTTAGAGGAGCTCAAAGAATTAAATACCGTCCATAGAAAAGCACAGGGATGTGCACGGACCCTGTTTCCCAGTTATCCTGAGGAAGAAGTCCGGTGTTCGCAGCCCCCTGACGGCCAAGGAGCAAATCCCTCGGTGGCAGGAAGGGCCGGACTCCAAATCACCGCGTTTAGCAAGAAATAATTTATAATTGCTGGGTGCCCAGAGTCTCAGCGCCGCGGTGGCAGCGTGCCCTCTCCCTCCCCAGGGCTGTGACCACAGATGGATGTGCTGGGATCGCCCCGCTGTCCAGGCTGCCAGAAATCCGGATTCGGCTCCTGTCCCCACCAGGGCTTGGCTCTGGAGCAGAGGGCGCTTCCCTGGTGCCCCTTCCCGTCTCACCTCCAGCTCCCAGCGCTGATTCCCGCTGGCAGAGCCGGGGGCTGGCGCTGGGCACCCCCGGGGGTGGCACCTGGGGGCACCCCGGGGTAGCCCCCGCCGTACCCCGCCCCGAAAGCGCTGCTGCCGTGGGCACCGCAGCAGGAGCCGCAGGGAAAGGGGCCGGCGGTGACCCCACGGGGCGCTGGGAAGGGCCGGCAGCCCCCCAGGCAGGGCTGCCCGTCCCGCACCAGCACCGGCACCGCCACCCTGCGCGGGGCCGCCGCGGGCAGCGCCAGCTCCAGGGCCCGCTCCTGCCGCTGCCGCTTGCTCTTGTAGCGCCGGTTCTGGAACCAGATCTTCACCTGCGTGGAGCTGAGCTGCAGGTGCCGCGCCAGGTGCTCCCTCTCGGGGCCGGACAGGTATTTCTGCCGCTGGAAGCGCCGCTCCAGCTCCAGCACCTGAGCCTGGGAGAACAGAACCCGCGGCTTGCGCCGCGGCCGCGGCCTGGGGGGGTGGCCGGGCTCCCTCGGCTTCTCCTCTGCCTCGAAGCTCGGGGCGAGCAGAGATTTTCCTGCAGCAGGGACAAAACCAAAGCCAAGTCAGACCCGAGCTGATGCAGCTCTGTGCCCGGCGAGAGGATGTTTCCAGAGCAGGGATCAAATTGGGAATGGCACCCAATTTGGAACAGGATGGAGTAGGGCTGACAGTTCATAAAGTTAAGACTGATAGTTGGTAAATAAATTTAATATGAATTTGCCCCTGATATTTACTGAGTATTCAAGCAAATTCCTTATTTTTTAAAAATAGAATCGGACTGTTACACGAATTCTGCATAAAACCTCCTTTTCCGCCCTCCTAATGATGCCTCTGAAGTTTTAGGGCTGCCACCGTTGTCTGACGGGCACAAGGAAAGGCGAGCACACAGCAGGTTCGAGTATTCCAAACCCCCAATCCCCCTTCCCGACCATCCTGCTCCGCAGGGATGGAATCCGGATCTCCGGCAGGATCTGCCTCCAGCTCCAGGAAAGGAGAATCCCACATTTCTCTGAATTTCAGCAAAACAAAAAACCCCTAAGAGACTGGGAACGGAGGAGGAAAAAAATGTTAAATCTGACAGAAGATGCAAAGGAGTTGACGGTTTGGGGGATTTTCCATTTGCTGGGATTTGGTGCGGCAGAGGAGCAGCCGGGATCAGGTCCAGCTCCGGCTGGGATGCTTTGGATACTCTGGAAGGCAGAGCAGGGAATTAGGGAATTCGGGAATTCCAGGGGATGCCGCGGCGTGCTCTGGATGCAGCGATGAAGGGGACAGAATCCTCCCCGGGCTCCCCTCTCCCTCTCCGCCTCTCCCCCTCCGTCTCCCAGTGCTGCCCAGTGCTCCCGCTGGTTTCGCCGTTTTCCCGCTCTGCGGCCGCCGGGCGTTAGGGAAACACGAGCGGAGGAAACTTTTTGGGATTTTAGCTGCGCGGAGAAGCGGGACGGGTCGGATCCCCGCTCCCAGACCGCTCCGGAGCGTCCCCGCGGCTCCTCCGCGCTCCCGGGGCCGGGCGTGCCTCGATGTCCCCGGCGGGGACAATTCACGGAGCGCGACACGGGGCTGACATCGAAACCGGTGGCGATGGGTGGCTTTGGGCGGGGAGATCCCCGCTCTATCCCATATCCCCCCCCAGCTCCAGCCACCCCCGGGGCCGCCCCGTCCCCCCGAGGGCAGCCGGAGCTGCGCGGGGGATGCGCGGAAGTACCGGGACGCCCGAAAAATGCCCCAGACAACCGCAAAAAAACCAAACCAGAGGGGGAGAAAGGGAAAAAGGAGGAAACTGCCGGTGCCACCGGGTGCGAGGACGCAACGCTGCCCTCGGGGTTCCGCTCCGGGGGAGCGAAAGCGGCTCCGCAGGGTCCCCGGCGCCCTCCGCCGCCCGTCTCCGCAGGTCCCGCGGGCACTTACGCGGCTCGTCCTGCCCGGAGGGGCTGCGGGCGGCGCGGGGCCCCCCGGCAGCCTCCGGCCGCTGCAGGCTGAGGATGTCCTTCACCGAGAAGGGCGTGGGCAGCATCTTCCAGGGCCGGGGGGCGCGGGGGTGCCGCAGGCACCGAGCGCTGCCAGCCCCGCTCCCGGCTCCCACCCTCCCGTCGCCGCCGGAGCACGAAGCACCCCCGGACCCCGCAGCCCCGCCGGGCTCGGGGGTCCCGGCGGCTCGGGGGGAGCGGGGGAAGGAGGAGAAGGAGGGGAAAGAGGGACGGTCCCCAGAGGTCTCTCCCTGCCGCCCGGGATGCTCCGGCTCCCCATGCGCTGCCCCCTGAGCCGCGAGGAAGGAGCAGCCCCTTCCCTCCGTGTTTCCAAAACAAGGGGAGCGGGAAGGAGCCGAGGGAGGGGGGCAGAGGGTGCTGGGCTTTGGGCTGAGCGGCAATAAAACAAATCGAGTCGGTTTTAGCTCCATTAAGGTCACATTAGCGAGCGGCTCCGGCAGATAAGCGCTGATAAGGAGCGCAGACCACCAAGCTCCTGCCGGAGGGGAGGGGACGCCACAGAGCCCTCGCGATGCGGGGACAGCTCCGGGGCCCAGTCGCCTCCCAGTTTGTCCCAGTGCTGCCTCGCCAGGCCGGTGCTGAGCTGGCAGAGCCGTGCCAGGGCATGGAGAGGGCCCAGGGCACCCACATGAATTTGGGGAGCGGCGTCGGGTCCTGGTACCCCGTGGGGCAGCGAGGGGGGGGCCTGGGGAGCCCCTCGGGCCGTGGGGTGATGCTGGGCCTTATCTGAGCCCAGGGAGCGGCGATTTCAATTAAAATTCCTGGCCGGCCTCAGGGGCTGGTGTTTGCTGATAGCCCTGACAGAGCCGAGCTCGTTCGCGTCTGGGCTGGGCCGGTGTCTCCCGCCCCACCGAAAGGGCCAAACCGGCCTGGGAGGGGAGGCTGAACAAATAAACTGCCCAAAAGCGGGCAAGGAAGTGAGGGGCTGCAACAGGAGGGAAAATAAATACAGTGGCTCAGGGAGAAAAGTGCTCGGAGCCCCCCACGGGTCGGTCCTGGCTCCTGGGAAACACCGGGGTCGTTCCCAGCCCCTGGGGCTCGTTCGCAGCCATGGGGCATCCTGCTCTCGGGATGATGTTCAAGGGATCTTCCAGCCCAAGCCTTTCCGTGATTCCGTTCCTCTTTTCCAGTGTAAAGTGGGAATTTTGACTGGACACATCATGGGAATCACTGAGCTCATCACCTCAGGGGGGGTTTCAGGCTCAGGGCTCAGCATTCCCTCAGCATCTCCTGAATCCCTTTGCAGGGGAAGCCCAGGCCCTGCTCGGTGCTTTCTCTCCTCCTGCCATTTTTTTTTTGCCATTTTTTTGGCCATTTTTGTGCCATTTTTGGCTTATTGCACTTGCTGCCCACCCCCCAGAATTCCCAAATCCCGCAGAAGAAGGAGGCTGCAGCTCCCTAGCCCAGCCCAGGCTCTCGGGCTGCATCCTCCTCCCGTGCCAGCCCTTCCCGAGCTCCCCACGGCGCAGTTTCCCTGCTCCAGATCCCCCCACAAATCCAGGGCTGCATCCCACTCCCATCCAGCCCTTTCCCGGTGCCCGGCGGGATTCATTGCCGCGTCTGGCTGGTTTGTTTGGGGCTAGGAGCACGGCAGGCAGGAGCGAACGGGCGGTAATTTTACACCTTGGCTCGCTGCTGGCGGGAGGCGGCCGGCGCCAAGGTGAAATGCTTGGCTGGGATCGAGACGAGCAGGAAGGAATTGGGGGAAGTGGCTTTATCCGCCCCTCATGACTCCGGGATTAATGGACAGGCTGGAATTGGCTCTCGGGACCCGCGGAGAGGCGAGGCACCGGCTGGGTGCAGGGATGGGAAATGATTTTCACAGCGGCAGGGCAGGATCGGTGCCCCGGGGTGGGAAGTGGATTTTCACAGCGGCAGGGCAGGATCGGTGCCCCGGGGTGGGAAGTGGATTTTCACAGCGGCAGGGCAGGATCGGTGCCCCGGGGTGGGAAGTGGATTTTCACAGCGGCAGGGCAGGATCGGTGCCCCGGGGTGGCCTCGGGGCCGCCCCCGTCCCTCTCCATGTGCATCCCACAGATCACATCCAGCCCCCCCTTGCTGGCAGGCGGCTTCCGGAGCATCCAGAGGCTTGGACGAGGCTCCAAAATCTCCCCCACAGGTGCTCCCCGGCCAAAAGCTGTTGCTGAGACCTCCCGGAGCCTTTTTGGGGCTTTTGCCAGCGGCATCCAGAGCGGCTCAGGCCCTTCCCATAGACCGCGGAGCATTCCGGCGGGGAGCTGCTCCCGGGGGAATTTTTGGGAAGAAGCCTGAGAGGATCCGTCACGAGCGGCCGTAAATCATGGGCTCCCTTCGGCTGGGGGGTTTAATCCTGTTACCGCTCCCCAGGGCCATTACTCCTCCTTCTAACCAGGTTAGGTGAAACCGGGAGGAAGCCGCCGCCGGGATGGAACGGGAGGATTTCCATGGCAGCGCCGCAATCGCAGCTCCCGAAGTATCCGATTTCGGGAGCTATCGCTGGGATGCATCAGGAGCCCGCTGCGGCGTCCGAGGAGCATCCGAAGCCCTGGAAACTCGACTCCGCCTGCCAGGAGCGCCAGCACCCCCCAGCACTGCAGTGCTGCCAGGTTTTGGGTTTTAAGCGGTCAAGAGTGAGGGAATAATGGGAATATTGACGCTGGGAATAATAGGAATGTAATGGGAATAAAGAGAGTAACGAGCGAGGTGGGTACATAGGGAATTGCAAGAACAGTCTGTGTATGGGCACCTCCGAGGAGTTTGGGGATGCTTTGATGAAGCTGAAATTAAACTTTAAAGGGTTTTCTACATCCTCTGCTTCTTCCCAGTTACTTCCTGTCCTTTTCCATCAGCGGAATAAAACAAAAAGCACAGAAAATGGAAGTGAGACGGAGCTGCAGAGGGATGAGGGGAAGCAGATTCCCTCCCCAAGGCTTTCCAATAAACATCGGGGGGGAAAAAAGTAGGAAAAGGTGCTTTGATTCGGAATCTGTGGGATAAAAATACGAAACTTTAGTGCATTTTCGGGGAGGAGCTGCTTTGTGGCGCTGCGGTGGACCCTGCTGGGAGGTCGCCGTGGTGACCCCCCAGGCTGGGCCCGGCTCTCATCTCCTGTGCTCCACTTCATCGCTTTTTTATCCCCCCCAAGTTTTCCATTTTGAGCACTTCCCTGTGGGCTTCCGAGGAGGGGTTCAGAGATGCAGCGAGGCAGGAGTCCAGAGCGAGGAATGAATTATTTATTAAATTTACAATCCCATTTATATATTCTAGTTCCATAAAGCAATTGAACAGTGCTCAAACTTGTCATAGGGTGGTTGGTCACAGTCTCAGACACCCACCTAGAATTGTTTTTTCCTAATATAATGTACACGAGGTCAGAAGATATCAGATATGAATGCTATTTACAAAAACCCTATCTACTGTTTCCATCGCTTACACAGCAAAGGAAAAGTTCTCACAGAATGAATGCAAGAAGAGAAAATTTCCCTGCCCACAGCATTTCAGCATCCACACTTCCCCAGTGCTCTCCATCGCTGCTGTGTTCGACTGGGTTTTATCCGCACCTTTGAACTTCTTATTCCTGGATCTTTAAGGACCTGTTGGAATCAGGGGGATGAAGAGGAGAGAGGATTTCTCAGCTGCTGCTCCAGCGATTTCAGCTCCCGGCAGAGGTTTTCTCCGCCAGGATTTTGGGATGGGCTCAGACCCCGGCGCTGAGCCCTGGCTCGAATCATGAGCCAGCAGTGCCCTCTGCTTGGCCAGCCGGGACGTGCAGCTTTGCTTCTCCTCCAAATCCCGAACCTGAGGATTGGAAATGCGGGAAAATCCCCCCAGTGCCCCTCCAGCCCCGCGGTCAAAGGGCAGCGGGGCAGCGACGGCTGCGAGTAGGAATTGCTGGTTTTTAGGGCTTTGCTGCGTCACGGGAGATAAAATCCAGGCGGGGTTAAAAGTGCTCTGAGCAGGCTCCGAGTTATTTTAAAATGGGATTATTTCGGTGAAGTCTCGTCAATAATTCAGCTTCCCCCAGTGCTGGGAGAGAGAGGAGATTGGAACTCAGAAAATTGCGGTTTTTGGACTCGGCTGTCGCTTTTCCTGAGGGGCAGCTGGTGGGAGCATCCCTGCTCCTTCCCCTGGAATCCGCTGGTTTGGAGCAGGCAGGCGAATTTCTGCCTCTGTGCTCTGTCCAGCATCGCTGTGCTGGGCTGTACTGGGCTGTACTGGGATGTACTGGGATGTACTGGGCTGTGCTGAGCTCTACTGGGCTGTGCTGAGCTCTACTGGGCTGTGCTGAGCTCTACCGGGCTGTGCTGGGTTGTATGGGCCGTGCTGGGCTATACTGGGCCGTACTGGNTGGGTGTTACTGGGCTGTGCTGGGTTGTATGCCACAGCCTGGGCTATACTGGGCTGTACTGGGCTGTGCTGGGCTGTACTGGGCTGTACTGGGCGGTACTGGGTGGGACTGGGCTGTACCGGGTTGCGCTGGGCTGTGCTGGGCTGTGCTGGGCACTCCTGGGCTGTACTGGGCTCTACTGGGTGTTACTGAGCTGTACTGGGCTGTACTGGGTGTTACTGGGTGTTACTGGGCTGTGCTGGGCTGTACTAGGCTGTACTGGGCGTTACCGGGCTGTGCTGGGTTGTACAGGCTGTGCTGGGCATTACTGGCCCATACTGGGCTGTGCTGGGCCCTACTGGGCTGCACTGGGCTGTACTGGGCTGTACTGGGTGGTACTGGGCTGTGCTGGGCTGTGCTGGGCTGTACAGGACATTACTGGGCTCTACTGTGCTGTGTTGGGCTCTACTGGACTATTCTGGGCTGTACTGGGCGTTACTGGGC
>VWPU01015720.1:0-27065 GCA_013398955.1 Callaeas wilsoni | reverse complement strand
GCCCGCCCGGCCCGGGGCGGCCCCCGCCCGCCGCTCTACCTGGCGCTGCCCGGGGAGGAGGGACCCGGCAGCTCCGGCCGCGCTCCCGGCGGCACCCGGGGGGGCAGGGGCGGGGCCGGGGTTTCCATGGCGATCGCCTCCCGGCCCGGCGGGGCTGCTACGACACGGCCCCCGCTCCGCCCTGTCCGTGAGGCTTCCCCGCTCCGCCCACCGCGCTGGGCCCGCCCCGCCGCCCTTCCGCCGCACAGCGCCGCTCGCAAACCTGCGCGGTGACACCGCTCGTGCTCTGGGTTGTTTGTAGCTCGGATCGTCCAGTCCGCTTGTACTCGGCACCGGTCAGGCCGCACCTCAAATCCTGTCTTCAGTTCTGGGCCCCTCAATCCAGGGCGGACACTGGGGTGCTGGAGCGAGTCCAGAGAGGGGCAGCAGAGCTGGTGAGGGGTCTGGAGCACAAGTCCTGTGCGGAGCGGCTGGCTGCGGTTGTTGATCCTGGAGAAAAGGAGGCTCAGGGGTGACCTTATCGCTCTCCATCTGAAAGGAGGGTGTAGCCAGGGTGTTACCTTCTCCCAGGTAACAAGTGACAGGACAAGAGGAATTAGCCTCAAGCTGTGCCAGAGGAGGTTTAGGTTGGACATCAGGAGGAATTTCTTCAAGATGATTAAACACTGGAATGGGCTTCCCAGGGACGTGATGGTATCAGCATTCCTGGGGATATTTAAGGAAAGGTGGGACATGGCACTTACTGCTGTGCTGTAGCTGACATGGTGGTCAGTCATAGGTTGGATTTGATGATCTCAGAGGTCTTCTCCAACCTAACTGATGCTGGAATTCTGTGACTGGCACTAGCGGTGATTTTATGGAGTAGTTTAAGTAGTATTAGTGAGAGTTGGGGCAGGTTTTTAGCCTCCTGAATGATTCTGACCAAAAAACCCAAAGTCTTAATTCGATTGTATGATTGTGTGCTTTTCTTCCAGAATAAGGACTTTTAAGAATATCAGTCTAGTGGTATAGAGATGCCAACAGATTTCTCCAGGTAGAGAAGACTTCAGACCCATTAAGCACATCTAGCCCTGACCTCATCTGGACATAACTCTTGGCATATAAAGAAAACCCAAAATGTTAGAAATGCTTTAAAAAGAAACAGATTTGTAGTCAGTATACCAATTATAGTCCTTTGTGAAGGTTGTAGTCATAATAAATCTAAGATTCAGGCTAGGCCTGGTCTTTTGTGCTCAAAGATTATAGAATGGTTTGGGTTGGAAAGGATCTTAAAGATCATCTAGTTCCATCTGCCCTGCCTTGGGCCAGGATACATTTCACTAGTCTAGGTTTCTCAGAGCTTCATCCAAACCTGGGCTTGAACATTTCCAGGAATGGAGCATCCACAGCTTCTCTGGGCAACCTGTTCCAAAGCTAGAGCTGAGAGAAAATGGGTCCATCATCTTGGTTTCTCCTGTCTCCTTGACTGCAGCTGTCTGTACCATAGCTAGATGTTCAGAGGAGATGTCTAGGTGGGGAGATCCCCCTCTTTCTTCTAGCCTGGGGTTAGACTTTTGGGAAAGAGAGAGTGAAAAACATTAAGAGCTGTGGTTTACATATGCTTTCAGACTCCAGCATTTCAAAACTGAATGAAAGCCTAAATGCTTTAGACATCCATCAGAGCTGCTTCTTGTGGCTGCTAGTGATCAGCAGCAAGAGGCAATGCCCATGACACCATCTGGGCTCATGGTTTGGAGAGGAGAGGGAAGTGCAGGGAGTGAAGCTGAAGCTAAGGTCTCTCTTCAGGTGAAGATGAGAGACAAACCATCCTGTGAAGGATGCTGGCTCTGTGTTCTTGTTCAGTATCTGTCACAATTACTATTACCTATTAATGTTAGTATCTTCCTAAGGAAGAGCAGAGATAGCAGAACAAAAGCCAATCACTGCCCTGAATACCTTCTTTTTAGACCACATGGAGACAAAATTTGCATGCCTCTAAGTACCAAGAGTTCTGAAACTCTCAAGGGAAGCACTTCCAAAGCCTTGGGCCCAAAGTAAGTTAAGTTGCTTAGGCTGGGATATTTGCTGCCCATGCCTTAGGTTGGGAGAACATCTGGTGGAAAAGGCAGGACTCCCTGGGAAGGGGTCTCCCAAAGGAAGACAGGCCTGGGATTTGAGATGTTATGGTAAGTTGTCCCCTGGTAACTGGGGAGGTTACTGCTATCCTGCTCGCATCACTGCTGCTAAGGGTTATGTGGGCTGTTCATAAGCTAGAAAAACCCCCTACTATTTAAAGTGATTGATTATCTTCCATGAAATGAAGCAGGAAGCCAGACCGGTCAATCTGAGTAGGCGTGATAGCCTGCAGAGTGCTTCTTGTATGTGCTTGTGTCAGTGAGGATGACACAACAGCTGTATATCAGCTTCAGGGACACCCTAGCCAGGCTGTGGCAGTACATGAAATGGAAGAATTACAGAAGCCTCAGTTCAGATGCTACCCAACCTCCATTGGGGTACAGGCAGCATGGCCTGCAGCCTCAGCACACGGGAGGCTGGCAGAGATGGGCTTCCAAGTCTTTTTACTCTTCTTGTATGATTTCAGCAAAGCACAGCCTTACGCCTCAGTTTCTTAATCTTTAAAAAGGGAGCAAGTTTTCATCACCAAATAAGGCTGTTAGGAAGTTTAATTACTGCAGGTAAAGAAGGTTATATCTTTTGAAGGCAAGCATTAAACAAAAGCAAAGATTTATTACTAAAGCAACATGATCGATCCATTTGAACTTTGTTCAGGAGTCCACAATATTTATCGATTAGTAGCTTTGGCAAGGGGAGAAATTGTGCAGGTGACTTCAGGGAAGTAAACTACAGGAGGGTGTCTGTGAAGGCATTCATGCTCTTGTTAATGTTATTGTAAATCTTGATCCTTTAATAAAGCTGTGACCTTGGAGCTGACAACTGGTGCGCCATGGAGCAATGGAGAGCATGGCACCAGCCTTGTAAATCTTATGTCGTTTTTGCCATTCACATAAACAACATGTAAAGAGAAATCAGGCAGCTGAAGTTTATGAAACACATTTATTTGAAGGAGAGCATTTTAAATCAGACTTTTTAGATGAAATTAAACCAATGGCCCTTCCAACTTTTTATTCCTTGTGATAAAATGTGTTTGTGAAATGAAATCTCAACAGTGAAAACTTTTAGAACTGCTCGTAAACTACTATTTGCAGGGGTGAACTGCCACTCAAAAGGCACATTTTAGATCACCTTTGCACAACTATTGTACAACTTTGTGCAAATACTTTTTGTACAACTATTATTCTGGTTGCTTTCTTGACAATGCTGGTGCAAGAACAGTGCACCTACTTGCCAATATGAAAAATGCAGAGATTTATTCTGTGGGAGCAGTTGAAGATGGATGTGAGCAGAAGGGGAAAGAGACAAAGCTGTGTAACTGCAGAGGGGTCACAAGGTGCCATGTGCAAGGGGAAGGACATCTTTTTTGCTCTTGCCAGGTGTATATCTGAAAACACTGGCAGCCACAGACAAAACTAAGGACAACACTCCTACAGCTTATTTCATACATGTAAAAAGTTTTTTGGATGTCCAGGAAGCCATAAATCAAATAACTTTTTCCCTGGTTTAGGCTACTTTGCTCTGGCAGACTAGATGTTTTTTAGTTGCTCAAATGTTCCCACCATATCAGGCCCTTTGGAGCAACACTCTCCATCTTTCTGACTGAGGAGTTTTCTTTCCCGAGGGCAGTTCTTAAAGAAAAAGAAAGCAACTTTCCCAGGCACGTGACACATTGAACCTTTCTTTTCCTGAAAAGGAGCCACTTTCTAATTCCAAAACCTTAAGTCTAGAGGGCAGTTTCCTTGTTAATATGTTACTGTGTGAGTAAAGCCGCTTTAATCACTGTATGTGCTTCAATGCATGAACATGAATTATAATTTCTTACAGATCAAGTGCATCTTTGAAAGATACTTTGTTATACTGTACATGGGAAAAAAATTGACATGCTTTTTTAAACTTACATAGTAAGAATAGAGATTAGTTAAAAGATTCCATTCTCTTGAACAGGGTTCAATTTTTTCTTATTATAAATACAATATTCACTTCCTACTGTCCTTTCAAAACAGCTTTCATTTAACCAACTTTACTTATTTTAAGTCTCATCTTGCACTGTAAATGGAAACTTACGTGCAGCCCTTGGCGGTAGGTAGTACAACCAATACTGTTTTCAGGGGGGATTTGTTTCAATTTGTTTGGTACCGTTGCATCTGAAATGCTGCTGTTTGTCATCCTCCTCCAGCATTGCATGTCATCCTCAATATACACAAGATTGGCCTGCTCCTGGAATGGAGCTGCAAACAAATAGGAGAGGCTGCTGTAAAAGCCGGTGTACCTGTATGCTGTATACATTAAAGCATTAATTGATGTAAAGGTGCAAACTGTATACACTCTGTTTGAATGTTTCCTTTAATTTACTCGAAGTTCTGTTTCTTACATGATCATGGTTAAAGTGCTGAAAACTAAGCTGCAGTGTAAAAGGGAACAGAGCGTGTTCCCCCCATCCCACCCACCGCGGGAAATCGGAGTGCTGGTTGATTTGTCTACAGGTCCGTGAGTCTGTAACCTCTCTAAAACACCTCTTCTGTGAGATGTGAGTCAGAGTCTAAAATGCCATGGCAAATAATGATCAGAGAAGTAAATTATGTTTGTTGAGATCTGAGTCTACACCCTGTTGACCTCAAACATACAAACGGAGTCACAGTAGGACCTCATAGCCTCCACGGACCTTCAGAATGAAGCCATTTATGTGAAGTTATCAAAACTTAGGAAAATAAAATGTAACCCTCCCACTCTGACAGACTCTTATGTAAGACCACATAAGGAGTTTTCAAATTATAAATTCAAAATCCGGACAAGAATACGCAGGAAATGCTACACAAATCTGAGTTAGGGCAGTAGAAATAGCACATGCTGGGTTTAAAATCAGGCGAGTCACTGAACCTAATAATGCACTTTATCTTGGCTGTAAGTAACTGTTTGTTGTATCCATCATAAGACTTACTACACATTTTCAGTGGTCCAACCAGCACTCACAATGATAGGAGTGCTAAAATTTTAAATATTGTGTGCATACATGCTTGCCTATGAGAGATGGGGAGAGGGAACAAATATAGGTACATTTGTCCTCTGCTGTCAAAACCAGTTAAACAATTAATATATTTTCTCTTTGTCTGTTATTTCCTGTCAGCAATGGTTGCTAGAATTAATCAGTTTAAGATGCAAATTCAGTAAAATTATATGCTTATGTACGTTATTACTGCTGTCCCTTCTGATCTGTGGTGCATGAGACATGGCTCATTAGCTCACCCTCATCAACTTTGCACGAGCAGTAAGGAAAAGAGGATCTGGGAATAAGAAGCAGTACATTTTTAGTGCATGCCAAGTAACTGATACATTTTTGGTACTACAAACCATAAAAGAAGTATTGCGATTTCATTGGCCAGACATCAAAAGGATCTTCTTTTGCCATGCCAACATGCAGCACGGGTGTGTAACAGGCTCCTGATATATGCTATGCTGGCAAGAGGTCAGCATTGCTAATGGATGCTGCACAGAACTGTGCCAGCCTGTCAGGATATCGATCCAGAAGAGCACTCAACTTATGTTATGGTTATCCATGACCTTAGAGAAGAACAGATGAAAATACTGAACTCTACCACTACAGGCATTTTCTAAAAGCATCATTTAATTGCTGTGATATTCTTGGAGCAGGCGTGACCAAACTACCAATTCTCAGGAGTGCTCATGGAGTATCGACACCTCTTAGCAGATGATTCCTACTCATTTTTCAGTACAGATCATGGTCTTGTTGCATGGTCAAGGCAATTTTTCGGGTCAGTGCAATTTTCAAATGTGTGTGGACAAATTTTCAAGTTTTTCTGAGCATCAGAACAGTAACTGATAAGGAGATAGGTCTACCTTCAGCAACCTGAATAATGTGTCATTTAGAAATTTACACAGCAAAGACTATAGGGACTTTAAATTCATAAATAAAAACATTTCAATAATGATATCAAAATTGGTCCTAATCATTAATGGACAAAACTAAAGGTCATTAAGGTCATTGAACTTCAAGATCTGAGTCATTTTAGAATGGTGACACACTTAATCGAATTCTCTAACGGGTCCTGCTCTGAAAGAAAATGAAAGGAATGAAGAATTTGAACTTTTGACATACAACACACATATATTTTTAAAATATATATATATTCTTTCTATATACTATATATTAATAAGAGCTGCCAATCTTCATAATTCAAAACTATTTCTGAAGAACAAATTCTTAGGAGAAGGTCCATTACATTTAGATTATGATCAGTCTTACTCAACATTTTCAAGGAGTTTTATTTGAAAGTAAACAGTTCTCCCCCAAGAAAAACAGCAAAAACTGCTACCATTTCAAAATATGACTGTTTCTAGAAAGCAGGTCACATGGAGCTAAATTCTATCAAAATACTAAATGCCAGTAAAATGTATTATTTTGTAGTCATACACAAAACATAGCATTCATCTTAAGTACTATTTGAGTATTATAATTTAAAAATATTAGCAAAGGATTCATGTTGAATTACATGAAACAGAAACAGGTCCATTTAAAACAAAACAGAACAAAATCAACAAAGAATTATTCTACCAAATTGAATTTACTATGTTGGGATAACAAATTTAAAACTGCTTTTAAAATGTCTTCAGCACTGAGGTCTACCTTGTTACAGCAAGTCCAAGCTTCTGTATAGGTCCATATTTTTCTACGTATTTTTCATAAGTTCTTAAATGAGATCTCATTTTACTCAGACATACCTAAGCAGTGAGAAGCAGCAGCTTGTTATGTTTTATACCATGACTCATTCATGCTATATCATTACTCAATGTTTTCTAGTTCAAACCTTATTACAACACTGTGGCTATACTTAGGGAAGCCACATATACCTAGTCCTTCAACTACTGGCTCAGTTCCTCAAGCATTTTATTATTGGTTCAATATTGCACTAATACATTATATAATAATAACATTCAGCTTATAAAAGTAAAGTCCATTTGGGTGAAATAATTATTAGTTTGTGGTGAATTTATTTGTCTATTATGTTGGTTCTTAAGATTTTGGAAATAAATCTGGAAGGCAGAAAAGGAAAAAAATTTGGTTTGGGGAGGGGGACTCTCCCAGTTCACATCTGGCTTGTTTTCCATGATGAAAATCTAGACCAATTGTACTAAAACCAAAATATATTGGTTATATATAATATTTTTTTTATATATGTGTATATATATATATATATCCCTGCAGTGTGAGGGCCTGATTCTGACCTCAGTGTAGTCTTCAGCCAAACTTTCTTACAGATTCATTAAAGATAAAATTGGGGTTTGATATTGCTGCTGCTACTGGCTGTCTGATTTCCATGAACTCAGAATCTCCATGTAACAGTGAAGTACTATACTTCTGATGAAGCACAGTCAGGAGGTATTTTCTATGTCCCTTATCCAGTCAAAGCCCATGTAGGAGGACAAGAAGATTCGGCTCCCATAAGTTTAAGTCTGAGCTTAATATTTGCAATGGCACTGACAGGGTGTTTTAGAGCTCTTTTAGATATGAGCTTGAAGAATTACAAAAATTTATTCTTCCATCATTATGCTGGTGAAATTTCTGTTTATACCTGTCATTAAAAAGGGATCTTAATAGTGTTAGTTCTCATGCATGGATACATCTCTTGAATTATTTAGCAGTTAGTGTTCAAGGCTGCAAACCTGTTTTGCATTCTGTTCAATTTTGGTATGTATTTTCTGTCTTGGCAATATCAGTGGCTGGAATTCCTTCAGAAGGAAGATAAGTGCAGCAGTAAGGACACAACCATGCTGTATTCTTTAAACCTGCAGAAATACAGAAATGACAGAATCTGTACATAGAAAGAACCAAAACCAAATGCTTCAAAATAGGCTTTCAATAAGGCAGGGTGTATAAAAAAGAATAAACGTTTTGCACCCATGACATCCCTGGTGTAACATGCAGGATATTTGTTCTAAGAATATGTTGTTAAGATTGTGCATATTGGTCCTGCAGCCCTGCTTGCATCAAGCAGAGCACTGAAAACAGACAAGCTGAGCACTAAAACACACATGAGTGTGAGGATTCACTGAGAGCAGAAGTGAGGAACCTATCGCCCATAGGCCAGGCAAAGCTTGAAGTCGATTATTTCAAAACCTGCCATGACAGCCAAGATTATTTCATTTTTGTAATGTTACTGCTGAACAATGTCACAAATGTGCACATGAACCGCTTACTGAAAGTCTTCCTGAGCCCAGAAACAGAAGAATACTTGATGCTGCTCCTATGAGGAAGCATACCCAACCATTTTGGGGTTGTCCTGTGCAGGGCCAGGAGCTGGATTCCACGATCCTTGTGTGTCCCTTTAAACCTGGGATATTCTATGATGCTACAAACTATCCAGGTTGTTGAGACAAGGCAATTTCTCCAACACATGATGAAGTCAGGAGATGGAGCGTTACAATCGGGGAGGGGAGGGGGGGTTAGGCAGCAGTTGCAGGGGAAGTGTTAGGCTGTTGTGTGGCAAGTGGTTCCTTGGTTTAGGAATCTCGGGGTCTGGCTTGGGTAAAGGCAACCTACCTCTGGGAATGTCTTAGCCACTTCTCTGGTTTTAGGAATAACAGCAGATTGGATTAGTGGTCACTGCAGCTGCTTTTGAAAGCTTTTTTCAGCTTTTGTCAAATTTGTCAGATATGATGGATAAGCTTTGGTGAATTTTCTTGCAAAGATGTAGAAAAACTATTGCTGCCCTTTAAATGTCTGAGCACCATTGAAAACTCCTGATGCTAATGGCAGAGGAAAAGGCCTTTCTTTACATTTGCTAACTGCTTTCCATCATGTCGAGATAGGGATCTGAAGCTCAAAATGACAGCCTGGGGCTACATGGAAGGACAAACAAAAAGATGCACGCTGACTGACTCACTGACAGCCCCTCTGGCTTTGGAGAAACTAGAAGAAGCTGTTGTATCAGAGAGCAACCTGCAGTGTATCACAGGCTTTTCCTCAATACTTCTACTCAGTTGGCCATTTTAGAGCGAATCCACCTGTTTTCCCCGTTGCTAAAATGATAATCTTTGCACCAGAACTGCTAAGGCAGGAATCCACATTGCCCCCACCAGCTCTGCCACGTAGAAGGCAGCTCCGGCAGAGTGGGGTTGGATACTGAGGCAAAACCTCAAACCACTGTAAAACAACCTGCTAAGCTTGCCAGAGTATTCTGCAACAGCATTTCTAACATACTTAACAGCCCGTGATCGATCTATAGGAGGATTTCAGATGTAATCTCTTCTTTGGAAGCCATCATCATCTATAGCTCCACGGAGCCATGTAAAATACAATCAAAGCCTACGTCAGACAAAAGGTGGTCTTTTGCAGTTATTTCACTGAAGTATAAATGATTGCACAAGGTGCAAATGAAGTACAGCAGAGACCCAACATGCTCCCTGTCCAAGGATAAACTCTGAATTGTTACACACCGTTTGCCTCAGGCAGGTTTTAACTTAGATCATTCCTGTACTTTAGACAGGGTTGAAAAGGTTTCTTTGTTTCCCTGAGGAACAGATGAATCTTCTATAAATAACCCTGTAAAGGTTCACAAATGCTATCTGAGAGCTTTCCCCTTTTAATGTAACAGAATATAAAATCAGATTACCCTTTGCCAGTTTGTTCACCCTCCCTCTAAAACTGTCAGTAGCAGGAAAAAGAGTTGATATAAAGGATAGAAGGATTGGTGAAGAACAACTGCACTCATGCATTATATGCAAATTGTCTTTTGCTGTTAGCCAGTGATTTCTTCAGTTGACTATCAAAACAATTTGCAAAAATTTCAGGTTCAACCACAAAACCCCCTCCACCCTTACCCCAATTTACCACTTTGTTTGCTCAGACCGCACCTAAACACATAAAACAAACAAACAAAACTTAACACAATGCTGATAGATTAAATAAAACCTAACTATCTCAGGATATTGACTCTGAACACTGCTAAAGCCCTACAATTTTTTCCCTTCCTGCCTAGCCTCCTAGGGAGAGGCTGCCTAACACTTCCCAAATCCAACAAAAGCTAATACATGAGTTCATCTAGGAGATACTGAGGCTGCTCTAAATATGTGGATATATATCTGTGTCTCAGCTCAGGAGCACCTAATTTTCCATAATCTGTGACCTGGCATAAACAGTGAAAACAAACCCTGCCAGATGAATAGCGGAAAAGGCGCAACTCCTTAGCTGGATCAATGTTGGGAAGGAACACTGCAAAGGTGACTAAGCTTCTGAGGCCAGGGAGTGACCCTGGGAACAAAGGAGCCCAGAAACATGCAAGGAAACCTTTCATCTTTTTTCCTCATTTTTCTCCCCCCCAAATTATTCCTGAACACTGGTTTAAGTGGCACTTCTGCCTGCCATTATCAGCAGAAGGAGGCCTGTGCCAAGTACCAGGCTTGGAAAGGGAGCAACTGTTGAGCATAGATATAACTGACAAGGCATTTAAAATAGTGGTAGGCAGAGGTAGGTTATCTCAAAGCTGAAGATTCAGTCATTGATTATTTTTAAAAACACATTTCCATTAGCACTGGAGATGGTGTTCTCTCAGGTGTGGGCACCTGTGGCCCACATTCCTTGTGCTAGCATGATGGACAATCAACTACTGCTGTCAAAGAAAATAGGGAAAGACTTAATGGCTAAAAGTCACAAACAATGACAACAGATATTTCAGAGAAATTTATTTTGTTCTATTTGTAAAAGTTATGAAGGATACTCATTTTTATCTGTTTTCAGCCTGTTATTTCTTTACCCAGTACTCTGATGATAGCTGTGATGGAGATGTCTGTGGCGAATGACAAGATAGGGCAACAGAAGACACGAGACAGACCCTTGTGTTGGCATACAGACACAAATGTATGTTAATTTTTGTGGAAGTTAAGGTGCTCAAGGAGTGCTGAGCTGTGGAAACAAAGCTATGATTTTTCTTGTCATATTCTCTCACGTCATTCATCCCTGTGCGTGGAGCTTCTCTGCCCACAGTGGAAATGAGTGCTGGAGCCAAGCAAGAGTCAAGGAAGGAGTTGAACATATGCAAACATCACACAGTGACCTTAATGCAGCTGTCAAAGCAATCTGCCAAAGCAACTGTTGGGTTGGTTTTGCCTGTGATGAAGAAAAAGAAAAGCAGATTCCTTCTAGGTGTCCTCAGGCATGTGAACACTCGAGGAACAAAGATAATATTCTACTTATTTCTTCAGGTACTGGAAAATATATGATACATTCGGTACTGCACGTAAGTGATTTGGGATCTGTCTAGGTTCTTCTCATTTGGCTAAAACTTGCATTTGCTCTATTATATAGAATGTAGTTGGAATAGGTTGCAATATCTTTTGGGCAGTGTCTTTTTTACCATGACAGAATATTATTTTTTCTTTATTATTGACAAAATTTGAATACAGAATCATAAAAAACTAGTATCTGGCAATTTATGAATATATTTTCCAGTATCCAGTGTATTTTCTGCAGCTTGATATTTTTACAGAAGCAAAGTTAAGTATGACCCACTTTTGAGTAAGAAATAAAATGGGAAATGCAGTAGACTTGGCACCTCCAAGATGAAAGCATCAACACGTTCAGTTATCTTTCAGTTTGCATCTGGCCTGCAGTAAAACTAGTAATCTCCTGTCAAAGTGATTTTCTTGGAAATTTCCATCACAGATTTGGTTTTGGCGAAGTTATCAGCATTTTCTGGGCCCAAACTCTGCAGTGATTATTATCTCATATAAACAGCCTTTATAGTCATGTTATTAACTTGCTAAATCAAACATGTAGTGACAGCAGAAGGACAGGAATATTTCCTGTGCTTGCTATTTACTCCCCTGATGAATAATAAAAGCAAATCTAAAAAGAATTGTATGTTGTCTTAGGTAAAACCCACAAAAATCAGAATAGCTGCATGCATTGTTATAGAAACTGAAACAAAGTATGTTCCAGCACATGTGAAATCTTGTCAGTCAGAATCAAATCAATGAACTTCCTCTGACAGCTACTGGTTTCCTTTAGTATCCAATAAATCATGAGGAAAATAGTAATACGATGCCACTGGCTGAACTCTAATTTTGTCTATTAGTGCATTACATTTGGTGTCACTTGGTTAAGATTTAGATCTGAATTACACCCAAATTCAATTTCTTTGCATATGATTGCATTAATAATATAAGGTGATAAAAGGTCATTAGCCACTCTAAGATAATTAAGTGCAAAGATTATTTAAAAAATCAATCAGGGACTAAATCTGTAGGGTTTTTCTTCTGGTAAATCACACACACATTTAAAATCTGACTTAATGTAAGAATGAATAATATATGGCAGACATTAAATCAGGAAGGTTTAAAGAGCTTTTAAAAAAAACCAAAACAAACCAACATTAAAATACCCAGCAAAGAAGCCCTTAAGTGCCTGTCAATAATATATGAAAATAGAAATGGCATTGTTATTATTGATGTGGAGAATGCAAGTGTCATGAAGACAGTGGTAAAACTGCGTTAGAGATTTCAGGGATTACCGATGGTATTTTTCCAGTACTCAATTGATGGCACACATGGAAACCTGATTGTGGTGGGAAGGGCTGGAATGAGCACCAGGCTGGAAGATTGTGGTGGCCTGAAGACACAATGCTCACAACCAATTACATCAAATGAGGTCACACGGAGAACAGGCTCAGCCAAGCTCTGTTACATGTGCACGTGTTTACAGCTGAGTAGGCATTCACAGAAGTGTTTGCATTTACTGAGGATACACACATACAAATAAATTGTCTACATATGCCTGATTTTAAGTCTCCTAGAAAAAAAATAGTTAATAAATAAGAAAAACTGAGAATGTATTAGATGAGAAAATTAACAATATTAATGAAAATTAGGGTGTGTATCGGAAGACTTCATTACATGGTGTTAAGCAGATTTTAAATATTAAAATGAACAATTTCATTTAAAACCTTTTCTGGAAAAGGAAGGAAAGACAACAGTTAGAAGTAGATAGCAAACATAAATATGTCAATAAAGATTACCACATAAATCCAAAGAAAATTCAAATCTAGTAAAATGAGGGACAACAGAAGGAAATCTTAAGTAGAAACAAAAGAAGGTAAAACTGCAGGTAAGATTTGGTGCTAGATTGATAGGAGAGTGCTAATGTTAGCTACAGTATTTGGTAAGAAGCAAAAGGATGTATTCACATCTGATCAGGGTACTGGATAATTTGCTAGGCCAAAATGGAAATGTAAGTTTTAAACTGCATTAATAAAAATTATAAAAATAAAGAAATACTCTAAAAGGAAGGAAGAGAGAACTTTCATACAGTAACCCCAGGCAAACTGGCTGAAGAGTTTTCTGTCTTGCTGTTAATCATTGTTAATAATTCTGAGCATGCAATGGAAGTCCTCCAATGCTGGACTCAAACATGGTTGACCCCATCAGTTATAAAATGTAAAAGATGAAGTACCATCAATAGAAGTATATTGATGCTCACTAATTTGGTTTTAGAAACCGGACTTGGCAAGGTGAATCCAGGTTGTGCTCTGATGAACTTCAACTGTAATTGGGTTTTGTAACTGTGCTGATGTAATACACTTCTATAAGGTATTTAACTTAGTCTTTCATGGCCTTCAAACTAATATAAATTAACATTATATAATATTAATACAGTACTTGGGAAATAAGAAATGCTGTATCACAGATCCTCCAAAGTAGCATCAGAAACATACATACCTGTCCTTACAATAGGTAATATTTTTATGGACATTCTGGAAACAAATATACAATCACCAAGTGACTGTATTTGCAGATGCTGGAAGCAGGGATGAAGGGATAAATCACGATGGCAATGCACATTGCACAGTGCAATCCAGGATTGCTGGATTCCAGGATAAATTGGATCCAATCAGAGAAAGCAGATCCTAAAATGTCAAGTACAATCTCATATATCCAGGGGAAAAAATGTGTGCTATACTTCTGGAACATTAACTAGTGGCTGAACACAACCTGGCAGCAGGGTGGAGAAGCAGCATGCACTTCCCTGGTTTCACTGCTATCAATGAAGGCAAATGACTTCTGATGGGAATAACAACAGTATAAGCTGACAAACAGGATATTTATTGCATTGGATTCACTGCTCTTAAATGCAGAGCAAGTGAAAGAAACTCTGCTAGTGCAACTTCACTGATTTTTTTTCTTATTCAAGGCATAGCATATATCAGATAACCTGTGCCCACAGATAATCTGCACAAGGACAAGGGGATAATCGAAGGGGATGAGAAACAGGGCAATGTTTCCCAAGCAGAGGATCTGGGATACATTCTTCTGGTGTAACCTGAGCGTGCATATAATGAACACTGCTGTTAAACCACAGGGCATTTTCCCACCCACACAGAAGCTGTGGTTTTACAATTGAGGATACATGTTGAAGCACAACAAGAGATGTTTGTTGATTGACCTAAAAAGAGCACACCAAGTTGCCTTTCCTCTTTGTTCCCTTGTTCTAGTTGAAAATGCTAAGATTGTAGAGGATTTCCTCATATGAATTTCCTGTCATTTATGTAAGTCAGAAAGAGGCAAGGATTTCCTACTCCTGAAAAGGAGACATTACAGCATGCACGTATGTCAGGCGGCAGTGCTGTTGCCTTGAAATGTGAATTTTAATTTCAGTGAGATAATTTACATCATGACCCTTCATCTATTTACCTGATTTTAATGACACTATTATATGAGAAAGTAATCTCTGACAATTATATTATTTGGTGTAACTTTCTAAAACCATAATGTCTTAACCTTTGTTAGAGTGAGTCATAAAATTAAGTAATTGGGTAAGGTCAACTGAAGTAGACACATGGTGCCTGGTGAAAGCATGTGTTGGCATGAAGCTGGTTTTATAAAATCCTGGTGTAATTTCTAACTTCTGTTTGTACCTTGAAAAACTATAGTTCCCCCAGGGAAAACCCTTGTGAATAAGAAAAGATGGCTAACAAGATAAGCCATGTAAATACCCATATCTTTAATGGCTAGGAGTTTAAAAGAAGGTTTAAAATCCCTTTGTTAATTTATGTTAATTTATGAAGTCACTTTTTTCATGGCAAAGTGGCAATACAGTACCCAAAATTTGCTTTTTGGTATCAACATATAGGAAAACTTTTGAAACTTCCTTCGGTATTTTGATTTCCCCATTCCTCCTATTTGCCTCCAGCTCTGATCCTATCTGTAGCTGTGGCTTCCATACTGATTCATTGACCACCCCACTGCAGTCACAAGGACCTTCCTTCCAGCCTCTCCTTCACTTACCCCCAGAGTATTGCTCTGTCATCCTCATCTGAGGTTTGAGTCCAATGCTTTTTCCTTGCAGTATCACCTTCCAAGTCCAGCTTTGTTCATCGGTGTGTTTTTTTCCCTCACCCATGTTTCTTTGCAAGTTAGTAACCCATGTCTGCTGGCTTAGCTTTCTAGATTTGTGTATTGTTTTGTCATGTAGCATTGCCTGACCAGTGGCACACACTGCTTTCCTGATCAATTTGAAGTAGAAATTATTTGCAATGAGTAAATTATTTTCCTCCATGCGAGAATGCATGCTTGTGTGAATGTTCAATTTTTCTCTCTACCTACCCTGCAATTTCCTCTGAAGAAACTTCTCCTGGGAAGGAACCAGCAGGCCTGATCTGGTGCCTAGCTCAGGGATCCAGAGAGTTTGATTGATCCACCAGGCTGGGCTTTTGGAAAGTGAACCAGAGTAAAAAGAGGCCCTGGGGAATCATGAATAGGAGGGGAAGGGGAAGCAAGCTGTCAGGAAAACTTCAAATTGCCTTCAAATCGCATAGCCACAGTGATTACAGTCAGATTAGTGGCATTACACCTCTTTGCTAGTCTCACCTCAGGAGCATATGATGACTTTGATGAAGTATAGTAGATACAGAATAAACAGTTAATTTCTGTTCCTTAAAAAATCACCTCATTAATTTTTTTTCCCCTGAAACTGGAATAAGAATTGAAATTTTGACATCTCCTATCGGCTGACATTTTGGGGGTAGAAAAAGTCATCTGGAATGTGAAATACCTTTCTGAATTAAATAAAATTGCTAAATGCAAAAAATTAATCAGGCTATTTAGAAGTGGTTGGAAAGTTTGGATTTTACCTTGCCATGTCTGGTACAGGACACAAGACACGGAAGAAAAAGTGATTATATCCTCTGGTCAGGGCTTTCTAATTTGGGAACCAGTATTGTCATGCTGGATCTATCACACTCCTTTCCTTCCTCCATTTCCCTTCTTTCCCAAACAGCAAAAATATAATTATGCATTCAGTTCTAGTTCTTGGTAGGGAGGGTGGTTCTCTCATGTGTTTGCATTGTGCTGTCTGGAAGCTGCTGGAGTGGAGTGCTCTGATTCTTTATTCACTTTGACCCCCATGTCTTCCCAAGCTGAGGTCTATATCCCTACAAAATATATAGGAGCAATCGTGACACTAGATCCAGTGACTCTTGGTATAATTCAAATCAGAATTAATTCCTTTGTGCTTCAAATTATAATGCAGCAATTAAGATGCTGAATAATATCATAGACTAAAATACACATGATGGTTCCTAAGATAAACAGAAACGCCCAGTGGTTATTTTTAATGCTGATTTTTTTCAGCATGCACTATGGTTGAAAGATATTTTTAAAAGAGTAAACCTTATAGATTTTACATGCTATTTGGATAGTTTCATATTTCCCTAAACTTTCCAGGCATAGAGAGTAAAAGGAATATGTAACTTGAACTTTTCCCAAGAGAATTTTTGATAATGCCATTAGTAAAAAATTAATAAATCTATTGAGTAGCATTTCTCATTTGCTTTTCTTCTCTTCTTCAATGACTTTTTTTTTTTTGACAAAAGTAATAATTTACAGTGACAGAGGGTCTAAAGAAGGCACTTTCTAGGAATATAGTGAATTCTATTACTTAGAACCCAAATAACAAATTATTTGTTTGGAAACACCATTTCTCACACCTTTAAGCATACAATAAAGACAGTTTTAAAAATTTCTGTCTATTCAATCAGTCTGTGGTGTGATAGATGAGTTGTATCTACTTGACTATTGCAAGTAAATTTTAGCAAGCCCAAAATGGCCTTTCTATGGCTGTCTATTGTTTCTAATGCATTGAAATACATTTTACAGTGAAAATCTGAATTGCCAATTCAAAGACTAAATTTCTTTAAACTACAAGGAAAAGTTTACTTAGACTTTTTTATTTGTTTGGTCTCCTAAATGTGATAAAAGAAGTATGTTTGTGGAACGACAGAGAGGTAATTCTAATCATAGGAAAGACAGGAAATCTCAAATTGATTTTATCCCCTGGAGTAATATCTGGTGAACAATGGAAAACTGATGTTATCATCTCACAGCATTTAATTATTATTGTATGACTTTGCACTACGTAGCACTATATTTATGTAACTAAAAACCTCAGAAAAAATACTCTTTGTGAACCAGGAAAATACTGATTTCTAAGTGAGAATCTACTCTTTGGTTCATTTTAATCTTCTCTATCCAAGAGTAATTACTTAATTATGTTGAAAACAGAAGAGTAAAACTGGTTGGATACAGCAATAATGTGCCACGACTCCATTTTAAGGAAAAAGATGAGAAAAATATAGTATTAAGATGTCTTGGCAAACTCTTCTGCATAATGCACATTGCCATTTGTTTTAAAAAAAAATTTATATGGATACACCTCAGGTGAATAGTTGTAGTATATGCATGACTACCTCATGAAAACTTCTGAAATCACATATCCACTTGCATTTCCACATTCCCAGCTGTCATTTCTCTAATTATTGCTCCAGTGATGTTTTTTCCCCTTTATCTTTATGTTGCTTAAATTTAACATCACTCTGATAGCTAAGCTCAGTGAAAGCAGAGTGGAATCTGAGGAACCAGATTTAATTAATCAGTTTTAATTAATACTTTCAGTTATTTGTCTACATTTCTGTGTATGCATATTGTAACCAGTGCTTGCCTCCCATCCACTAAAATGTACCTGCTTGCTTTGGATTGCCTACGAATCAAAGCTGCACACTATACATGCATACTAAGACATAAATAGTGCAGCAGACACCTTGTTATAGGGTCACATTATGTGTAGGGCTTTTGCACGTGACTAGGACTGCAAAAATGAAACTGTTTTGGGGAAATTAGTACAAATGTTGCCTACAAATGAAGAACCAGTTTGTTAATCCTTTGTTAGTTTAGTGACTCACTTTCAGCAAGTCGGGGGAAACAACCCCATGAATTTCCCTGAAAAAGGGATCCCCAGAACCAGGAAGATTATCTGACTACAGTTTTAAAAAAATGAGCAGCAAGGATGACTGATGTAAGGTAGAAATCTCTGAGATAATTAGGAAAAGGGAAGTATGAGACTGGGTGAGAGAGAAAGCATGAGAACTTCGCTTTTTCTTACAAGGAGAGTGAGAATATTTATATATGTCCGAAGTTTTGTGGTGAATGGATCCAACAACTGTGTTGCTGAGTTTTGATCCACTTGTTTTACTTAATTTCTTCTTTTTTTCTACTTGTCTCTCTCTTTTATTATGGCCAGGCCCTATATTCATATGAAAAACTTACATTGATTCTTATGGAGTTTTCTTAGATTTACATATCTTAATAAAAAGAGGCTGGTAATTTAAAAGCCTTGGGGCAATACCGGCAAAGAATAGAAGATTGCTGCTAATCCTGGGCTGAGTCAGGGGAGTGGTAGACAGCTGGTTCTGGAGAACAAAAGGGAGTTTATAGAGAATGATTACCTCGGAATTCCCAGCCAGAGCAGGATCATCAGGAGCTACAGCTCTTCCTAGCTCTCTCTAAACACCAGGAGCTATGCACTGGAAGAGCTGTATTATCATGCCTGGAAGGAGACCTGCATGACCACCCATTCCCATCCCATGCCCATCAAGGGCATTGGGATCCCCATTTGTCAGGGAGACTGTACCACTGATTCAGCAGAGCTGGAGATTGACCCCTGCTACCACCTTGAAGCACGGCTGGGCAAACCTTTCCCATTAATCCTTGCAGCTTCAGATCTGACCTTCTGCCTCAGCCAGCAGACTCTGTCCAGAGATCACCTGGACCATGTCCCAGGCACCCTGGCCTTGGTACACGGTTGAGGCCCCTCGATCAGTCCCTACTGCCTTGTTGGCTAAAATCTTCCTTCAGAATTGTTTTTCTTTCTTTGTCTTTTGGGAAAATGTGTGTTGATTCAGCACAGGATGAGTTCCTCTTTCTTCTGTGTCCGTGTTGTTTTCCTTTGTCTTGCAAGCTGGAGAAGAGCATTTCAAGCCCTTTGCCTGATCCGTGGAAAGCAGTGAAACTCAGAGGGCTGCTGATGCGTGGCAGACTGCAGGAACCACAGCCTCAGACACCACAGACTCACTGTGGCAGGAATTCATCTTCCATGCCAGTGACTGCTGACACAGATGACCACATGGTGCAGGAGGCTTGTGAAGGTCACAAGCAAATCTAAAAGCTGAGAAATCAGGGTCCCAAATTAACCTTGAGGAGTTACCACACAAGAGCTAACTGGTTGTAAATCTACATTGGTACCTAACGTGAAACTATTTGTGTATTGCTGTGGTTTACTAAAAAAACCCTCAACCAACCAACGCCATCTCTCCAATAGATAGCTTCTTGTGTGATTTTAGCTAAATCTTAAAAATCTCATTTCAAGTTATGCTGCAGAGGATGGCTATGAAAAACATTAATTCTGTAACTCAGAAATTTGGACTGAGTATAAACTCAAATGTGCAGTGGAAGTTTGCAAGGAGCTGGGAGTCCATGTTGCAAACTTTCAAGGATATAGTTGAGCCTGTAACTACCACAGGGAAACAACTACATCCCATATTTAAATGACTGCAAATGAAAGTATTTGATTTAACTTGAGATTGCAGCTCTTGCAGTTCTATATTCTTTTTCCTCTGTTTTAAGCCTGCACAGTAATACAAATATTATTTTATTAACAGATGGAAAAACCCTTTCAAACCAACTTCCTCAGCAGTAGCTGAGTTCAGCAGAAAGATCTAGCTTGATTATCTGCATAAAAGAATTGCAAAACTTACAAGTTCAGGAAGCTTCCAGCCCAAAGCAGTATAAAAGCACAACTGGCAGCAGCAAAGAAACAGCAAAGGGTAGAGGCTAAGCAGTTTCAACTCCAAATTTTACAGTCATGTTCTGGTTACTCCTACAGTTGGCAGTGGACATATTTTTCTGTCTCAGTGATGTTTATGCTCTGGTCTATTAATGACACTTTCTTACTATTTGTTCTCTTTTCCTATTCCCTGGTTAGACCTCCCCTGTCCCTTTCCATCCGATACACTCTTGACTTCTGTTTAGATACTGTTTCCTTTGATTCACTGCTTTCTCTGTAATAACCAGAATTTTCAGTTAAATAATTCAGATGGTTAAAACATGGATTCATGACACTGTATTATTCCTTTGTACTTCTGTCCACTGTCTGCCCTATTTGTACACTGTCAGAATTTGAAAGCAAAATGTTGTGCACACATTGCCAGACTTAAGATGCTACAAGTCATTAGCAATCAGGTACTATATTCCTTCTAATGAATCTTCTGCCTTGAAAATAAAGATATTTGAATCCTAATTGTCTACCCCATTTTTTAGTAACAGATCAGGGATACAACACCCTGAGCTGCTGTGTTTATTGAAGATGGATTTGTTCATCCCTCCTCAGTACTCCAGGCAAGTCCGAGGCTGCATCAAAAGGTCACCATCCCTGGAGGTGACTGGACTGTGACCAGAAACANCCATCCCTGGAGGTGTTCGAGAAACAACTGGACTAGACATGGCACTTGGTGCTGTGGTTCAGTTGACAAGGTGGTGTTCTGTCAAAGGCTGGACTCAATGATCTCAGAGGTCTTTTCCAACTTAAATGATTCTGTAATTCTGTGTGGTGGTTCTCAGGTCTGGACACAGACAGGACACTGAATAAGCAGGCACAAGCTTCTTCTCCCTTTATTCCCAGCACCAGCATATATATACATGTCTCTTGTTTACATGCCATTGTGTCTTACAAACACTCGTTATAACATCAACTACCACAGTTCCCATTAGCTATCTACCCCCTGCCTACATTATTGCTACACAGTTAGCCAGCTCCCTCCTCTGTGGTCCTCACATTCTCCTTTCCTATGGATCTCATCTCAGGGGATGTTTGTGTGATTCTTTCAAGGGTACAGTGTGATCTGGTCAAGGTCAAAGCTACTTTCTTGTGTGAGGCTGTCACAATTCCCCTTTTTCATTTTTCTACCACGAAGGCAGCATTTACTGTCCAGTGCAGGGCCCTTTGCACCCCGGCAAGCAAACACGGCACAGGAGCAGGATAACCACAATTATGCCTATGACAAGACACTTAGGTTTTAATCACATCTTTTAACCAGCCACATATTCCCCATGAGTTCAATAGAACTATTAGCCAATCCCTGTCATCCTACCATTGAAGGTGGTCTAAGTTTGCCTTAAGTTTCTGTATGCGGCATGAATGGACTTAGACAAATTATTGTAACCTATTCTTGTGAAGCACAACACGCATAATTCAACCAACCACCATAAACCACAATGTGAACACGCAATGGTTATATAACTTGTTTTTCCTGTGGTTCTGTAACTTCTTTTCTACCTCTAATTCAGCTGAGTCATTCCCAGCGTCCTTTTCTACTTAGCCAAAGTAACAGGCCTGAGCCATGATTCTACAAGGGTAACAAGGCCCTTATTTTGTAAGGTTTTACCTATACGCAACATGTCTCTCCTTCTTTGTTTTTTGTGTGAAGGGTTCATGTATCCTGATGCCAAAACAGTCTGTACCTCTAAGGCCATTATCTTATTAAGACTATTACTGGTCATCTGCTGGCCTCAGGATAAGATACATGGAATACAGAGCACAATCAATAAAAACCCATAGAATACAACCATGCCACTGGCAAAGAGACCAGCAGAGTAGGAAAACAAAAAGATAGTATCAAATGTCCCCAGGAAGTGGAAGTAAAGGGCTACTGTTCCAATGTTCATATGGCTGGATGTCAGGGGCCATGCTGTTCAGGCAGGAGGGAGTCCCCTAGCTGGAAGTGCTGACTTCAACATTTTTGAATGTCTTTCTGGAAGCTTGGAACAGGCAATAACCGAAGAAGGTCAGCAGGAACACCATAACATGATGGTGAGTGCAGTGGGACACAAGTCCTCTGTTTGGAGGCTGCCTCTGTAAGCCTCCAGACATAGCCATGTTCCTGGCAGCCCTACCACTGCTCCTGCCTTGGCTACGAGGGCTGGATGGTGATTAGGCCATTTCTCCTCTCACTGGGCCTTGTCTCCTCAGAAGCAACCAATGTTTGTCCAGACGAGCAGGTAACCACTTTAGACCTGATGGCGATAAAACACATGCGTACCTTCTCTCCTAGTTTAGTAAATCAGCTAGGCCTTGCCATTGCACACCCAATTATGGATCGCTATGTAAAACCTTCTAGATATTGGTCCCACGCATGCAAATCTTCAGAGCTGTATCACTCTGCCGGGGATCAAAATTGATGACCTGCTTTCAAAAATTTTAGTGTAAATATTGCATTATCTAAATGTTCTTGAGGAGGCGTATTCCCCCTTCTTTGTTTTTTCGACAACATGCATGTCTCTCACTATGAACATGAAGGCAACATAAAAGTAAGACAATACATGTGGTAAAGCAATAAAGTCACACCGAGCAGAAATAAGCTAGGTAGTACATGTAATTGTTAGCACACGAGAGAAAGGATAGTGACTTAGAATGATACATTCTCAATTGCCTACATACTGTACCATCACCCAGAGTCTGCAATAGCTGGAAAGCCCTGTTTCACAATGAGGACCTGGAGAAGCCTTCCCGGGCAAGGTTTCCAAGTTTACCTCAAAAGGGGGTCCAGGTTTTATAAGCCCAAATCTGCAAGTCAATGTGATCTAATTACATTTTTAGTGCAGAAACACCTGGGTCTGTTGGCATACTTCCAAACAGCTAGGGCCAGGGCTTGGCCGGAGCCAAGGCCTTAACTGGAAGAGTATCCCTAACTTATCCTACAAACAAGCCTCTAGTAATAGCAGTTGGGAAAATTTCTTAAAATTATACATGTCCAGTAGATGGCTACACAACAGTATATGAAAGTTTGTAAAGCAGCTGGCTTTGTCCTTTATCCTTAGCTAAGCAGTCAATGGTACCATGAACAAACTGCAAACAACCAAAGCAATGCATACGTGTAAGAATATGTGTAACCTCAAATAATATCTTATGGATAATGCCTGTTATAAAAAGTCAGTGAATTCACGCCATGACATCAACAACATATACAGAATCACTAATACAGCACCAGTAACTGTCCCAAGAAGCAGAGACAATATTATTCCACACATCCATGCATATATGACATGAAAGAAAAAAAAATAGAAAGAAAGCACTAAACAGCTTACAACTAATAACAGCCATAACTTGGAAATTTTACACAATCCTCTGTGCTACCTACGGAAGATAACACAGCAATGAATGTTGAATATGAATAATTATGTTAATTGACCAGTGTAGAATAGTTATACCAATGGAATCTTTGATGAAATTAAGGATCTAATAAACCGCATCTTCACATATTGTTACACAGCTTCTTATCTTCTGCTCTTAAACAGTCGCTTACAAATTCTTCATTATAATTGTTTCAGTTGGTTCCATCTTATCTCTATAACAAAGGAACTGTATCTTGTAACATAAACGAGCAGATTTCAACATAACTTAAACTTAGCTTCACTCAAACTTGATGTCACTTAACTGCAACAGAAAGTACACCTAATAGAACTTAAAGTTAACATTACTGAAACTGAACAGAAATTGATCTTAATGGAACTTAAAAGAACTTAAAATAACGGAACTTAAACTGAACAACACTTAAACTTAACAGAGCTTAAAATTAATATCACTTAAATTTAACAAAACTGAAGCTAGAGTCGAGAGTGTTCCTTTAGAAGTTTCAGATACAACAGAATTTAACTCATTTTGACTCCATCGTCACAAGAAAGCTACCAGAAATTTGCCATACAACAGTTAAACATCAATGAATAATAAGGAGGCAAACAGCTGATTTGTAACTGAAATAGCAGCAACATGAATTCACTGGAGGGATTGTAAAGGTGTGGCAAACACGTTGTGATTTTATGTAATTGAGTTTTGAGAACAGCTCATGGTACGTCCAAATATTGAAAATACTCATTCATAGTCAGGACTTTTCTGGTATAAGTTTGCCAGGGTTTTTTAAAGTGCAGTTTTACTCAGAAAAATGACAACGGCGTGTATCTTGGCAAATTGCACTTCAAACCTGCTCAGTTTGCAGATGGTAAGACAGCTTTTTGAGATTGCCTGTACAATAGATTTGAGCTTGGACCATTAAAGGTAATGGGATATAAATATTTAAGGACAAAACATCAAGGACCTAGTTGTATAATACTGCCATGAATCTGCACATGTAACTCGGTCAGGTCTGTGAGTGTGTAAGACTGACACTTGTGTATATACATCTACAAAGTCATGGTTTCAGATGATTCTAAAGGAGTAAGCTACTGTTTACTGCACTTGTGGTCCATTAATGTACTTAAACTGTTTTGATTTCAAGTCCAATTTCAATTTATACATGGCAAGGAAGAATAACTACACTTGAATCACTAAATAGCTGTACCTATCTGAAATGCTGTCACATGTCTTCATGGCGAAAGATTCACAATAAAATTACCTTATTAAAACTGTGGGGTAAAAAGCAAGCGAACACGAAAAGCCAGCACAGTTTTGCCTGGCTTTACAGGGGAGTTTCATGAACTAATTATATTTAATTCTCAAATAGCTGCTGCAGATCAGGCTCAAGGTTTGCCTTCAAGTGAGCAAAGGAATGCCTGACTTATGAGTGGCATGGGCCTCCCCTAGCTAATTGCTCCCTGCAGGTAAATCATGCAATGTTTTGACATCGGACTTGAAAGTTAATTGCTACAGGTTGACATTCTGTTCCGTTAAAATTCATCCTAAATATTTCCAAGGATGGACCCACCGAATTTTCTAAGGGACCACATAACGATAAGCAATGCTCTAAGGGAACCGGGTCCGCAAATGTTTTTCCAAGTATACAAGTTTCTAATTTTCATGGTAACAGCTAATATCATTATAACTAAGCAAAGAATTGATATTAATTCAGTCCAATCAGACTATTAAAATTCCTGAAAGGGCAGTATACACCTCATATGGCAAGTTTTACCAATCATGCAATATATCAGCATTTCTGTTGAAGAATTTAGACCTTGTCAAGCAGCCTCACACCACATTCACACGGCTAGCCGTGAATCTCTCCTGTAAACAATCCTGACAAAATCCACAGCTCACTGAAAATACAAGGTTAGTCTTAACAGAGTAATGATGTCACAAATGTTGCAAGGATAGCCCGTCTGCATTCTGGGGTTTGAGTAGGCAGCGTCACCTGATAACTGAACGAGAAACTCTCCTGTACCAGTCTCCACAACTCTCTGATAATACAGTAGCCTAAGATCTCCATGTTTCAATGCGTCCTCTTGACATTCTGACAGCGATGCGCAGCAGCATCAGCATTCCGCGTAGGCTATGAATCTGCCACGTGCCATGATTTACGTCTGGGGTCGGACGGGTAGGCCAAGCCAGGGCAGCTATCAAAGGCCAACTGCCTCTAAGTAAACAGGGGCCACAAAGGCTGGAGCAACTGTGGGAAGAGTGCGGGGTTGGAGACCCAGGCACTGTATCTGAGGATGCATTCCCATGCCTCCTTTCACAGGGAAGGCTCCGAGCTGTCCATTCATCCCTGGAGTTGGTACAGACTCCCAAGGCAGCAGCACCGTAATGCAGCCAGCAGCTTCCATATCCCCCTCCGCAGCTGCCTGAGCCTTTATCTGTTTCCAGAACCCCACCGGGCCGTATGCGGACNCAGGCACTGTATCTGAGGATGCATGTTGGTCAGGTGCATTCCTATGCCTCGTATCACAGGGAAGGCTCCGAGCTGTCCATTCATCCCTGGAGTTGGTACAGACTCCCAAGGCAGCAGCACCGTAATGCAGCCAGCAGCTTCCATATCCCCCTCCGCAGCTGCCTGAGCCTTTATCTGTTTCCAGAACCCCACCGGGCCGTATGCCGACATCGTGACTGTTACAGGCTGAAGGGTTAAAACTTCACCTGGGTACTCTTTCCTGGGACAGCAATGCTGACCCCCTGCAACTGTTTCTCTCAAGTCCGTAGGTGGGAGGGGCTCCTTGTGGCGTTTTGGTCCCTCTAATACCTCATTTACTAACGAGGGTGCAGACAGAGCTGCTGGCAATGGGCTTGTCATTGCTCCATGCATCGGATGGCAGGGGAGGATAAAAGAGACTCCCCGAGCTGCTTGCTGAGCCAGATGGATTCACTGGACCTGGCAGATCTGGGGGTGGCACACAGGGTGGAAATCTTGGAGGCGCAGGACAAGGGGTAAGCATTTTCTCCTGCATCAGACTGCTGCCTGCCGCTTTGTCTTTAGCCGAATTGACCACCGTAGGTTTTTCCGTGCTGGACATCTCAGTGGTGCCTGCTAGCTTCAAACATCTCTCTGCCTTCAAGATTTTTAACGTACCCAGCATTAGCCACCATGTAGTCATCAGACCCATCGCCATACTGTCCCCTCTGGATGCGGTGTGTAGGGGTCTGAGGAGTTCTTCTTTTGTTTTGTTGGGTTTTTTTTCTTTCTTAAGGAATTTTCCCCATTCGTGTGGCTAATGGGCCGTAACGACTGGACACTTCACAGACAAAGGAAGTTATCAGCTCAAGGGAGAGGGCCGGTGGCCCCTCTCTCGTTACCTGGGAATGCCCAAGTGGGGGGAAGATACCGAGATGAGAGACTGGAGACGGCAGGGCG
>VWPU01015718.1:0-46723 GCA_013398955.1 Callaeas wilsoni | reverse complement strand
CTCCCGGCGGGCCCCGCGCCGCCGCTCGGCCTGGGGAGGGCGGCGCTCGGTACCGATGGAGAGCCAATGGTGACAGAGGTAGAGCAAACCAATTTGCCATGGGAGATGTAGGCAAAACCGGGGAAAACGAAAAGCAGGATCAATCATAATAAATTCATTACTATTTATCAGTCTGAACAATAGTAGAAAAAATTTCATTTCTGAAGGAACAGAAATTACTTCCTCTCTGGAATGTTTGGAAGGAGATTTGGTTATATTTCTACACTGTACACCATGGTTAATGGTAAAACTGGAGCACAATGAATGCAAATTAAAACAAACAAAAATAAAGTCTGAAAGCCTTGTCATTTTACCTTTCTGACCTTTGCTAATTGCAGTAATTCATTCTAATGCTGCATAAAGCTTAATAATTTAGGACTATGCATCTATAGCATAGAAACATTCTAGACACCGTAGGGAGGAAATTTATTTGGCTAAAGCTCAATTTGAGCTGAAGCTGGCCAGTACTGCGGGGGAAAGGATAAAGGGATCTGCACCCCGGAGCTACCGCCACCTCTGGGCAACCCTACGCCCCGTGCGCTGGCGGGACGCCCCGGTGGGCCCCGCCGCCCCCGCCCAGCACACGAGGCCACTGTTCGTTCCAACACTTTATTGTCACCGTTAGCGCTCGGTGTCCCCCGCGAGGGCCGGGGACGGGGACAGGCCCGGCCCAGCGAAGGGCCCCGGGCCGTGAGGGCGCTGCAGGGAGCGGGGCTCAGCAGGGTTGGGGCAAAGCTGGCGCCGGGGACCGGGCAGGGCTGGAGCACTGCGCCTTTGGGGCTGCGCCACAAGCCCCGGGGCAACGACAGGGGTAGGCCGAGCTCCCGCCCGGCCCCAGGGGCCGCCAGCTGCCGAAGGTGGGTGGGTGAGCCGGGGGACTGCTGCCCCAGGCTGCAGGGCATGGGAAGCTGCACCCCTGCCCCTTGGTCCCCAAAGCCGGAAATAGGAGCCAATGGCCCCACCACCCCTGGGACATGGGGCTGGGGGGCAGAACGAGTAGTCGAAGTACAGAGCGATTTTGGATGAAGAGTAGTGTTACACTGGACCCACGGGACCCCCAAGACCCCTGTGCCCTGTAGCCACGATCAGTCAAACGAGATGAGCTGGGCCTCTCCACTGCCTGGGGGCTGCTGCCCAGGGGCAGGCGCTGGTGGGGGCTGCTGCTGGGGGGGTCCCCCAGCTGGGGTCACCTGGAGCAGAGGAAACAGCTTTGTTAGTGTGTGGCTTCATTAGCACAAGTGCCTCACTGGGTCCTGACCCCCTGGGCTGGCGGCACTCACCTGCTGGTAGAGGGGCTGCTGCCCAGGCAGGTAGGACTGCTGGGCTGGCAGGCTGCTCAGAGCTGTGTCCTGGCCTGGCAGGGCAGACATGAGACCCTATGGGAACGATGGGGTGGGTGTCAGACAGGCTGGAGTACACGCAGCACCCACAGGGCAGTGGTGACAGCCCCCAGCCTCTACCAGACCACCCCCAGGATGGCTCCATGGGCTGGAGCCCACCCATGCCTTGTCCCCCCATGCCCAAGCAGGGAGTGCTCACCTGCATGCTGTAGGGCTGGTAGCCCATGGAGACAGACTGGCTGCCCATGTACCCCATGGTGCCCGACTGGGGTGCCTGGGAGATGGCTGGGATGCTCTGTGACTGTGAGGCTGCAGTCTGTGGGGAGAGGCTGGTGAGAGGTGGCACAGGCAGCAATGGCTCACATCTCCAGACAAGGCCCTTGAGCCCAGAACTGGATCTGACTCCAGCCTGCTTCCACAGCAAGAGCAGCAGATCTGGAGATCTGGAACAAACCAGCCCGTCCTCCCTCCTGCTCAGAGATCCCATTGCTCAGTCTGGGTACGCTGCGCAGCCCCACAAAACCCCCCAGCCCTTGTCCCAGTTGGCTGCAGGCCATGCTGCCTCACTTGCCTGGTAGCCCTGTGTGGGTGTGGGCTGGTAGGATGAATATGCGGGGGTGGTGGTAGGCACTGCTGGCCCCTGTTGAGGCCCCTGCCCACTGCTGGCGCCCGGCTGGTACATGTAGGCATTCACCATGCTGGGATCTGGGTGGAAAGAGCAGAGGCTGGAGCAACCACCCTGGGCTCACCCCTACTCTCCGAGGCTGAGCTGCCCAACGTACCAGTGCCGGTGACAGGCATGGCAGTGTACGGCCCAGTTCCCCCTTGCGCAGCCTGGTTCATGTACACGCTGTGCATGGGAGAGCCCTCCACAGAGCCAGCTGGGCTGAAGGTGCCAGGGAAGCTGGTGGGCCCAGAGGGCTGGTAGATCACCCCACTGGCTGCAGGCATGGCCTGGAGCTGGTGGGAGAAGGAAAGCCAGCTTAAGGCCGTAGTCCCGGGAACCTGGCAGCGGGGAGCCTACCCCAGCAGCTGTACCTGGGCATAAGGCAGTGAGAAAGCTGGCATCTGGGCTCTCATCTGGATGGTCTGCTTCTGCTGCTCCAGGCGCAACTGCCTCTCCTTTTCCTGCTCCTGCAGTCGCTGGATGGCCAACTGACGTTGCATCTCCAGGTACTCCTGTGGCAACAGGGCTGTGGTGGCTGGGAGCCATGATGCCACACAACCCCTCCTACCAGGGCAGCCCTGGGCTGGGCCACAGTGCAGGTAGGCCTGGAATACCCTGGACATGCCTCCCTGCCTCACCTGCTTCTTCTGCCTCATGATCTCCAGCTTCTGTGCCAGCTGGATCTGGCGCTGCCGCTCTGCCTCCTCTGCTGCACGGCGCAGCTTCTCCTGGTGCTCCTCCCGCAGCGCGTTCAGAGCCCCACGTGCATCCCGGATCTGCGCCAGTTTGTCCTGCAGGCCTTCATAGTACACTGGGGAGGGAAGGGACAGCCTCAGGAACATGGGGACAGAGCACTTGGACTGCCCCCGCACTCTACACCAGCTTCTCTCTCCAGTGAGATTGCGTCACGAGAGTGCTGAACCCTGACACTGTGGAAGCCCTGGGTGCCGCCCACCCACACCCAGGGCCAGCAGCTCCTCCAGCTCCCACGCACGCCTGCGCTCATCCAGCTGGTTGAGCAGCTCCAGCAGCTGCGGGTGCATGTTGTTGATGGACTGGAAGAGGGACAACACGGCAGAGTCGTTGGTGATGCTGCGGCCTCGCATGTGGTTGCTCTTCATGCGGTTGACGAACGTGGTGACCGCGTTCTGCAGTGCCTTCAGGAACTGGTCGTGGTTCTCCTCGGACTCACCATTTTGGTACTGCTGCTGGAAGGAAGGATGGGGCAGCCAGTCAGCTGTGACCTCCCATGCCAAGAGCCAGCAGCCAGCCTAGAGAGCCAAAGATTGGGTGCTTCTTGCCCCTCGGTAGGTGCCAGACCCAGGCCCAGGCCCCCTCTTACCTCAACCACCCCAAGAGGGGCAGGGTGGGCTTCCCCAGGCTGCACAGCTGGCTCTGTCAAGGACAGGGGTGCTGATGGTGTGGGGCTCTTGCGAACCTCCTCCTGTTTCTTCTCCCAGTAGTTGCGGTTCAGGTACCGAGCCAGCTGCCAGGAAGAGAAGGAAGATGAGCATCACTGCCTTGCAAGAACAAGCCTGTGCTGCAGACTAGCAGGGCCAGGATCTTTACCTCTGGGTCAATGTCCTCGGCCAAGGGAGCAGAGGAATTCTGGAAACAGACAAATGGAGAAATGCAGTTTAGCAAAACTACAGATTCCCAGGTCCTGCACAGATGTCCAGCTTGGATCTGGCCATGTATGACCTCCAGTGCTGAGCACCAGTGAGAGCCTCAAAGGGGACACAAGCTGGGAGGCAGTGGAGGCGCCTAAGTGCCAGCTGAGAACACACCTTCTTGCTCAAAACACAGTGAAATGAGCAAGGGATTGAACGGGGCAAATATTTTCCCTCAGAATGGGGATTAAATTGGACACAAGCAGGGCAGACTCGGGCTCAGGAAGTGGCCTGTGTCCAGCCACTTCATGTACAGGAGCTGCCATGGACATACCACAGGCGGGGAGTAGAGCGTGCTGACTGGGGGAGCCGATGATGTGACAGGAGTGGGCTCAGCCTTAGGGTACATGGAGTAGGTTGTTTTCTGCCTCTGCAAAAGAGAAAACTGCCCCTTCAGAGAGAGTCCAGGCTTCTCCAAACCAACCACAACACAGCCTGTGCCTGACTCTGCTTTCACCCTCTCATTCCACAGGCTTTGAGCCTTGCTCACTCCAGGATGTGTCCAGAGATCTGTTACGGCCCAGCACAGCTGAGCTGAAGAGCAACAACCCGTCCCAGATCCCAGCAGGGAACAAACCATTCTCTCCTTCTCCTCAGCCTCTGACTGAGACAAGGCAATAGCCAGCTGGAGCTCCTCTTCCTCTTGCAGAGCTGTCTCATCACGCTTTGGAGGCAGCTGGAAGTGGAAAGATGAGGAGGTGATCAGTAATGGGATCAACAAACAGGTCAGGATCACCAGATCACCTATGGGGCAGCCACTCACCTGCGACTGCTGAGAGAGGGGGCTGGTCAGGTACTCAGGGGGCAGTTCGGAGGTGGCAGCAGCTTTACCCTCAGTTTTCCTGTAGTGACAGATGACAGTATGGACTGAATGCTCCCTCCTCCACACCGGAGCCCAGCTCTGCACAATGTTCCAGTGGCAAACCCCACTCCCAGGAAGGAAGAGGGCCCGGCCCAGACTGCACAGCCTGGGAAGCCCTCGTTGTGCTCTGCAGGGAGCAAGTTCCACACCACGCTTCCCCCCTCAAAGTCCCAGCTGTCACAGGCAAAGAAACCCACCACGAAGGGTACTGACTTGTTGAGATGCTCATAGCAGGGCTCACAGACTCTCACTTCCTTCTCAATCCCAAACTTGGGGATGGTGGAATACTTGGAGGAGCACTTCCCACAGAAGATCTGCCCACAGGCCCGGCAGTGGTGCTGTGAAGGATGGGAAACATGAGCGTAGTGTCAAGACGTTCCTTCTCCTTTAGCCAACATCACTCAGACACTCCTGTCATTTCTCTGCCACCAGCCAGGAAACATGGTCTGTGCCCAACACAATTCCACACAGCAAGTCCTGCAGGGAGTTCTGCAAGTCCCAAGGGCTGTGTAGAGCAGGGAACCCAGAGGGGCAGGAGCAGCACCCACCTTCCGCGTCACAACACCAAACTGCACTCGGCACCGGTGACACTCCTCTGCATCCACCCAGTCTGGAGCCTGTCAGGGACAAGGGAAATTGGGTAAGGAGGGAGGAGTGAGTCTGCACTGGGCCTTTCAGGAGCTCTGATGGCTAACAGGGCTCTCATGCCTCATGGGGGAGACTGGAGGCATTTGCAGCTCAACAGGAAATATTAATCCCCATGAGTTATCTCCTCTCGTGTTCCTTAGAGACTGTGATGCTTTCCCAGTCAGTACAAGATTCGCTAGGAAAGTGTCTGTGCAGCAATCACTTCAGCAATGCCCTGCTGCCACGCCCAGCCTGCCAAGCTGCTGCAAGGCCAGTGAGCAGGAGGAATGATGGGTCTGACTCCCTGTCCTGGTCAGATCTCCCAGCAAGGTCTCCAATCTGCACAAAACGGAGGAATGCAAGACCTGCAGGTTTGGCAGGAAGGGGATGAGAAAACAGGTCTGTCCCACAGTGCCAGCTGCTCCCCCCCACCACAGAGCTCACCCTCTCTGCAGCGAACATGGCATCGCTCTCCTTGAACTCCGGGAAGACGTGACCTGAGGGAGAAGAAACGGAGTCCCGTTGAGAGAGGAAACATCTGGCACAGGGAGGCCATGTGCCTGCAAGCTCATGCTGCGGGTGTCAGCTCAGCACCACCTCTTGTCTTGACTAGTACCTCCCTTTGTCGCACCAGAAGCAGGCTCCCCTCAGCCATGGTCTGAGGACAATCCCCAATTGTTTCCCTTACACATCCACAAGGGACATCACAGTCCTCTGGATAAGGCTTATTATTTCTCAGTAATTTGAACTGAGGGGGATAAAAAGCCCACTGGATGGGCAGGCAGGGCTGTGAGTCTCAGCCCTTGAAAGGCCAGAGTTTGGCAACACCAGCTCAGGATGGGGGACCTCCAAGCTTGTGCCACTGCCTGCAGAGTTTCGGGTGCACAGAACGAAGCAGAGGCAGCAGCATGTCCCTGCCCTTGAAGTGGACACTGCTGTCCTGGGACAGAAGGGAAAATATCACACCAACACTCTGTCAGCAAGTGGGAGCATGGACCCATGCTGGGAGCAGGAACAAAAGCCTGTGAGGAAGGAACTGCTCCACAGCAAATCCCTCCCCAGAGGACACAATGACTTGCTGCCAGTCTCCCCAAGAACAGTTGCAGCTCTTGCTTTTCAGGTCTCCCTGCCAGCCCTGAGGCAGTGGCTGGGCTGGAGGCCCAGAGCAAGGCAGCCCCAGTCCTGGGACCACGGGACTGTCCCATCTCTGCAGCGGGACTTAGTCACCCTGAAGGGTTCATTGGGTATTGGGAACCAAGGGAGAGCTCAGTGCTGCAAGTCCGGATTTCGGTCACATGAGGCAGGGAACTGCCAAGGCTCCTGCAGAGCAGAGCTGCTTCACCAGGTGTCCCCTGACCTGTGGCCACAGTCCTCACCTTCAACCTTCATTATCTGATAGGTGTCCTGCACCACCTTGTACTTGGGCTCGTTGCGGAAGGCATGAGCCCAGGCTTGGATGAGGTATAGGATCTTACTGCGGACACTTGTCTCCACTTGCCTCTGCACAGGAAGGGAGGAGAAAAAAACATCTGAGAAAAGGCTCCTGAAACCCAAAGGATGGTATGAACCCCCTGAAGAGAAGCCAGAAATACCACTCAGGAAAGAGAGACTTTAGAGTTCTCAGGAAAGGTAAGAGCTGTCAGAAACCTGCAGTAAGGACAATGCACAGCACAGACAACAGACCCCTTCAGCTGCCCCACTGCCCCTCCAGCACAAACAACAACACGTCCTTCGGAGCAGCAAAGATCAACTGAACAGAGCTGTGGCCTTGATGCTTGCAGCAAATGCCCGGCAGCTCTGTCCACCCCCTCACCAGTGCCGCCCACCCCGCACTCAGAACACGGTGGGATCCCCAGCTGCCCAGAACAGCACAGCCCGCCTTGCCTGCTCACTGACAGTGGTGGGGGGTGCCCAGAGGGTGTCAGCGCCCCCAGTCCAGGAGTACTCAAAGCCATCTCAGGATGTGACACAGCGAGGACAGCTGGGACAGCTGCCCTTTGGAGGCAGGGGCAACTGCATCACACTTCAAGGAACTGGAGAAAAGTTGGCAAGCCTGTTCTGACCTCAGCCAGCCTCAGAGCCGCCATGTCATTAACTGCCCAAGTGATCGCATCCACGTGACTGGCTGTTCCAGAAATCCCCAGGAAGCATAGGAGCACTGTCAAGCTCCAATTTTAGCCAAGACCTCAGCCCACACAGCATCACCTACTGACAATTCCTGGAGCTCCAACTTCTAGAATATTTGGCAAAATCCTGCATTCCATATGTGTCACAGCCCTGAACCTCATCAGAACTTGGACTGTTTTACCAGCATCAGATGTTCACAAGCAGCAATGTTCCAAGTGTGGGAGGAGAATGGGGCAGTTGTGAAACTCCTGAGGCAGGCAAGGACTGAGAGAACCACAAAATCCCTGGATCTGATCTGATCTCCTCAGCCCCTGGAGCGGCTGTGCTACCACACCTGGCTGTCATGCTATAGCAATGCTCCTGCCTCAGGAGATCCTGCATGGAGACTGAGTCAGCCCTAACAGGAAGGTGACAGGAAAGCCACCCTGCTCGGTGTGCAAAGTGACGGGACTCACACAGCTCATCCTCCAAGGATCTGGGTCACCTGTTTATTTCTGGTGGAAGACAGAAGATGTAAGGAAGGAACAGTACAACGCTAACGAGCTCTTGTGTGGGCATTGCTGCTCTGAGTTGGGAGCTGGAGACAGAGTTCTCATTTCAACATCACTCATGGAATTCCCCAGTCCAAGGACACATGAAGCTCCAGCAGGCATCATGCTGGTTATAGCTTGTAACAACAACGTGTCAGTGCTAGCAGCCACGGTCACATCCTGCAGGGCTCCTGAACAACTCGACATGCCAATGAAATGGCCGTGACACAGAGGAAGCTCCAGCTGGATTCTCCTTTGTTGCTTTACCTGCCTATGTGTCTCACATTGTTCCACGAGAGGGAATTCACCTTGCCACTGCCCAGGTCCTTGGTACAGGTGCCAGGCCAACACCTGGTTTCCTTTGCTGTCCCAACCCCAGTGTTGCATCCAGGAGCATTTACCATGGAATGGCCCAGGCCTCTGCAGCACATTCCTGCCATTTCACAGAATGGACAAACCTCTGCTCCCACCATATCTCCTCTTCCCAGAAGCCCTCCTTCACTGCCTACACTCACCCTTCACACCACATTATAGTTTGCTATTTTCTGAAGTGCATTTCCAGTTTCCCTTCTGCTCCTTACCCAAAGGGAACACAAGAGAGGACACACACATTTCTTCCTGCTGCTGCTGCTTTTCCACAGGAAAAAAAAAGACAGTAAAAGGAATCTATTTACCTTGAGTATTTCCTTCAGCTCCTCCATGGTCTGTTTATTGGCCACCTCATCATGGACTGTTTGGCCACAGTTTTTAACCACCGACTCCATGACCTGCAAGGGCCAAGGCAACATCAGCCCACAGCTTCCTGCCTCCCCTGCAACTTGTGGAGGTCCCAGCACACATTACAGGCTGAACATGGGGCACTAAAGAAATGAGCTATGTTTGGGCCATGTCAATCCACCCCCTGCACTGGGAGTCAGCTGTCCTTCACCCCCACGGGGGGCTGGGGGCGTCTGCTCTGTGGAAACCAACCCCAGGGACAGCGGCCCAAGTCTCAGCTTTGCCTGTTCCAAAGCCAAAATGGAACTAAAGCATGAAGGCCCTGGCCTGATCATCCCAAAACCTCTGTGCCAGAATCAGGAAGAGGCTGGCTCCACGCTGTGCTGCAGGAAGCTGTACAGCCTGAAGGCAGGTAGTAAGAAGCCCCCTCAGTGCTCCTAGCCAGGTGCCGTTACCTCCAGCGCGTACAGGGCCACGTGGGGATTCTTGTCATTCACTTTTTTCTTGATGGCGTTGACGGCGTATTTCGCTCTGGGGAGGGGAAGAGGGGATATGTTCTCAGGGGACCAAGGATCTGAGGGGAGACCCCACCTGCTGCTGACAACCTACCAATCCCCACCCTGACACGAAGGGCACAGTTAGCTCAGGAGTACACGATTCACTGAGTGAAACTGGGAAGGAATAAGCACATTCAAGCTTGAGTTTCCCTAAAGATTTCAGGCTGGGGTAGTCTGCAGCTCCCGCGGTCCAGGAAGCACGCCAGCACATCAGGGCGTGCTGTACAGCCACTCTGATGCTCTTATGGGAGGGTATAACTAGATGCATGCTACCACGGGCTGGCAGGTCCGAGACCCTGGAAGGGTCTCCTTCCTTGCGCAGACAGGAGAGCTGTGCCCAGAGCATGTCCAAAAACCCAGGAGCACTTACTGGGTGTCTCCCTGACGGATCATGTCGCAGATCTGCAGGATGGATTCCCAGTCTGTCTCCAGCAGGAGCTGGCTCGTGGCCTTATCTGCAATGAACAAACCCGCCAGGCCGCCGTGAGCCGCGCTGCTCCCCGCGGCTCCGCTCCGCCACCGACGTGTCCCTGGGAGCGCTCCGTGCGTGGCGCTGCCCCGAGGCTCGGGGATAAACCCCCGATTTCACCGGGAAAGCACCAGCCCTCCCGCTTCAGATATCCCGGAGCGCTCGGTAAGCTCGGCCTCGCCGCTGCCGCTCCTCCCGGGCGGCACTGGGCTGCGGCAGCGCAACCCGACCCGGCCCAGCCAGTGCCGTGCTCTGGGCCCGCTTCCTCCCGGGGCCGAGCGCTGCGGACCCCGACCCGGCCGAGCGGCGCGCCCCGAGCCGGTTCCCGTCCCGCCCGTCGAGGGAGCCGCGCCGGTACCGAGGAGCCGCTCGAAGGTGCCGCCGCCGCGCCCCATGGTGTCCGCCCGCCACGGGCCGCCGGCCCGGCCCGATCCCTCCGGCCCGGTGTGTCCCCCGCCCCGCCGCGGCCTTTCCGCTTCCGGCTTCCGCCAGGGCGGTGCCGCTTCCGCGGGGCGGCTCCGCGATGGCCGCGGGGCGCTCCTCGCCCACGTTCCTGCTGCTGGGGGCGGCGGGCGGCGGGAAGAGCCTCCTGGTGCGGCGGCTGCGCCATATCCCTAGGGCACGGGGGCACTGGGGAGGTGGGGAGGGACGGGCCGGGCGGTCCGCGTCCCCGTCCCGTTCCCGGAGCCGCTGTGTCCTTAACGCGAGGCACAGCTGAGCGCCGAGGAGCCCGCGGAGCTGGGCGAGCCCCCGGCCACGCTGCCCACGGTAGGTGCGGCCCGGCGGGGCCGAGGGGTACCGGGACGGCCGAGGGGCTCCGGGGCACGGCCGCACCCAGCCGGGCGCCTGTCGCGCAGGTGGGCACCAACCTGACGGACCTGCGGCTGCCGCGGAAGGTGACCGTGCGGGAGCTGGGCGGCTGCATGGGCCCCATCTGGCCCAGCTACTTCAGCGAGTGCAGCGCTCTCCTGGTGAGCAGCACTGGGAACGCGTCCCGGGGCCCCGGTCCCGAGGGATGGACGCGGACGCAGGGAGAGGGGCTTCCGGGCCTGGGGTCGGTCCCCTCGGTTTCGCCCCGTGGTGAGATTTCCCTCCTTCGTGCCCCGCTCTGGCCAAGCCCGGCCCGGGGTTGCTCTCGGCACACCCGCACTCCGCTTTCCCTTCTTCTCTGCAGTTCGTGGTGGATGCCTCCAACCCCACCCAGCTCTCCTCGTCCTGCATCCAGCTGCTCTCTGTCCTCTCTGCAGCGCCGCTCGCCTCTGTGCCCGTCCTAGTCCTCTTCAACAAGATGTGAGGAGGAGGGTCACCCGAAGGGTGGGAGTGCCAGGGAGCAGCGGCTGTGCTTTGCTGCACTTCCCAGGCTGGAGACCCCTGGGCCGGGCAGAGGGAGCCATCGCGGTTGGCTGATGCAGCCCCCCTCTCCCCATTGCAGTGACCTGCCCTGCTACATGTCACTGGTGGAGATGAAGTCACTGTTCCGCATGCAGGACATCGTGTCCTGTGCTACACAGCCCATCACCACGCTGGAGACCAGCGCCCGCGATGGCACCGGCCTGGCTGATGTCCTGCAGTGGCTTCGGACTGCCCTCAAAGACCCCTGCTGACCCCAGCCCTGCCGGGTGCCTGTGGCAGCCCAAGACAATCCTGTCATGGAAGGAGGTGGTGAAGGAGCAGCTGCCCTGCCTGGGACTGGGAGCAGAGCCCAGGACAGTGCCTTGGACTGCTGATGGACTGGATCCCTGTGGGACTTCACAGTAAAATGCCCACCAAACTGTCCAGGCTGGTGGCTGCCCTGTGCTCAGGGGAAAACCCTGGGCTTTTGGGGAAGGGACAAGCAGAAGCCACAGACGCCAGATCATGCTGGCACCTCTGGGCACAGGAGGGGTTGCTGCAGTGGGGCTGGAGGCTGCAGCAGCACCTGAGCTGAGCATGGCAGGGGTGAGTAAGGCCCCCTGGGTTTAAGACTGCACACGGGGCTCCTGCCAGCAGCTCGGCCATGTGGGCCTCATGCCAGCCCAGGCACAGTGGGGTGACCTAGGGGAAGGTGTGGAAGGATTGGGTGACCTGAGTGAGTGTCTGGAGCTAGGGAGAAGCCAGTGACTGGGGTGCTTCAGTCAGGGATAGCTCACAAGCTGTCAGCCCACAGCTGCTCTCCCGCACTCAGTTGGGCTCAACAATCTCAGAACTCAGTTGGGCTCAAGCAGTCTCAGAATGGGTCAAGCTGGAAGAGACCACAGTGGGTCATCTGGTCCAATGTCTCTGGTCAGGCAGGGTCATCCCAGAGGACATGGCACAGGATTGCATCCAGACAGCTCTGGACTATCTCCAGTGAGGAAGATGCCACACCCTCTCTGGCTAACCTGTTCCAGTGTGCTGTCACCAGCACAGGGAAGTTCTTTCTAATGGAATACCATAGAATATGCTGAGTTGGCAGGGACCCATCAGGATCATATTCAGGTGGAACTTCCTGTGCATCAGTTTCTGTTGCTTCTTGTCTCATTGCTGGGCACCATGGAGCAGTCTGCTCCATCCTCTGACACCTCCCTGCTGACGGACGATGAGGTCTTCTATCAGTTGTCTCTCCTCAAGGCTGAACAGGCCCAGCTCCCTGAGCCTGTCCTCATTAGAGAGATGCTTCAGTCCCTTCATCATCTCTGTAGCCTCTCCTGGACCTGCTCCCGGAGTTCCATGTCCCTCTTGTCCTGAGGAGCGCAGAACTGGACACAGCACCAGCTGTAGCTTCACCAGGGCTGAGCAGAGAGGCAGGATCACCTCCTTTGACCTGCTAGGAATGCTTTTCCTGATGCACCCCAGGATGAGCTGGGACTGTATAGAGAACCTGCCCTGTGCCCACACCACTAAGCAGTGTCTGTCCGTGCTGATAACACGCCCTGTGCCCACGCTGATGGCCCAGCCCAGCCCAGCCGGGCAGGCAGCTGCCTCACCCGGCAGCCCTGGTGCCAAGTCATGGGGTACTGGTGGCTGCCTGTGCCTGGCACATGCCACAGCACACCCTGCCCTGGGTCTGTCAGTGCTGTGGCACTGGGGCAGCTGTCACACCAGGGCCTGGAGCTGCCACCAGCATGACATGGGAGGGACTGGCTCTTGGTGCTGGGGGCTGCAGCTACTGCACCGTGATGGTGAGGGGAAAGTGGGGTGCCAGCGGTCTTAGCTCCGGCAGTGTGGGCTGAACTGGGCTCTGCCCCAGGGGAAAGCAGGCGGAGCCAAGGAGCCCGAGCACACCCTGACACTGCTGCTGAGTCACCACCACAATAGGCACTGATACATCAACTCCACCTGCCCGCTTCCAGCCCAACAGGTCCAGACACCAGCCAGAGCACTCCTGCACAGCAGCGTTTTAATGGGCCAGCCCAGCACTCGGCATCATGGTGATTCGTCCAAGTCCGTCCCACCAGCCAGCGCAGTGGGTGCAGGGCTGCTGGGGGTGGCCCAGTGACCTTATTTGTGGGACTGGAATCAGCCAGCTGCTCTCCTGGTGAGCCAGGCACTGGGCTGGAGCTGGGTCCATCCATGTCTGGCAGCTCCTGGCTCCATGCTTGGTGTCCCCAGGCAGTGTGAAGGTGGTTGTGAAGAAAGCTCCGTGGTCCCCAAAGGATTCTGAAAACAGCCCAGGGCACGCTGGCAGGAGGGAGAGCTGAAGAGCTGTTCTCTGCAAGTAGTGACCACCCACAGAGCAGGGCTGTGCTGGTGAGGCAGTCCTGCATGGAGCTGTGCCCTGGGGTGTGACAGCAGTCCTGGTCCTGTATCTACTACATCCCAGCAGCTCCAGGCAGCAGGAGCACCTGCATCCCTGCGATGCAGCATTCCCAGTGACATGCCCCAGTGGGTCCTTGGCCATGGCAAGAGGGAAGGATCTTCCCCAGCACTCCATGGTCCCTGAGCTTCCAGCTGTTGTGGTGGACAGATTCAGTCCCAGCTGCAAGCCCAGTCTGTTCCATCCCATTCCTTCCTGTGGAGCTTGACACTAAGAGCACAGAGTCCCTAAGATCCCATATGGGAGAGGAAACTCTTAAGTGTCGTCTGCCTCCTGGTCCGTGTCCCAGACCTGCCTCCATTCCCTTCCCTGTCCCACAGCAACACCAAGGAGCGTGCATCTCTTGGGACAGGCAGAGGAACATCTGTGCACCTGGCTGAGCTCTGGGTGCCCTGGCAGCCCCCTCCCCACTGCCCTTCATGCTGGCCTCACCTGGGACTCAGGAATATCTGTGTCTCTGCTGGTAAACAGAGTGAAGCTTCTGAATGAGAAATACCTTATCTTCCCCTTCCTGCAACATCAGAGACAGTGCAGTGAGCAGCAGTGGGGTGGCTGAGTGATGGTGCTGCTGGGGCCAGAGCCTAAACTGGCAGTCCTGGGGCTGCACCAGGCTATGAGGCAGCCAGGATGGGCAGGGGTAGTGCTCACGCACGTTGGCAATCTGCTCCTGGAGCAGGCAGATGACCCTCTGGCGGCCTCTTACCACCTGGATGTTGAAGTAGATCACAGCTCTGCAATGACAGCAGGATGGGATGATGGCAGCCAGGCAGGAAGCTGAGGGACAGTGTGCTCCTGGCACTGGGATGGGGCACAGTGCTCTGGAGTGACAGCTTGGCTCCCAGCCCAGCTCAGGGCTGTGACAGCAGGACCCTCAAAGTGAGTGCCCAGGGTTCAGCCTTGGGCTCGGGTCCGTACTCACATCAGGGCCACGGATGTGAAGAACAGGAGGCAGGTGTTCTCCAACAGGTGTTGGTAGACCCAGGCAAACCAGGTGATGTTGGGGTTGGACTTCTCCAGCACTAGCACCCACGTCTTCCCTGACTTGTAGATGGTTTCCAGCCCCCGGAAGGGACCACAGGTTTCTGATGGCTGCACCCTAAGCAAACAGACCAACAGGGAGTTCAGAACAATGGGCAGCCCAGCCACTGCTGCCCCCAGCCCAGGGCACTGCCTGTCTCAGATGTCCAGCCCTCCAGGGACCCAGCTTCACTGTCCCCAGCATCTCCAGGGCTGGACTAGGGGGTCCTCATCCCTGTGTCCTGCACCAGGAACAGCTGGAGGAAGTGAGCATGGGCCAGTAGCTGGGAGGCACCTCCCTTGCCTGCATAGCACCTCATAGCCTGCAGCTAGGGGATGCCAGGGACAGGGGCCATGGTCTCCCCAGCCCCTCCTTCTCCAGGCAGCTGGGGGTCCTGTGCCCGGAGCCATGGCCTCGTGGGTACTCACGACCAGATGGTGTAGGAGAGGAAGGCAGCTGCACCCAGGAAGGAGGGGAAGCACAGCAGAGTGATGAACGTGGTGCTCATGCGTGACGCTTGCCAGGGCTTGCTGGGGGACTGGCAGTTCCGCATCAGGCTGGTCTGTGGATAGGGAGCAGTGTCTCATGGGCTGCCAAGTCCTGGAAAGCGGTCCACACCCTGCTGTCCCCTCCCTCCCACCCACTGGGAGCCAAGTGAGCTCAAGGACATCCTGTCCCCAGAAACCTCCACTCAGTCCCACCAGGACGAGGCTGCTCCATGTGGCACCACTGTTGCAGCAGAGGCTGACGGTGACAGGGCACAGTGTCACTGCAGTTTCACCCCATGGGGAGTTGCAGGGGGTGGGGGCAATCACACCTTTTTGATATAGAACAACAGCAGCAGCTTCAGCATCTGCACAGCTGGCAGGAGCGGAGCAAAGAGAACACCCAGCCTGAGAGCAGGGAAAAGACAAGCTTGCCTGGGTCTGAGCCCCAGGGGAGACAATGGTGGGCACAGCTACAGCACCCACAGGGCTCCTGGGGACTGCAAGGCATTTGCCAGCAGAAGAAGGAGCCACAGCAGGCAGAAGCATCTCACCAGGTCAGGGTCTGCCCATAGATCAGCTCCAGCACATTTCGGGCAATATCAAACTCTGGCCTCTGTTTTGTCTTCAGCCTCTTCTCCAGGATTAGTCTGGGTAGAAGTGGAACTCTGCTCCCACACTGCCTGGGGGAACCTCGCACCCCACCTTCCCCCTCTGATGGCGGCAGAGCCTGGGCGCACCAGAGAGCTGGGACCGTGCAGGGATGCCACACTGGTGGGGGGACATGTCTTGGGGCACATTACCTCCAGATCAGCTCCCCGAAGAGCGTGTCCAGCAAGGTGAATATGAAATCCATCACCATGAAGCGATACAGGTCCTGCCCCACACACGTCTCCCAACACTGGGGAGACAATCAAGTGTCGCAGAGAGTCACAGAATGGTTTGGGCTGGGAGGAACCCTAACACTCATCTTTCCCCATCCTGCCATGGGCAGAGACACCTTTCCACTAGACCAGGTTGCTCTGAGTCCTGTCCAACCTGGCCTTGAACAGTTCCAGGGATGGGGCACCCACAGCTTCTCCAGGAACCTGTGCTAGAGCCTCACCCCCCTCACAGGGAAGAATTTCTTCCCGATATCTAATAAACAAGAAGCCACCAGTTCCTTGCACAACTCCACGCTCAGCCCAGCCCTCCATGGCCCTGGGGCAGTGGTGCTGACCTCCTCTGTTGAGCAGGTAACACTCCGGCTGAGCCACTGGGAACACAGCAGGACGAGAACAGTCGTCTTCAGGATGAGGTTCCTGGGGAGCAGGAGCAGTGCCAGAAGCCCCTGAGCACAGGGGATGGAGGGGCCAAACCCTACAGATGGGGTGCCTGGCCCCAAGGCCTCCCTGCCTGCCACAGGTGCAGGTGCAGAACACTCCCTCCACCGTGGCCCCAGCCAGCCCACCTGATGATTGCCACGTAGACCTGTATCACAGGGGACTCCTGCTTCTCCCACATCGCCAGCAAGTTGTACAGGTGGGGCATCAATGCATTGAGGAGGGACACCACAAGGGGCAGGACCAGCAGAATGGCTTCTTGCTGCCATCTGCCACTGCCCTGCACTTGTTGCTCCTGCTGAACCTGGTAAGCAGGTACTGGGGTGAGTGCACAGCTGTTGGCAGCCAGGTGTGGTGTCCTTGGAGAGAGCAGCAAATGCCCAGGCCAGGAGCAGAGGGCTGCAATGGGGCTGTCCCTGCCTCTCTCCCCAGGATCCCAGCCCTGTCCCTCCAACCCCAGGGCGAGTGATGGCACTCACCATGTGCATGTGCTCTGAGAAGTAGTGCACAGCCAGCACACAGCCCGACACGGAGCCCAGTGCCAGGACCCAGGCCAGCAGCATTACAATGCAGTGCCCCAGGCCCTGGCAGCGGCTCTGGGAGCGGGAGCGGGAGCGCTGCTCCACCAGCAGCTCCTGCAAGAGAGCAGCGGCAGAGCTGCCAAATCCACTTTGGGTCTGAGTGAGGTTTCATCCCGCTGCACCACAGCTGGACCCAGAGGGGTGATGGACAAAGCACTAGTGCAAGGCTGGGGTCTGGGGTGTTTTGCATTGCCCAGCTCCTCACCTTCAACTGGGTGCAGATGTTCTCACACTGCAGCTTCACCGAGCGCCTCTGGATCACCTTGAAGTCCCAGGCACAGAAGACTTTGATGGCCAAGTTCCCCGTGGAGCTTCCCACACTCTCCCCAAAAGAGCGGGACACACTGCAGCGAGGTGAAGGCATCAGGGATGGGGGCTGGGTGAAGGGGAAGGCTGGCAGTGCCACAGGTGCTGCTGACCCACCTGTAAACCAGCAGGATGCAGGTGACCAGGAAGGAGACCCCGACGCTGAACAGGTAGGCCAGTGGCAAGTTGTACAGGAGCAGGGGGGCTGCAACTGGGCACACGCTGCCCTTAGGACTGGAGGTGCAGGGGTCATTTAGGGTGACGTTGCTGTAGTAGCCGTAGTACAGCAGCGAGTGCGTGAAGTAGCCCTGCAGAAAAGCACACGATGGGGCCCACAATGACCTCGGCAGTGCACGCAGCTTTCTGCTTAGCCTGGCACCTCTGTGCCAGCCTCAGGGACACAGAGCCTTGGGCTAGGGCAGCACCACCTTGTGCACCCACAGCACTGGTGGTCCTAGGGCCCAGGCTGTGCGAGGCCAAGAACTGGGGTATTGTTACACTGGGAAAGTGGGGCTCCCCCCAGGCCTGGGAGTGCCTGGGCCGTGCTTACCGCTCCTGTGAGGAGCTCGAGGCCAGTGAAGGACTGGGGACTGACTGATGCAGGGGGGTACACAGCCTGCAGGACCACCACGAAGGCCAGGAGGATGAGGAATGAAAAGAAATTGAACATAAGGAGTGTCTTGAGGAAGAGGAAGTAGGAGAGGACACTGGAGCCAAAGCGGCCACCAATCTGCTTCAGGGCATAGTGCCAGGGCTGCGCAGTGCGAAGCAGGGAGAGGAGCCTGTACCAGAGACCTCGGCAGCCCTGGGGAGAGGAAAATGGGGAGAGCAGTGTGGCCGGCGCCTGCACTGGAGCCCTCACAGCCTCTGTGCAGACCTGTGCCCGTAACTTACGAGGACGACATAGACCTTGGACCAACCACAGGGCGAGAAGGGGGCCCAGTGATGGGCGCGCTGCCTCAGTGGGCCTCTCTGCCCGCTGAGCTGCCGCCTGCCCAGAAGAGAGAGGTGTCAGAGGGCACCACAGGTCCTGGGACAGCTCCGGCTGTAGCAGTCCTGCCTAGCTGGCACTGATGGAAGAGGTCCTACCGGAGGATGCGTTTTTCCACCAGGCTGAGGGGCATGGTGAGCAGCATGTGGCTGCACTGGCTGGGTGAGAGGCTCAGCAGCTCCTTCACCAGCAGGCGTCTCTTGTCTGGGGCACAGGGGGCTCAGTGGGACATGGCCGGCCAGGTCTCCGCATGCCTGTCCCTAACCGAGCACAGTGACAGTGGTCAGCACTGCCATCTCACAGTCTGTGGGACCCTCACCTTCCAGCGTGGCCCTGGTGGGGTCAGTCTCCAGGTCGTACTGGCGCAGGCTGGGGCGTGCTGCGCGGCAGAGCTGCTGCAGGGGTGGGCGGCTGCTCCGGCGCCGCAGCCGGGCCGTGCGGTTGCAGTACTGGGAGATGATGGCCCCAAGGTTGCGTCCTGTGGATCAGAGCAGAGCAGGGGTTGGGTGGCCACGGGAGAGCAGGGCAGGTGTGACAGCTCTCCAAGGGGCTCTGGGACCTGGGGAAGGGTGGGAAGGTGGGTGGCACCTACCGATGGTGCGGCTGGGCATGCTGGCCAAGATCTGCAGGGAGGCAGAGGAGTAGCTGGGGTGCTCCTCACTTTGCCCGGGCTCTGGCCAGGCCACGGCACAGGCATCTGGAGTAACCAAGCAGACTGGAGACTCTGTGAGGGGGAAGGCAGGGTGCAGAGAGCCCATGGCTCATCCCTGTCTCCCTGCTGCTCTGCTCCAGCACAGAGGCTAGGTGTGTGCTCTTCCCAGAGTACCCCCTTCTCCAGGGACGCTTTCTGTGTCCCCAAGATCTGGTCTGCCAGGACTGCCCTGCTCTGCACTGGCCAAGGCATCAGCAGGCTCCTATGAATGCTTTGGCCACAGCACTGACATGAGACACAGCTGGCCCAAGCAGAGTCAGGGCCGGGGGATGGCCCTGGTCACACACTGTCCCCAGCCTGCCCTGGCTGAGGCTGCAGCGCTTTACCTCTGTCCCTCTCCTGCAACTCCAGCTCCAGACCTGCCTCGATCAAGCTGCTCTGCTCCAGGATGAGCTGGTGGAATGAGGTGTGCAGGGCTCTCTCGTTATCCGGACTGGGCTCCTGGCTGCAGGAACACAGGGACATGGTGGCACGGACACCTGGTGCCTGAAGGGCGCGAGGTCGTAGCCTCGTGCCCCTGGGATGCAGGACCCAGGGCACGGCAGGGCAGCGGAGGGCGTCACACTCACCCATCGCTCTCGGTGCCCTCGGGGACGTGGAGGGTGATGGAGGGCGGCTGGGACATCCTGCGGGGCCGAGTGGGTCCCTCCTACACGGGCCCTGCCGTGGTGAGCAGACGGGCGCCACTGGTCCGGCCCCCACCAGCCCCCGCTTACCACGGCTCCCCCGGTTCCCGCGGCTCCCAAGCGCTGCCGGCCTGCGGGAGGGGGATGGAGCCGGAGCCGCTGCGTGCGAGGTCGGGGGCAGGCGGGAGCGCGGAGCCTGCGGGGCTAAACTGGGACTAACCCTGGGTCCAGCCCAACCGAGCGCCAGGAAGGAAAAGAGGGCGGATGAGGCGGTACCGCGGCCGAGCGAGTTCCGCCTGCCGTCCCGGGACCCTCCGGGGCAGGCACGGAGCCTCCGAGCACCAGTTCCGGAGCTCGGCTCGGGAAGGGCCCGGACTGGCCCTAAAGAGGACACATCGGAGCAGAGACCCCCGTGCCCCGCACCGTGTTCCCTCGCCCAGTGCTGTCTCCTTCCTCCCTCGCGCTCCCTTCTCCACCGCCCTCGGGCTCCGCAGCCCCCCCGGGGCGGGCTAAGGCTGCTTGGGGCAGGTGGCCGCCCCGAGGCTCGCCGTCAGGCCCCGCTCGCCCCGGTACGCGGAACCGACGGAACGCTCCCCGGCGCTCCCGCCGCCTACTGTCCGGGCTGTGGCTCGCGTGGGTGCGGATTCGCGCGGAGGGCGGCGGCTACCGAGCCCTGTCCGTCCCATCCCTCTTGCCGCCTCCCGGTATCGGGTGGGGGCGGCGGGAGCCCCCCAAAAGCCCCCGTTTCCCCTCGGCTGCGCTCACCGGGACCCGTCGGCGGCCGAGGCGTGGGGCCAGCGCTCCCTGTTCCCCGTTACACCGGGGCGGAAGGAGGGATGGACTGGGACACCGGGCTACGATGCGGGACCAGCGCGACGCTCTATGCCCGAGCGGGGGAGCCCCTGTCCCGCCGGACCAAGCCCGCCCCACCCCGCCCCGGCGCCGCCGGACCGCCAGGGCCGGCCCTCCCGGGGCGGTGCCGCGCAGGAGCGGCGGCGGAGCGCGATGGAGGGCGGCGGAGGCGCCTACGGGGCAGCCAAGGCCGGCGGTGCTTTCGACCTCGTTCGCTTCGTGCAGCAGCCGCAGGTGCTGGCGCGGATCGTCAGCGCGGTGAGTCGGGGCGGGACGGGACGGGACGGGACGGGACGGGACGGGAGAGCCCCGCCGGGACGGCGTCCCCCCGCCGCAGGCCTGTGCCCCTCGCCCCGCCGGGACGGGCAGCCCCCGAAGGGGGCGCCCCCCCACCCCCGGCCTCGGTGCCACCCACCGGACATCGGCTCCGCCCCGCAGGTCTTCGCCCTGATCGTGTTCGCCTGCCTGGTTGGGGATGGTTACATGAGCCGGGCCGAGGACCCCCGGCTCTTCTGCGTCTTCAACCGCAATGACGACGCCTGTCGCTACGGCATCGGTATCGGCATCCTCGCCTTCCTCGCCTGCATCTTCTTCTTCATGGTGGACGTCTATTTCCCCCAGATCAGCAACACTACCGACCGCAAGTACCTGGTCTTGGCCGACCTCGGCTTCTCAGGTACCAGGGGCGCGGGGCAGGGCTGTGCCTCCTGTCGCTGCCACAATGGCCGCCTTGTCCCGTGACGTGGCTGCCGGTGCCTGGCGAAGGGAGTCGCTCCCGTCTGGCGTGCTGCCCGCGGGCCACGCGCTGCTGCTGCTGAGTGCCCCAAGGAGCGGCTGCCTCTGGCCCGGCGCCTGCGCCAGCCTGCACGATGGAGCAGGGTCTGGCCCTGGGACTGCCCAGGAGCAGCAGGACTAGCCCTGGTCCCACATGCCACTTCCCCTCTACAGGTCTCTGGACCTTCCTGTGGTTCATCAGCTTCTGTTTCTTGACCAACCAGTGGTCCTGGACACAGGCTGAGGATGTGTACTTCGGGGCAGACTCTGCCCGCGCTGCCATCACCTTCAGCTTCTTCTCCATCTTCTCCTGGGTGAGTGAACCACCCTGCCCCATTTGGGGGGAACGCAAAGGGGCCCCCCTGCACTCCACAGCCTGGAATGGCCTTAATGCTGCTGCTCTCTTCTCTCTGCAGGGGCTGCTGCTCACCTTTGCTTACAAGAGGTACAAAATGGGAGTGGAGGACTTTGCTCAAAGCTATGTCGACCCCAGCCCAGAGGTTTCGACTCCCTACTCCAGCTATCCCAACATCAGCCATGAGAGCTACCAGCAGCCACCCTTCACGCACACAGCAGAGGCCCCGGAGGGGTATCAGCCACCACCAGTGTACTGAGCCCTGGCTGGCACCCGCGGGACGGCTGTACCAGTGCAGTTCCTTCCGCGGGGTGGGAGGGAGGGATCTGTGACTTGGAGGGGACAGTGGGGCAGGAGGGTGTTGGCTGCTTTGTTCGAAGGTGACTGGGCCTTTTCATGGGGTGCAGGAGGGGCCTGGGCCTGGTCCTGGAGCTGAGATCCTCACTGGAGGGTCCAGAGCCCGGTGTGTGGTGGGTGATTTGGCACACAATTTTCAGCTGCGAGGTGAGCACTGCAGCTGCGAGAGATTGGGTATGCGGGCAGCCCCGGGCATGGACAAGCCTCTGCTTTTGCTGTGGTGCCTTGGTGGTGAGGTGCGGTTCACACCCCCTGACCCTGGCCAGGCTCTGCCCCTGTGACTGTTGCCCTGGCCCATCCTATCTCCAGTGCCTTTCAGCCCTGCTGGCTGCATTCCCCCAAGTGCCGTCTCTCGCTGCCGTAGCACAGCCAGGCCCAGCTCCTGCCTGCGCTGGCTTCCCGTGCCTTCCCCCATCGGCTGCTTCTGGGTGAGCTATTGCCAAAGCCCCCTGTTCTCCTGCCTCTAATGCCGAGCTGTGCCTTCCCCCAGCCTGCACTACAGCTGCTGGTGCTTGGATGATTTGGGATCTGTGGGAGCAGCAAGTGCTGAGTGCTGAGGTCCCTCAGCAGGGCTGTGGCTGCTCCAGCTGAGGAAAGTCCTGGAGCACTTTCTTTCCCTTGCGCACCTCCCCGAGTGCTGCCTCTGCCAATGTGAGGCTGTGCTCTTGCAGCCTGCCCGTGGCTCCCGCCTGCACTCCAGCCGCACCAGGTGCCTGTGGGGCCGTTGTCTCAGGTTGTGTTTGCTGCTGTGCTGTGGTAAAGCTGTTCCCAGCGGGCACGTGGGCTGTCACTGCTGGGGCCAGTGTTCAAGTAGTTGTCACTGTAGGGTTGGAATAAACTTTTTCACCAAGCCACCATGTGAGCCACCATGTGCCTTTTGTCTCTCGGGAAGCAGAAAAGGCTCCTGCCTTCTCCCCCTCGAGGACTGGGGGGTGTCACGCGGGGCAGCGCAGCCCCTGCCAACTGCTGTGCTGCAAACAGCACACTCATGCTGCTGGCTATTTTTAGGCCACCCTCCTCATGCTCCCTGGTCTGAGCAGAGCTCCAACACCAGGCCGGTGAGCAGCCCCCCCCACCCTGTGACCACTGCAGTGACCAGTCCATGCTGTCTCACTGCTCATGGCCAGGAAAACTTAGCAGAATGCTTTGGTAGAAAATACACACACAAATTCATTAAATTATTTATTAACCTAAAGCAGCAGCAGCAGCGCCTTCCTCAGCCCTGGAGGAAAACTCCAGGCCTGGTAATCAAGTGCTTTTGAGTACAATTATTCTCATCTGTAACGTGGGGCAGCAGGGGGAGTTTAGGCAGCTCTTGGAGCCTTCCAGGGCACAGGCAAACAGCAACCCTGCACTTGGATGCAGAGGTCAGGCCTGGCCAGAGCAAAGAGCTACTGCTCGAAGCCTGTGGATGCTGGCTTCCAGGAAAAACCACTTCTGCACAGAATAAGGAAGCAACAACCTTCCAGAATCTGAGTCAGACAAAAAGGGAAGAGGATCCGTCAGTCAGCGCAGAGTAAGAGTTAGCCTTGAGAATTCTGGAAGGCTGAAGAGGGAGCAAGAGACATGACTTGAGTGGAGAAGCAGCTCCTCAGAGGAGAGCCTCTTTGCCAAGCAGCTGGATCTTCCCTGGAATAATCATCCCAGTCTTGGTAGATGAAACTCTGAGCCTCCAAACCCCTCACAGGTAACATAGCACCAAAGTAGCAGCACCAGCGTTGAACCTAAGAAAAACTGCCCTGAATTTGGAGGAGGCTCTTCCTCGGACCAGTTCTTCCAAAGGACTCTGTCACAGCCTGCTAGAATACAGTCAGCCCTTTGAAGTTCAGCACCTCAGAAGAGTCAGCTGCTAGGCCGATTCTGGCCTTCCTTCACCTTCTTCTGTTTCAACAATAACTGACAAGGCAGTAACACAAGTGAGCATGCTGGCAGAGACGTCAGGGGCCTGCCCAGGGCTGGGCTGCCACGTGTGTCAGTTGAAAAGCTGTGCCACAGCTCTGTGACAAGGGACAAGTTACCTCAGACTGTTAAGAAAGGAAACTAAAAATTGCATTTAAAATACTAATGGCTGTACATTGTCTTGAGAAACCTGGAATTTAGCAACAGTCCACAAGAGAGAAGGGCTGCATTCACAGGCACCAGAGCCAGCACCAGTGCCAGCATGAGCACGGACAGACCTCTGGGAGAGCTGGCCAGAGCCACAGCGCGCGGCGAAGCGCTGCGGCCTGGCTCGATGTGCAGTGCCCCAGGGCCTGTGCGTGGCAGCATCAGTAACTATGCTTGTCTCTCTCCTTGGGCTGAGATGGGAGCTCACTCTAGCCAGGCTTTTGCTTCAGCTTCTGCCAGCATCAGGCCTGGTGGATCCTCAGTTGTGGCGCTTGGTGCGGGGAGCAGCAGAGGTTGGGTGGGGAGAGCTGAGGCACTGAAGAGTTTGCAAAAGTAGAGAGAGGCAGCCCTGGTGCCTGTGAGCTGCAGCACTGAGCTCACTTCCCCCCCATTTTCCCAGCAGTCAAGTGAAGATCTTCCGAGGGGCAGCTGTCTCCAGCTGCCTCGGGCCCAGGGGCACGTTCTCCTTGTTCTCTGGCCCGGCCTGCTGGGGTCGCTTGCGGAAGTAGCAGGCTCGGCACACGGAGTGGTACTTGTCAGCTCCTCCAATCACTTCAACCTGGCAGAGATATTTGGAGAGTGACTGCAGAGCCCAGCTCCCTGGAGGGAGTCTCTCTGTAGCAGCAGGACTGTCAAGGTGGAACAGTTTCTGTTCCAAGGGGACTCACCTCCCGCTCTGCTCCCAGCCTCTTGGTGTAGGAGGCCTCCCGGAAGCACTCCATGCACACAGCGTTCAGCTTCACCACGCTCTCTGCCAGTGGCACCAGGTTCAGGATGCTCCCAAAGGCCTGTGCGAGACAGCAGGGAAGATGCTGCTGGGTGGGTTCCATAAGGGTGTCAAAGCAGCTGCTGTACCAAAATGACTGTTTTACCTTTCTCTGGAAAGTCCCATCCAGAGCAGCAACAATGACGGTTTTCCCAGTGTTAGCCATTGTCTCGCAGAACTCCACAATGTCTGGGAACTGGAAGGGGTACAGGCACATCGTAAAGAGGGCTGGGGGGCAGCACTTGGCTCCAGATCCCACAGCACATGCCCAGACAGCAGCACCAGGAACAAGGAAAATCAGAGCATGTGCCCTGTCTGTGAAATTGGCTCCAGTCCCACTGCCCTCTGTCTGCAGGGTCTATAGGGAAGGAAGGTTTGACTACAAGCACAGGCCACATGGAACAAACTGCCTCAGGGCATTACTTCCCACCCCCTCCGACAAAGGACGCAGACCTTGGTCTGCACAGGATGTACCAAGGAGTCTGTGTCCCGCAGAGCCCAGCAAACCCACCCCAGCCATGCACTTACGAACTGGCCCTCATCGATGCCAATGACGGCGGCACCCAGCGCCTCCTGGTAAACGTCCTGAAGGAGCTCGGCGGGCAGGGCCTCCATGGTGCTCCTGTGGGCAGGGAGGGAGTGAGCCGGACAGGCCAGGCAGCCCCGTGGAAGTGGGATGTCCTCCTGCCCCAGGAACTCACTTGTCGTGTGTGGAGACCCCGAAAGAGCTGTAGCGCGTGTCCTTGGCATACTTCACCAGCAGGCACCGGTACTGGGCGAGCTGGAACCGTCGCACTCGCCGCATGAGCTCCGTGCTGCAAGACACAGGGTCGGCGGGCCTCAGCCTCGGCCCGCCGCCTTCCCGTGACCCCCGCCCCGGGCCCCGCCCTGCGCCCCCCGCTCCGGGCCTACCTTTTCCCGGAGAACATGGGCCCGAAGATCACCTAAGGGCAGAACGGTGCGGTCAGAACAGCGGGTCAACGAGAAGCCCCGGCTCCTGCCAGTGCGGTCCCCTGGCCCCACAGCCCCCTCAGCCCGGTGACCCGGGGCGGCACCTGTATTTGCTCCCCAGCCCGTGTCCGAGGCAGTACCGTATCCGTATCTGCCTCCCAGCCCGATGCATGGGAGTGGTGCAGTACCTGTACCTACCCCCCACACCGATGCCCTGGGGTGGCGCCTGTATCTGCCCCCCAGCCCGTGCCCCGGGACGACACCGTACCTGTATCTGCCCGCGGGGCCGGCTAGGGGAGCCGGGATGGACACCGGGCACCGTCAGGCAGTTCATGGCGGACTGCCGGCTCGAGCCCGCGCGCGCCGCTCCGGCGCGGCCGCCTCAGCCAATCGGAGGAGGTCTCCCACCCACGCGCCGCCGCGCTAGCCAATCGCGAAAGGGTTTGAGCCACCGCGCGGCAGCGCTGCCCAATGAGATCAAGGGCGCCAAAATTTTTATTTTGCTCTGCCCGGCGGCTCCGCCTGCCCGGTCCCGAGTGGCCAATGGGGGGCGGCCCCGCCCCGGGCTCTGGCCTCGCCTCCACGGCCGGGCCCCGCCCCGGGCTCTGGCCTCGCCTCCAGGGCGGCCAATGGGAGCGGGTCGGCCCGCCCCCCTCTGGCCCCGCCCCCGGCGGGCAGGGGGCGCGGGGCCGACGACCGGGAGCGGCACCGGGAGCGGCCGCAGCATGGGCGGGTGGCAGGATATGTCCGCGGAGGTAGGGGCTCTGAGGCAGGGCCCGCAGGTGGGCAGAGCGCGGTTCTCGTCGGGGCCGCAGGGTAGGGGCTTTCGCCTGGCCCCCGCCGCCCCGCCGGCGCTGCCCCCGCCGCAGCCCCGTTGCCTTCCCTAGGCGCTGGAGGACCAGTACTCTCCCAGTCGCTGGTCTCCCCGCCTCGACCGGGACACAATCATCGACGCCCACCTCGCGGTGACGGCGGCAGGTGGGGAACGTGGGGCGCCGGGAGAGGGGCTGCGCTCGGTGCCACGGCCCCGTGCTCCACCGCCTCCCTCCCCGGCAGGAACCAAACGGGCCCGGTCCAGCACGCAGACCTCGCTGCACGTCCCCTATGGCAATGGGGACGGGGAGATGCTGGATATCTATTTTCCCACGGACCCTTCTGAAAGTGAGTGACGGGCGTGGTGGGGACGGGAGTGGGCAGAGTGGACACCCTGCTCATTCCCCACTGTGCTGCACAGCCTTCCCGGTTCTGGTCTACATCCATGGCGGATACTGGCAGTGCTTGAGGTGAGGCGGGCTGTCGGTGAGAGACTCCTTGGAAAGGGACCCCCTCACCAACTCTTACTGATTCCTTCTTCTGACACTGGGACTTGCTCTGGGTACACGGGGTCTGACCAGTCCCCAGCTGGCCCTGCAGCTCCCGCAGCCTGTCAGCATCTCTCTCCCCTAGTAAGGACGATTCGGGGTTTGCAGCCCCCCCGCTGGTGTCGCAGGGGGTGGCAGTGGTGGCGGTGGGGTACGACACAGCCCCTAAAGGTAGGTGCTGCCCCGCAGAGGCTACAGCTGCCTGCGTGGCCCAGCACCCTCCAACCCTGCCCTTTGTCCTCTGTTTAGGCCACATGGACGCCATGGTGCTGCAGGTGCGCCGCAGCCTCGTCTTCCTGGTGGAGCGGTACCCCAGGATCAGGTGGGCAGCTCCCAGGTCGGGGGCTGGTTCGTGAGAGTGGCTGGGGGGGCAAACAAGGCCTGCAGTGTGACAAAGGCTTTGGCACCTTGGTCCAAGCACTGGGCAGTACCTGTGGCCACAATCCCCTGTCACTGCATGAGGCAGCAGCTGATGGATTGGGAAACATCTGAGCTGACACATTCGGGCTGTGCCACCTCCTCTGCACGGAGCAAAGTGTGCCTAGGTTTCCCTAGGTGTCCCTCTCAGTCGCTCCCTCCTACTGGCTAACTGCTCCCTCCTTTCAGAGGCATTTACTTGTGCGGACACTCAGCAGGGGCCCACCTGGCAGCCATGGTGCTGTCCACAGACTGGACGGAATTCCAAGTGGTGCCAGATATCAAAGGTAGTGTTGCCATGTCCCAGAACAGGGTCTGGAGAAGAACTAGTCTCCATACCTGGGACAAGGCTGCGGGGCTGTGGAGCCCCAGCCGACTGATTATGAGGTCCCCAGGGCTGTGGGAGCCACCCAGGCTGCAGCTCCTCACCTGCCAGTGCCTCTGCCTCCAGGAGTGGTGCTGGTGAGCGGTGTGTATGACCTGGAGCCCATCCTGCACACCTATGTGAATGACGCTCTTCACATGAGCCGGTGAGCCTGCATGCTGTGGGGACAGCCATGGGGACAGAGCACAGGCAGGCGAACATCAATGGCTCTGCAGCCACTCTGCCCCTATGCCTGCCCCAGCTGGTGAGTCCAGCTGAGGGCACGGGTGCTCCTGGAGTGAAGGGCTGCATCAGCTGCCACCGAGGTGACTCCTGCAGGGAGGTGGCCCAGAGGAACAGCCCCATGAGACATGTCACCCCGGCAGCGCCAGCAGCCTGTGAGGTGCTCGTGGCTGTGGCCCAGCACGACTCCCCAGAGTTTCGCAGGCAATCACAGGAGTACAGCCAGGTGAGCACCAGGCAGTCGCAGGAGTAAAGCCAGGTGAGCATCAGGCGGTCGCAGGAGCATGGCCAGGTGAGCTCCAGCAGCACCCTGCCCGGCTCTGGTGGGGACACTGCTCCAGCCAGCCCTCACCAATTTGCCCAACCGGGATGAAGAGCTTCTGTGCTGGACCAGAGCAGTTTCTGGGTCACTGGAGGACACCAGTCCTTGCCAAGACATTATTCCTGCTGCTCTGTCCAGGGCAGTTGGAGTTTGGGGTCCATCTTGCCGGCACCGCTCTCTCCACAGGCCCTGCGTGCAGCTGGCTGGTGTGTCTCTCTGCTGGATCTGGCTGGTGTGGATCACTTTGACATCATTGAGAAGCTGTCGGAGGACAGCTACGTCCTCACTCAGGTAGGTAGGAGGGCTGTGCCAAGGCGGATCAGGTGGGCTTAGGGGTGGCTGCCACCTCCCTGCGGGGAGGTGTGGGGTCAGGGGCTTTTCACAGGGTTTGGTTCCTCATCCCAGGTGATTCTGAACATGATTTCAAGAGCATGATGGCATGTCAGGAGTAAACAGATGGGGACCATGGCCCTGTGTGGTGGCAACAGGCATCTGGCATCCCCTTACCCGCTGCCTCCTCGGTCTAACAGGGTGACCACTGTCTCAGACCCCCACTGTGCCCTTGCCGCTCAGCCCAGCCGAGGCTGGTGTCCCTTCCCTGGGGTGCGCCTGCCCACTGGAGTGCAGGGCTGCAAGGCTCTGTCTGGGCAGCTGCACCTTGAAGATTGTTCCCCCAGTGTCCTTTAAACTGCACACTGGCAATACAAAATAAAATGGGAATTACCGCTGCCTGGGGTAGTGCTTCCCAGGGAGCCAGTGAGTGCACACCCAATGCAACTGCTGCTGAGAGAATCCCTTCTTCCAGTGCAGAGTTCTGGGACTTGCTGACCCAGTACATGACAGGGAAGCCTGGAGAGCCCACGTGCTGCTCTGGGACTGAACGACGTAAGCCTCTGGGCATGAGAGTGACAGAGCCATCTGGGCCAGGCTAGGCTCATGCTCCTGGCACAGTCCCTGGCCAGACAGAAATCTTGGCACTGCTGTGCAGCAACTCTGGTCCTGTGGCTGAGATGCTTCCATGTCCTCAGGAGCATTCGTCCCTCCATGGGGACCTTGGCCGTGATGATGTCCCTGCTGCAGAGCCAGGAAAAGAGCACATTTGAGAGAAAACACCCTGCACAGCTACAGTACCGCTGAAACGTGTTTATTTTGTGCACTGACTGGGGTGTCCGCTAGGCTGAGCTCACATCGGTTTGTCAGGCTGCCTGTGAGGGCTGATACAGAGTTTCAGATGGCTGGGAACACATCTGGAGCACAAAGGCACTGGTTCCAGTCCTTGCTTTGGGCTGCCTAACTGCTGCAGCTGCGGGGCTGGCAGAATGCTCAGGCTCCCCCAGTGCCTAGAGGCGTTGGATGCAGTCCCAAGGCCAATTCCTCCTGGCACTTCCTGGCTACAAATTCCAGCTTTCTCCTTGCGAGCTCAGTGTCATGGGCCGAGACGTCGCGGTGCCAGACAGCGCGCACAGTCCTTGCCGACCAAGGGAGCAGCAAGACGCTGACAGCCTGCCCAGTCTCAGCCACCTCCTCCTCGCTGACAGCACGCAGGCGGTCGCAGAGCTCAGCGGGGGACGGCCAGGCCCCCTGGACATCTACCATCACAATGTTGGTCTCCACTGCTGCCAGGTCGATGGACCAGAGGGGAGAGTCCAGCACATGGATACCTGTGGGAGGCCGAGGTGGTGCAAGCCCACTGCCCAGCTACCTGGAAGAGGCTACCTGCCCCAGCCCTGCCCCAGGTTCTGGATGAAGGGGAGCCCTTTCTCCCCCTATGTGGTACCAAGGTCACAGAGCACAGCACAGAGACAGTCATGGCATGATCCCGGCACTCCAGCCAGGTGACAATCCCAGCATCATCCTCACCCGGCTGGAGAGCCAGTGTGGCCATCCAGGATGGTGCCCAAGCCGCCAGTACTGCAGTATTGCTGGGAAGTGCCAGGTGTGCTGTTACATCCCAGCACACTAAGGGGCCCCGAGGTACCTTCCGCAAAGCGCCGGGTGTTGTCGTGGTCTCTGCGCAGTGTTGCCTCTGCGTGCTGCAGCCCACGGAGGGCAGCGGCCGCCAGCACTCCCACCTGCCGCATCCCCCCGCCCAGCATCTTCCGTACACGCCAGGCCTCGGTGACAAACTCCCTGCACCCTGCCAGCACTGCACCAGACGGGGCGCCCAGGCCCTGTAGAGCCGCCAACAGGGTCATCTCAGCTGTCCCAGGGGCAGCTGCCCTGCCTGGGTACAGGCCCAGCCCGCCAGGTGTGTTCTTAGCCCAACACCTGAAAACAAGGGCCAGGCTCCAGCTTGTGCTGGCCCCTGCCAGCCCTGGGGACCCCTCCCCACACAAGCAGACCTTGGAGAAGCAGAGGGACACAGAGTCACAGTGCTGGGCAATCTGGGCTGGCTTCACACCCTGGGCCACTGCTGCATTCATCAGTCGTGCACCATCCATATGCACCCGCAGCCCGTAACGGTCTGCAAGCTCACGGACCTGGGAGTCAGGAGGGACAGCTGGTTTGGGAGGGACCCCTGGGGCATCTAGTGCCACCATGAGCCACGCTCTGAGCTCCAGCGTCCCCGCAGTGCCAGTGTGCAGGGCCCAGCTGCCCACACCAGGCAGGATCGTGCCAAAGCCATCTGTGGGGTCTCACCTGCCTGAGATAGGTGAGGGGCAGTGCCCGGCCCCCCGCTGAGCTGTGTGTGTTCTCCAGACAAATGAGCTCAGGACGCGGGTAGTACCGGCTGCCGTGCGCCTCACGGATGGTCAGCTCCAGCTGGTCCAGGTCGAACATGCCATTTGGCATATCTGGCAGTGCCTGGGAGTGGACACCGGCGACCTGTGCCCAGGGCAGGGGAGAGCATGGAGCTGACAGGGGACAGTCGTGGTGCACAGGAGCTCCATCCCTCTGTCCCCTCCATCGGGTGCGTACAGCCCCCCCTCGTGCTGCAGCCCGTGACTTGGGACAATCCCGTGACGCTCTGGCAGCGGATCCTCCGCCTGGCCCGGCCCTGGCAGCCAGAGGAGGGCAGCACGCGGCTGCCCTCCTGCCCTGCGTGCACTGCCACCAGTGCCACCGTGCCCACCGCCTGTGCCCGCGGCACTCACCTGCGCGGCCCCGCCGTGCTCGTAGAGATGCAGGTGGGTGTCCTGGCCCAGGAACAGCTGAGCCCCTCTGCGCTGGCAGTGGCACATCACTGGAAGAGAAAGGCAGTAAGGGAGTGGGCCAAGGGCAGCAGTCCACAGCCTGGGGGCACGGGGAGCTGTGGGTGCAGCCCCGGACTTACCGGCGATGAGGTTGGCCATGGTGGCCGTGGGCATGAACAGAGCCGATTCGGTCCCCAGAGTACCCGCGGCCCGGCGCTGCAGCTCTGCGGGGGGACACGGATGTCCTGAGGGGCTGGCGCTGGGCGGGCCCAAGGGCTTGGAGACCCCACAGGTCCCGGCTGCCCCCGCAGTCCCGCTCCTGGCTCCCCATCTCGCTGCTCCCGCGTCGGGAGCTTGCAGGCAGGGACCCCCACGGGAGGCCCGTCCCCTCCGCCCACCGTTCACTGTTGGGTCCTCCCCATAGTCGTCGTCGCCCACGGCGGCGCGGGCCATGGCGCGGCGCATCCCCGCGCACGGCCGGGTCACCGTGTCGCTCCGCAGGTCCACGGCAAGCGGCGGGGCCGCCGTGGGACCCCGCGGCTGCGTTCTCCCGGGCACCCCCCTGGGCCCGGGCAGCCGCCCCCTCCGCAGCACCGCCCGCATCGCTGGGACCGCCTCCCGCAAGGGCTCCCGGGCGGGGGCGGGATCGCCTATCCCGGGATTGGGGCCCGGACACACGGGACACAGGGGAATAGGGCAGCGGCTCCTGCCAGGGCGCCGCGCGCGTTCCGGCGCTGCCTCGTAACGCCGTCCCTACAACCTCCCCGTACCTCCATCTCTCACCACACTGGCGCTGAGGAACACGGGTGGGGGCTGCCCCGGCCCTGCACTGTCCCGCGGCCCCTCGCTTTGCCAAGATCCCCATCCTGGATGTCCGACGGAAGGGAGCGCCAGGGGAATCCTCCAGAGTCTTTCCATGGCTGAGCAGGAATTGCTCCCGCCACGCTGTGCCCGCTGCCAGCAAGGCTGACACGGGGTCGTCTGGCCACTGGGAACTGGCTCCGGCTCTGGCTGCGTCTGCCCTGGCAGCAGCCGACGCACAGTCCGATGGCACCGCGGGTGGGCTGGCACTGCAGCGGTGCTCTGGGATCTCTGGGCAGCTTCACAGATCTCGGCACTCTCTGCGTGCTCTGAGGCGACCCACCAGCCTCTTGGCAGAAATCCCCACTGCCCCTCAGCAGCAGGCCATGTGCCCAAAGCAGTAAGGAGACCCCCTCACCTCCCCCCGTTGGGCTGGACCAGCTGGACCATATACTCCCTGCTGCTAGCGCGGAGTAGATGCTGCAGCTCTGCAGCACCCAGCACCTCTCCTGGCATTTGCAGGGGATCAGTTGGGCAGGTGCATTAAGGTGCCTCTTCCCCTCAGGGGCACGTGTTGCCCAGCCCCTGCCCACTTGTGTATGTGCTGTGCTCCAGCCGCCTGTCCTGTGGCTGCTGCCATGCTGCTGCCTTCTCCCTCCCTTTGCCACATGCCCCCCCCCCCAGCCTTGGCTGCCCCAGCTCCCCTATCCTGAGCCCCCTGCAGCTGCCCCACTGGTGGCCGCTGTGTCCATACCCCTGCCTCTGCCCCTGTCCATGGAACCCCCTCTCTCACTATCCCCTGTTGCCCCCCCACCGCGCTGTCAGCTCTGCAGATGAGTGAGCCATAAACAGTCCTTCATGAGACGTTTTTCACACGCAGGGCCACATGTTAACAGTTTTTCTTTATTTACTGCCTCCATTTCCTCTTTGTTCCAGGAACTTGTCCTCCAACTTCAAGCTGCTCATGATTAGGCAAAAAGGCCTCTAATCTCCCCGATCTGATTTACCGTCACTGAGAGCAGACGCTTCCCGTTACTGGCCCTGGACCTGGGAGCATGGACAGCTGAGCTGTGCCGGCTGCTGAGCCCAGCTGAGCCGCCCCAAAGCTGCCCCGCCACACACACCGCCTTCCCGGCAGCTTCCTCTTCCAGTAAGCGCTGGGCAGTGCAGCCAGTCATGCCGCAGGTGAAGGGCTGGGGGAAGAGCAGCTGTGGGGCCCTAGGCCAGGGATCCCCCCGCTCCACCTGGGGCGGCTGCTGTAGGGCAGGGCAGGCTTTGGAGCCACTTTCTCTGCTTGGAGGGGCTGGGTGGCTGGAGCATCCCTCAGCATGGCCTTCCCATCCACTCCCATGGCACCTGATGGGGTGGTTGATTGCCCTGGTGCACCCAAAGCTGAAGGGCAGCTCAGGGGTCTGCTGTGGGCAGCCCCTCCAGCCCAGTCAGGGTCCACAGGCAAGCAGGGGCTCCCTCACTGGGCAGCAGCCACAACTTCTGCAGGACTGTGCAGTGTGGCTGCAGTGTGGGTGTCTTCCACAGAGCCCCTTATCTTTCAGCCCTGTGCCTTTCCCTGGGACAACGGGCTGGGACCTGCCTTGGGGGTCTCCTCTTGCTACCAGCACCCACGGAGCTCCCCCGTCTGCACGGGGCCCAGCGGTGCCTTGGTGGGGCCAGCACTGGGCCCACAGAAGCGCTCGTGGCCTTATGTGGAGTGGCTGAGCTGAGGCCACGGGAGCTGGGCAAAGGGCGGGCAGTGCCAGCACCTGGCCAGGGGCTTGGCTGGAAGCTGGGGACTAGCGGGGTGCTCACCCAGACCACACTGCATCATAGGACTGCAGTGACCACCTGCCCACACTAGCTCCTGTGGTGGGCTAAGCCCCTGTCCTGCTGGGCTCAGCTTCTGCTCCAGTCGTGCCTCCCCGGGGCTAAAATTAGCAGCTGAGGCCTGGCTGGGGAGCCGGGAGTGGAGCCCAGATCCCACCGCGGAGGATCGGGTTTCCCCCCTCCCTACCACAGGCCTGGCAACCACTGGGGCCGATTCCCGGAGCTGGGCCCCCCTGCTACCAGGCCCACTGGCAGCCCCATCCCAGGCCTGCCAGGCCCAGCCGCTTGATCTGCACGTCCCCAGGGCTTAGCCCTGGCACATCCCAGCTGCAGGAGGCTCAGGACGGGCTGCGGGATGGGGGGAGCATGATGCTGTAGCTCCCTGGGCATCACCGGGCTGGGGCTGAGCCCTTTGCCACTGGCACACATGGTTGCCCTGAGACAGGCTGGCAATGGGCTTTGATCTCAGCCTCCTAAGCAGAGCCGGTGGCTGCTGTGGCCATGGAGCTGTCAGTGGCCCAGGCAATGCCCTGGGGGTCTTGTGCTTAGTGCCAAGGGCTGACTCAGGACCTGGCAGTGACCGTAACATGCTCACCATGAGCTCGGGGTGTTTTCCTGTCGGGCTGTCTTAGCCCTGCGGCCACACTGTCCATGCTGCCCGTGCTGCTCACCCTGCCTGCCCTTTGGGCTCCATGGCTCATCCCAGTGGGGTGGCACTGGCGCTGCCCGTTCTGGAGGGCCCCGGTCTGCCATCCGTCGCCCTCGAGGGGCCTGAGCCACGGAGCCGAGCAGTTTCCTGCTGCCGGGAACGGCAGGGCCATGCCCGAGAGCACCGGGAGCGCTGGCTCCAGGCTCCGCCGGGTCGGGACGGGTCGGGGCCCCACCCGCCACACTCCCGGGATCCCGGTGCCGGTGACATGTCCCGAGCTGCGGCACACGGCGGCCGCCGCTCGCGCACGGCACCGGCCGAGCTTCGGCCCGGGACTGACCCCGTCGGACACCGTCCCGGGGCTGCCGGGGCCGTGTTCGGTGCGGGAGCCACGGGCTGTCCCGGGGAGCCTCCGTCGGATCCTCGCGCGGGCCGGTGCCGAAGCCGGAGCCGGAGCCCGGTGGTCGCGTGGCCCCGGCCGGTGTCCCGTCCCCAGCCCGCGAGGCCGCGGGTGCCCCCCCTCCACCGGTAGCGACTTTTCCAGTAAAACCGCCGCAGAGATCCCGGCTTCCCGACAGGCCCGGCCTCCGCGCCGGGGGGGCGCCGGCCGCCCTTAACCCTTCCCGGCCCGGCCGGCCGCGCGTTGCCCGCCCGACGGGCGTCTCCGAGCCCGGGATCCGCCGGGTTCTGACCGCCCGGTCCGGCTCGGCGGCTCCAGGGACCTGCGGGGCACTCTGCCCGCCTGGCCCGGGGCGGCGATGGCCCCGCTCCCCGGGGTCCCGGAGGCTCCAGTGCGGAGGCAGCCTGACCTGCCGTGCACTGGGAGCAGGTGGGAGAGACCTGGCCCCGGGGGGCTTTTGCGGCCGCAGCCCTCGTGGGTTCCAGCTGTGCCGGGAAGAGCCCCCCTCAGCCCATCGTGCCCCCCATGCCGAGGGTTTGCCTTCTCAGGGTGCACCTGAACAGGACCGGACCTGCTCTGAGGGGCAGAGGGAACATCCCAAGGGCCAAGGAGAACCGTCGGGGCAAAAAGCTCCTCTGCACAGGGTACCCCAGTGCAGGCTGCCCAGGGGCTGTGGGGAGAGAGCAGCCGGGGGTCCCTGAGAGAGCCCTGGTGCTGGGGGAGCTTTGGGGCACCCTGGGAGAGCTCTGGGGCACCCTGGAGAGCGCTGGAGCCGGTCACGGCTAAGGGCTGATGGCTGTGCCGGCTCCACAGCCCTACTCCAGTGCTCTGCGGGGACTCTCTGGCCGGGTGGGCAGACCCGGGGATGGCCAGGCACCGGGGGTCCGTGCCGAGAGCCGTGCCGGGCCGTCCCCGCCGTGCCCTGCCTGCCACCAGCTGCTACACTGGCTGAGCTAGAACTGAGGTAAGTGCTCTAATTGTTTTCTCTGTGGCCCAAGATGAATAATTGAGAGGTCTTTGAGGAGAATTAATTAGCCCGTTTATTGGCAGTAAATGCTTTTCTCCAGATGATGAAATAGATCCTGAGCCACACGTGGGGCAGGCAGATGCAGGTCATTGCTGCTCCAGAGCTTGCGTGTGCCAGGTCCACAGGCCAGCCATGCTGGTGTCCCGTGCCCTCTGTGGACAGGTGCACTGGTTCTGGCTCCCATGGCGTCCCATGCTGCCCGGCATGCCCGGAGCTCACTGCACCCATGGCCAGCACTTTGTGCAGGGAACCTGGTGTTGGTGGGAGCAAGGGACACTGAGGGGCAGGCAGGGTCCTGCGGCAGAGTGGGAGCCCTCTGCCCCTGTCATGCCCATGTAGCTTCCTGCTTCTCCCTGGCTCACATCCCATCCTGGGGGCTTCCTCCCTGTGCAGACCCTGATATGTTCCCTTGTATCTCCTTCTTGGCTCTCCTGACTGCCAGGGTGGTGCCGACTTGGGGCTTGTAGCCTGGACGTCCTCCTCACGTCCTCCTCTTCTTCCTTCTCCCCTGGGTATGGGGTGAAGGGCCTCGCATGGTCAGAAATGCTTAAACAAGGATTTCCTTGTTGCTGCATGAGCTGTTTGCCTTCTCCTGGGCCAGCCGTTAATGAGGTTTGGCAGGAGGCACCGTCAGCCTCAGCCATTGGATTTCTATAAATCAGCCTGGAACTGATGTGTGGGGCTGGGATGGAGCTGCTCCATCTTGGTGCATGGGACTTCAGCTTGTGGGTCCTGGGAGCCCCTCTGGAGTGGAACATCCTGGCATGGTGGAGAGGGGCAGGGGCTGAGTAGGACAAGGGGGCTGTGGCTGCTTCTCACCAGGCAGGTCAGAGCGGCCACTTCACACATTTCCAGGAATGGCAGAAAGTGCAAAGCAAAAAACAAAGCAGCTTCCTACGGCTGAGGTGCTGCTTTGTCCTGATCTTTCCCACATGCCCACCTTTTTTCCCCAGACCCAGAGAGGCTGTTGGGTGCTCCAAACTGGGATGATGATCCTGCCCTGCCTTGGGGTGGAGGGGCTGTGGCCGTGTGTCCCCGGGCAGCCTCAGGCATGCAAAGTGGGGCAGGCAAATCATCCAGGTCCCTGGGAAGCATTTGCTGCTTCCTCCTGCCAGGAAGCAATGCCACAGTGGCAGGACTGGCATGTGGACCCTTTGCGCTGAAGCCATGGTGGCAGATGTGCTGGCTGCCACTGTCACAAGGACACTGCCAGGGCTGCAGGTCCTGTGGCCTGCCGTGCTGCCCTGTCTCCTGGCAGACACAGGATGTGCCCATCCAGGGATGCCTGAAGTGTAGCAGGGAGCAGGTTCCCATTAAGAAGGGTCTCCTGGGAATGGCTGCTGCTGGCAGCCCTGTGTCCCGGAAAGGAGGTGCTGGGAAGTGGGACCCTTATCTCTGCTTTCCCACAGCCATTCGCTCAGTTCTTCTCACCTGTGGGACAGTTTGTTTGGGAGTTGGCACAGCCCATCTGTGCTGCGCCAGGCTGAGTGGAGCCACAAGTCTCAAAGGTGATGTTTTAGTTCCTGCTCTGAATGTGCTTCCCCCTTATCCAGAAACACCCCTGCTCTCACTCAGTTCTCACAGAGTTTCTGCTCTGTGTGGAAACGGAGAGAATCCCCAGTCCCACCATGGCTGCAGGGCTCCTCGGGGACACCACAGTCTGCTGGGAAAGCTCTGGCACCCTTCTCGCCTTCTCTCTAGTAGCCTGGCCCATAGTGGGGCAGCCCCTGGGCCAGTGGTGTCCCCCCACAGCAGGACAGCACTAGGACAGTGGCAGCGGCAGCTGGCAGGGGTTTTCCAGGAGCTGCCTCTCCATCTGCAGCCTCCAGCCTGCCAGCATTCCCCACACTCGTCAGCCTGGGGGACAGTCAGCTGTAATGTGGGTGGGATGTGCCTGGTCGTAGCAGAGGGAAGATGCTCCATTGGAGCCCCCACTGCACCCTCCCCTTCCCCTCTCTGTCTGCACCCACTCGTGGGTGCGAGTGCAGCTGGAGGCTCCAAGCCGCAGCCGATCTCCTGGCAACAGTGCAGTGCTGAGCATGGGAGACACTGGGGAGCCCTTGGCCCCGTGGGGCCCCAGTCGCGACAGGGACAGCTTTGTGGGGCACTGGGATGCGCTGCTCTGTGAGCGGGCAGCTGCCCCACGCTGCGAACCAGGGCTGCTCCCTGCCCGGTCGCCACTCTGTAAGCTGCAGGGCCGTGCTCCGTGCCGTGGGCAGGGACCCTCTGCGCTGGGACCCCTGTGCCCGCGCTCCTCAGTGGTTGCTGCGGCTGCAAAGCCGGGGCTGGGAACAGCAACCCTGGCGAGAGGTTGTGCAAGAAGGGGGGACCCGGGAGGGCACGGGCAGCCAGTGTTGAAATTCCATGCTCTTACAGAAAAGCCCCCGGGCAGAATTCCTGACAGGGGTGATTCATCCCCCACTGGAAGCGATGACTTTGCCTCTCCAGTAAACACTCAGTTCAGCGGGGTGCCCGCTGCTCCGTCCTGCCACAGGCCGTGGGGTGACAGGGCTGCCTTGAGCACCGCAGGCAGCACTGGAGGTGCTGAGGAGGGCCAGGGGGGCAGTGGGCAACTGGGAGCCAACTGCTGGGCAGCAGAGCAGTGGGCACCAAGGGCAAAACTGAATCCTTGGCTCCCTGCCCCGGCTGCCACCCAAACCCAGCGCAGGCCATTGCTGTTGCCAGGTGCTTTGGGGGCCCCATCTCCCGCTGGTGAGGGCACACGGGACAGCCTTTTCCAGGAAGCACGCGAGGGCAGCCAGGCTGTGGAGTTCCCGACAGCAGCTCTGGTTTTAATAACAGCAAATCAATGGATGCCCGATTCTGGCCAGAACAAACTCCTGTGCTTCCTCCCTGGCCTCCCCCTCCAGTGGCTTCCCCATAGGGGAAAACAACCCGTGTGAGAGCCCCAGCTCTGGCCATGGTTCATGGGGTTCTGAGTGCTGATGGCCCGTGCCAGCCTGCCCTGCGTGCTGCAGCCTGTCCCGGCATGCTTCCTGCACCTCAGTCCCGCCGTAGAGAGGGAAAGTTGGGGGTCCTCGGTGTCCCTGCCCACCTCTGCTATGCCCACCCCCTACACAGGAGGATGCAGCCTGCAGGGCTGCTCCGTGGCTGGGCATTCCCAGCTGCTCCAGCGTCTTGCCTCCCCAGTCCAGCCCCGTGCTGTGATTCCGCCTCCTCCCCGTGGGTTTGCACAAACCTCGCGCTTGCTTTGTGCTTGTTTTGAGAACAGATTAGTCATGGCTCTGAGCTGGCTTCCAGCAAATGCACAACAGCACCATGGAAAAACGAGAACAGTGAAGTGATGACTCAGCAGGGCTCCAACGCTGTCCCTGGGGTGCCAACTGTCCCTGCTCCTGACTGAGCCCAAGCACCAGTGAGGACCACCTGGGGATGCCACAGCTGGGCCAGAGTGGGTGGGCGATGGCCGGAAAGCCAGGGGCAGCGGCTGCCTGCCCGGAAGCTGCAATAGTGCTGGCAGGATGGGACGCCAGGTCCTTGGGGATGACAGGCAGCCTCCTCCCCTTCCCCTGCCCCCTCCTGCTCTTGGTGGGTGAGGACTCCCCTACAGACTGCTGGCACCTTGCTGCCCCAAACCCCTGCTGCACGTGTGGCTGGAACATCCTGCTGCTGGCAGCTCCAGCTCAGTGCCCCGCAGGCCTGGTGGGTTCTGGGGATGCCATAATGATGGGTGGCTGCTAGGACCCTGCCAGGACCTCAGCAGGGGAGTCCTGGGGATCCCCGGCTGTGTAGGCTCAGCAGTCAATCCCGGACAGCAGGGCCTTCCTGGCCGCCACCTGCGCTCCAGTGACGGGAACTCCCGGGGCGGGCGCTTACCGTACCTCACACCTTGCTCCACAGCCCTTCCCTGCCCTGCCTTGGCTGGCTGCCCGGCGGCACAGCGTGTTGCCAAGCCTCATTGCCAGGTGGCTTATCGTGATCCCATGGCGCTGGACACCAACTGGTGTTGGCTGCCAAGGATGAACAATGTAATTACTGGAATTACAGTAAAGTGCTCCTGTTCCCACTCATTAAATGCTGAGACAGGGCCCCCGGGTCCTTCTGGGGAGCATCTGCTCCAGCTGTGCCCTCTGCCAGCCACACACCCCATCGTTGCCCAGGTAGTGCCACTGGCACCCATCACCCCTCGCCCAACTGGTGTGGCTGGAGTTGCTCTCTGCTGATGGCCGCCAGAGCCATGGGATGGGCAGAGCCCACCAGGCTGGTAGGGACCTTCAGGCCCTTCAGCACTATGCACTGGTGAGGAGAACGCGGGCAAGGAGGGCAGGGCTGGATTGCAGACACAGGGTGCCACATCTGGGAGCTCCATCCCCAGCCACGTGTGGCTCTGCCACTGCTGGCTCCTGCGCCGCGGCTGAGGCCAGGGCCGATGTGAGGCCAAGGGATGCTCCAGGGCTAGGGTTTGGCACCTGCCCATGGCTGCTCTGCCAGGGTCATCTGAGGACTCTGTGCTGTACTGGGCAAGCACACCCCAGGCAGCTGGCAGCCCGCTGCTGGGGCACCCACAGGGACCTCCCGTGACATGCCATGTGCCCAGGAGTGACCACAGCCTGTGCTTGGCACATCCCTGTTCCCTGCGAGTGCAGGTGCAAGAGCAGCGTAGCCCTGGGCCTGGGTCTCTGCCAGAGGCAGAGAGCTGAGACCAGGGGGGTGGGACCCGGGGCAGAGCAGCTCGCGTAGCTGCTGATGGAAGGAGTGAGGAATCCACAGCTGCTGGCTCCCTGGAGCTGGCCGCGCGTCTGGCTGGGGAAGCAGCAACAAAGTAGGGTTTCCATGGGGATGTACACAGCCTGCTGGGCTCGGCTGCATCGCGAAATACTTCCTGGCCTGGGCACGGGGTCCTGCTGCCACCCCCTGCTCCCTGCCTGCTAGTAGCCCTGCCTGACCCAGAGAGAGCCAGGGCCAAGCTGGCCCCCACAGCTCCCCCAGCCACCAAGGCTCTGGGCCAGGTCACTGGCAGCTGAGCTGCTAGCAGGACAGGGACTTTGAGCAGTACCTTGAGTGCAGAGGCCCAAGATGAGGGGCAGTTGTGGAACCGAGGGGCTCTGAGGAAGGACATAGAGCTGCAGCCCTGCTCCTCCTGCAGCCCAAGCAGCAGTCTCTTGTCCTGGGCCTGCAGCTGGGACCACCGCTGCCAGCCCTGGGCTCTGCCACAGAGCTCGTGCTTGTGCTTCCCGGCAGCTCACTGGGAGCAGATGATCCAGTCCCTGTTCCCAGCTGTCCCCGTGGCCCTGGCCTGTAGAGGAATTGCCACGTAAGGAGCAGATGGTGCCATTTACAGTAAGTCCCCAGCTGCTGCACAGCCCTTTCCTGCATTCTACTGGGAAACGTAGTGGTAGATGTGGGAATGTCCTGGCTTTGCAGAGCCAAGCAGGAAGAAGTGCGTGAGGGGAGTGCCACGAGGTCGGGGTGTTCACAGCAAGCTCCCTGCCTGGCTGTGCTGCCTCAGTGACCTCCGGAGCTGTGTCCACTGCCATCTTCCTTGGGGTCCCAGTGTGGGGCTGAGGAGCCTTCATGGGTCTGTCCTGCTTCCCTGTGACCGGTTGGGTTTTCTGCGTGGCTGCTGCAGCCACAACAGACCCGCTGTGCTGACCGAGCCCTCTGCTGCTGTGCCGGGGCTCGCTGCCCGCAGCAATCACCGGCTGCAGTGGTTTCCTGTTTTGGCTCTGCAGAGGCTGGTACACACCAGAGGAGGTTTCCTGCACCCCTGACCCCACAGGGTTCAGGTTCACCATCCCGGCGGACACTTCCTTCTTGTGCCAGTAATGAGCCAGCAGTGTGATGGGAAGCATTGGTGGCTGCCCTGCACCCCATGGGGAGGCCAGGCTGAGGCAGGACGGGGGGTTGCAAGGGGCTGTGGGGCAGCAGCCTGTCCCTGCCTGATCACCCTTCTGTGCCTCAGCACCTTGTCGGGCTCTCACTGGGCCTTGTGCTCTCATCCTGCTCTGCACGGCCATCATCACAGCATGGAGGAACTGATGGCACCGGGGACATGCTATGCTTACAGCTGCACTGGGTTCTGCTGGTGCTACTTGGTGCCCAGCCCCAGGAGATCTGGGATGTGGAGAGCTGCAGGACCCCAATGTCCCAGCCCTGCTTCTGGAGCCCTGTGTGAATTCCCATCTGGCTCCTGGCACCATCACACGGTGACAGGTCTGATCACTCTGATAACATCTTCCCCATCCAGGAACCCTCCCAGGGGGAGCTCAGCTGCCCCAGCCCTGGTGAAGGGCAGAGGGGAACTGGCTGTGGGACATGCTTGATAGACTGCTTACGAAACGCAGGGCCAAGTCCGCTCAGCTGCTCTGGAGCAGCGAGAGGTTTGTGAAACCTTCAGCAGGGATTTGCCCGCCGGCTGCTGCGTCACTGCTGCTTGCGAGCTTGGCTGTATTCCAAGAAACCCGTGGGGCTGGCGGAGCTTCCCGGATTCTCGACTCAGCCGCGGGTTGCAGCACCGTGAGGGAAGAGGCCCTTGGTCGGCAATGCCAGGGCCCTTCTGGGAAGCGAAGAAGCTGGGGCTGTTCCCACAGAGATGGGAAAGCTGGGGTCTGGCTGGGGGGACTTGGGCAGGGTCACTGTGGGCAGCCTGGCTGCCATCCCTGGGGGCAAATTCCCACTTTGCCCCACCATGGGGTGCTGTGAACCCCTTGCTCTGCCAGGAGGGCTGGGTGTGCTCATAAACCCCCAGGGCCCTGTTTTCCCATCCCCTGATTCACCTCATCCTGCCCGGGAGTGGTGATGTTCTGCAAGGTGATGCTTCTGCCAGCTGGGGGCTGCTGTGCCTGCAGCACTACTCCCACCCCATCACTGGCATGGGGCCGGGAGTCACTGGTGCTGCTGGGAGCCCGAAAGTCAGGGATGTGCCTCAGCAGGGCCTGGCAGGTGGCCACCCGTGCGCGTGGACATTCCTTGCATAGCTGTAGCGGGTGCCTGGGCAGGCCATGGCGCTTCCTGGCAGCCCGCGTGCCACGGCCCCACGTAGCGGCCCCAAAATAGTCACTGGGACTGTGCCATACCCACAGCCTGGACCGGCACACTCACCATCCCTCTGGTCCCGGCTGATTCCTAAGGAAATCCTTTTCCCGGCAGCTGGGGTTCCCCAGGAGGGGCGGGAGCACTGCGCATGATGCCAGGCATAATGCCTACAATGTGGAGATGCAAAGAGGGGCCTGGGCACAAAGCACCCGGGCACAGCCTGCTCCTCACAGCCAGAGGCTCTGGAGGAATTCTGTGGGGGCTGACCTGCTCCCAGGGGATCACCCGTATCCCGGGATGCAGCTCTTCAGCCAGGCACCGCACTGCACACTAGCCAGCCAGAGCTGCAGGTTTATTCTCACGCCTACTTCATGCCCCCAGCAGCAGGCCAGGCACTTCTAGGGGCAAGGACATCCCTAGGAGAATTGAATCCTCTCCTCTCCCTCAGGCATCTGTGCCTGGCTGGGGTTCTGCACAGGACAGAGCTTTTTTCTCTGCGCTGTGGGGGTGAGCAGGATCTTGGCACACCCTACCCTGAGCCCACTACCCTCCCAGAGGGAGCACCTGCAGACTCTTTCCTACCCATGCCTCTCAGTGCCCTGTTCCTGCAGCTCCTCACCCTGGCATGCACCAAAACAGGGCTGGGGGAAGGCAGGTCTCACTTGGCACTTCACGAGCACTGCACTGGGGCTGTGCCCCAGGCCAGCCTTGGCCACCAGCTTGGCCCCTCCTGTGCCCAGTCTGCTGTCCCATGCTTGCACCATGTGCGTGAGCTGAGAGCAGATCCCTTCCTCATGGCTTGGCTGGGGCTGGCAGAGCGACGTCGCAGGGCTCAGACATACCTGAGTGCTGGGGCAGAGCTTACACACGCTGGGCTGAGTCACTGCGGTGGGATCACCCGGCATGGACAGCAGCTCCAGGAAACAGTGCTTACGTGGTGTAAACACATCCCAGCATTGTGCCGGGGCCAAGCGGCCTCAGGGATGCAAGAGAGAAATCAAACCAGATCTGATGTTTTTCATTAAAAAATAGTGCTCTTTATTATAAATTATGGAAACATTTTCTTTCTGAATATAAATATAAATATGTGCAAAGTTTCATCTGAGTTTGGTTTTGGTTGAATTTTCAAGCATCGTTTTGCTCAGCCCTCAAGGCTGGAGGTGAAGATGGAATCTTTATAAAAGACAGTGATTCACGTTGGCCTGTAAACATCCCTTCAGTTAAAAAAATAAGAATAAAAATTAAAAAAAGCCAGAAAACCCAACCACTTCTCTGGGCGGACGCAGAAAAGCACTCACGAGATGACACGCTCCAGGGGCTTGTCCTGCTGCGTTCCTGCGGGAATTGGCGCCCTATGGAGCAGCATAACCGGGGTCTGTGGGAGTGGCTGGGCAGAGGTGGGGTGTGACTCTGGGGAGTAAGGGCCCGGCATCCTTGGGGTGATCCTTGCAGATGCAGTTGTGTGGGACTCAGCAGCATCGGGATGCGATGCTTCCCCTCCAGCTTCACAGCACATCAGCAGGACCGTCATTGCTCAGCGTCACCAATTGACATGCTCTAACCCAGATCACGGGGCAGGGAGGATATTAAGGCTTAGTCCCCTGGAAAATGGCAACGTGGGGACAAAGGCATCGACCTCTTAGTCTGGGGCTTGGTGAGAAAGGAGCTTCCACCCACAAGGAGGCAGCAAGAGATACAGTATGGGCAAAAAACACCTTCCCCTTAAAACTGAGGAAAAGTGATCAGGCACTCCTGGGCTCCAGTGCTTTCCATTTCTGAGGGTGGAAGGGGCTCTCGCCAGGACACCCCCAGTATGGGGCTGGTGGGGCGCACGATCCCCCATGCTGTGGGAGCTGTCCTGGCTGCCCAAGCCCACAGGGCCTTTGCCAATGGGTTCGCTGTAACATCCACAGTCTGGTCGGAGCCATCTCCTTCCCTGCGGAGAGGAGATGTCACACTTGCTTGAGGAGTCCTCCCAGCACCAAGGTTGCCTGGCTATGCTAGCCACAGCCCTGAGCCCATGGCAGCTTGCCTAGTTCCCCCTCTCTCCTTCCTGGATGGAGAGGCTCAGCATGCCCTGCCAGCTCCTGTGCCGGTGGGGCATTGTGCCTGTCCCCTGTTCTTGTGCTTGTAGCAAGTGACCTTGCTCCACTGGCCCCTTAGAGAGGGGCATCGTACTGGTCCAGGAACTCCTTGATGGGGGCCGGCAGCTGAGTCATCTTCTCATAGGAGTCCAAGTGCCCATTGACGGTCTTGCGGCAGAGGTGCTGCAGGGTGGAGACACTAGAGGAGAGCGGGCGGCTCAGCACCAGGGGGATCTTCTCGCCGCCTGAGTAGATGTAGTAGGTGCGCTTGGGGTGCAGGGCCCCCCCTGGCTGCTCGGGGACGGCGCAGGGTGTGGGCGGCATGTAGTGATGGACCAGCTTAAGCACGCAGTCAAAGCGGGGCACGGGCTGGCTGCTATGGGGATCACTCTGCAGGGAGAAGCTGCCGCCCTCGCATTGGATGCGCAGGTTCTTGGTGCCCGACTCCGTCTTGACGCTGAGGGTGAAGAAGTGCCTCTGGTCTGAGCTGTCCCTGATGAGGAAGGTGCCAGCCGGCTCGGTGCTCAGCAGCAGGTTGGCCTCACCACCTGTCACCGTGCTCCAGTAGAAGCCGCTCTCCTGCAGCTTGCGTACGGTGTTCACCACCAGCTGGTACTCGCTCTTGGAGCTGAACGTCTTGAGGCGCAGGCTGGTGTCGAGGGGGCGGCTCATCCCGGCGGCGGGGAACTTGCTGTGGGTGACCATGGCGCAGGGAGCCAGCTTCGTGTGCTCTGGATGCTGCTGCCAGCAGCAGCCGCCGCTACACCATCACCTGCGGCAGAGAGAGCAGTGAGCCCCGGCACTCCGGTTGGTCCCCGACTCTCCCTTCCCGGGAACACCTGCACCCTCGGTCCCTGGCTGTTATCCTCCCGCAGCAACAGCGCTCCCGGTCCCTGGCAATCCCCTTCTCAGCTCTGATCTCCCAGAAAAACCGGCAGCCCCCCACCCCAGCCCTCTCTTCCCGGGAACCGGCAGCTCCCATCCCCGGCTCTCCTTTCCCGGGGGAACCGGCAGCCCCCGTTCCCGGCTACTGCCCTCCCGCGGCACCGGCTCCCCTGTCCCCAGCGCTTCCTTCCCCGGAGCGCTGGCACACCTGCAGTCTCCCGCTCTCTCCCCTCTCTAGGACCACCGCTTCTGATGGTCTCCCGCCCTCTCACTCCTGGCGGCACATCGCTACCCCAGGCCGCCGGCTATCGTCCGGCTGAGGCACCAACATCCCCGGCGATCCCCTTCCCCGGCAGCACCGGCATCCCCGGTCCTCGGCGATCGCCCTCCCGAAAGTCCCAGCATTCCTGGCTGTCCCCCCGTCCTCTCCGGGACTCCCTCCCGCGGCCGTACCTGGGGCGCGGGAGCCGGTCTTGGCGGCAGACCGGGGCCGGTGCGCGGCGGCGAAGCTGGCGAGGCGGCCCGGGGCGGCCTCTTATAGCAGGCGCAATGCCCGCCCTCGGGTTCCTGGAACTGCGCGGCTTCTTGTAACGCGGCGGCACCGCCCGCGCCCCGCCCGGCCTGGCCCGGCCCGGCC
>VWPU01015716.1:0-179852 GCA_013398955.1 Callaeas wilsoni | reverse complement strand
CCCCCGGTCCGGGACCCGCGTTCCGCGGGCGGGTCGGTCGCGCTGCGAGCGCGGGGTGGGGGCCGCCGCCCCGCGGGCTCGCACGGCGGCCGCGTCCCCGCACGGGTCCGTGGAGATCGGCGGTGGCTGTGGGGGCTGATCTTCGCGTGGTGGAGCCGGGGGGGTGCGCGGCTGGCGTTGGGTCTGGCAGCAAGATCTTCCCAACTAGGTTTCCTCTCCCCTTTTGTTTTCCGGTGTTTAAAAAAGAGCTGGTGGCACATCGGTGACTTTACTGCCTGGGATCTTACCAAGGGCTCCGTTTTCCAAGCGTGCCACTGTTAATCTTGGATTGATTCCATCATTTAAGCAAGCATCCTCTAGACATGTTATTTTGGTTTGGGTTTTTTTGTTTTTTCTTATTTTTGTCACCGTTTATAAACCGCTGTTTATTTTCTGTGGCACAGTGGGTTCTAATGCATGGGAATACGTGCTCCTAATGCATAGGAATACACACTTTTGAACTGAAACGTACTTTTGTCCAGTCTCATCTGAATCCTAAAGGTTACTGTGGGGGAGAGGTTTAAAGGTTTAAAGGCTCACAAATAAGTAGGAATAGTTTTTGTAGGTTTAGAAACTTAATTTCCTCCTATGTTCCTGTGCAGGTACAGATTTATCTATCCATTGAACGCACATTCTTAAGTAAAAGAACAAACTGCTTAGCCTTGTGGGTTTCTTCCCCTTAAAATTGCTTTCTGTGGTATTATATTTGTGTAAAATACTTAAAGTTGCACATTTCCCCTAATAATGTTCATGTCATCATTTTCTTTTGAGTTTGCTTACTGTTTTGAATAGCACATTTTTTTCCTTTGGGATTTAGTTTATTTCATACCTTTGTATGTTTGTGTCTAATAGGGATGTTTCTTATTTTTTCTTTTCCTCCCTAGGTGTTGGTGACTTCAGTCATTTAGGGGTTTAGTTCTGAGGAAATAGAGACACAAGGATTGAGTTTCTTTTACATAGAAAGCTACAGCTCTTCACCAGTACTCTTTTTACTCCTTCCCATCCTTCCCTGCTCTGTAGGGGAGAACAATTTGGGAATTATTTTAAACATTCATTTACTCCCCCTTCCCTCCCTCAGAAATCTACCCTGGTCCCAGAGGCATCCGCTAGACAGTGCCTGACAGGACCAGGAGAACGTTATCATCGCTTGCTTGCTTTGGGAGCTTCAGTAGTACCCTCCCCTCCTTTGGGGTGTAGTGCAGGGAGGCATCCAGAAGACTTCCTTGCCACCCTTTTTGGTTAGTAGAGGATCCAGGAAAAGGGGTACCTAGCAAGACACGTGACCTCCTTAAGGGAGCCAGAACTGAAGCAGCACTTGGCACGCTGAAGGAAACACCCATCTTTAGCGTCTCTTTCGTCTTCCACTCCTTCCTCACCTAATTTCTGGTAAGTCTCTTCAGCCCATTCATTCACGCAGTGCATGTTTCCCTTCCCCCACTCCAGGCGCTGGGAGAGGCATGCACAGAGACGGTGGTGTGGGGGAAGGGAGGAGGGAAAACCGGCTGTGTACGCACGGATCGGGGAGGAGAGGGGGTATTGTACCACACTGCGGGGGAACCTGGCCCAGGTGGAAAAGCAGCTGATGTGGGAGGAAATGGTGTGTTTTATTTGCACACGGGCGTGCGTGCGCACACAGGGACAGTGGAGGGGCGTGAAAAAGCGGAGAGCCTGTTGTTGGAAAAAATACCGAGACCGAAGTAGAAGGATGGCTGATGCTGACCAGTATTGGGCTCATGCTGCGGGGAGGAAAGAGAATGGATTATTTGGTGGTGATTGGGAAGTGGGGTGTGTGAATGAGGAATCTTGCCTTCTACTTGCAAGCATGAACACAGAAGAGGAAAGATGGGGGGTGTGGATGTCTGCCTTTCAGAGGCAGCTGTGCCTGGGAGGATTGCTGCTAGCATCTTGAACATCACTCAGTGCAAAGGTGGAGACAAGGAGATGAAAGCCATCATGGGGAGTGCAGTTGCCCGTCTGCAGGGGTGGGAATGAATGGGAACAATTAATATATTCCCATATCCTTTGGCTGTTGCAGTCTACAAATCTCAAAGGGAAAAGGAGGTGAATACTGTGATGTGCTTTCAAAGAGGTGTGCTTGGGGTTCACCTGCCTGCAGAGACTTTCAGTTCTCCGATGCATGTGTAGAGGGTGGATGATAATGCAGCAGCAGTGGACAGATTGCGCTGCAGCTTTTCAATATATTATATAAAATGCATTTAAATAAATATTTTAATTTTTCAGATTCTTCAGCTTTTAAAAATGTATTCTTTCCAAAGATTCTCAAACAGTTATGTGACAGTCTTAGGAAAACTAGTTTCTGGTACGTAAAAGAGGAATTTTTCTTGATGTTGGCCTTAAGCGTCACCATGAAGCAGCATTGTCAGGAACGAGTTGATTTATCTTGGATTTATTTTTCTAAAGATGTCAGTTCTTTTCTCTATCACCATGTGATATATTCATCATCCATACATATTTCCTTAACACTTTCTTTAGATGATCATCATTCTGGTATCTTTGTGTGGAAAAAAAGTCACTTGTGCTTTATGCTCAAAGCAGATGTAAACTGTTTGTAGACCTGCTCTCCCAATACATAGAAAGTCCTATTTCTGGGATGTTTCAAATACTGCTCTCTTCTCATTAAGATGAGACAGAGACTTCCATGACAATGTGTGATGGATTACGTGCTGGGTCATGTGCTGGATGACTGTTCATGAGCTGTTTAACTGGTCTGCTATCCAAGATTGACTTTATAATTGAGATCTGCCTTGAGGTGTCTCCTGAAGGAGATAACTTGCAAGCATCTGCCAGCCATTCTTAGGTCTTCACTGCCTTGAAATGTGGCCTTCCAGCCATTCTAGAAACTGCTGTAATGGTAGAGACGATTTGTTTATTGGAAGTGTGTACTCGGTTTCAAGCGTTAGCTAATTTATGATGAAAAGGAAGTCAAAATACCTCTTCCAGCTTGAATAGCACTGTTCTGAAAATGAGTATTAAGGGATAAGCATTAATGGTGTTGTTGATGTTACTCATACTGAGGTGAGTGCTTGGAGCAATGTTTTTCCTAGTTCTCCATTTCCCACGGTGATTGTGACTGTCAGTCTCTCGCTCATTCCTTCTCATTCCCCGAGATTTTTATTGTCAGTATCTCAGCTGTAGGGATTAAGCATGCCTAGAGGTATGCTAAAACTAAGGTTAGGTTTTACCTCTCTGTTAACCACTGAAATCTGTGGAGTTTGTGTTATCTGCACAGTGCTGTAATTGAGAGTCTGAGCCAAGCTCTGAAAAAGAGGCGAGTCTGGGAGGGGCTGCTGGTAATAACTGTTCCACTAACTTGTTTCCCAGATCCCACTGTAGTCAGTGGCAATGTGCTGCAACATCAGATTCCAGGTCGAGCAGCTGAAATAGCTAGATCACGTTGATCCTTGATGCTGTGAAACATCTGGGATTCCATTCATCATTCCCATAGGAAAGACACAAGCTAGACTTTTTAATTTCCAAAAGCATTGAGTAGTTGCATTCTGAACAAAAAGAATACCTAACTTTTTCTTTTTTTTGCATACTAGATACTTTCGTCTTACACATTTATCAATAATACATAAATTAATTAGTATCTCCTAAAAATGGTTTTCTTGTTTTATCTTAAGGGAAATACATCATGATGAAAACGGAAAAGAAACTAGTCTATTTTTCTCCTACTTTTGGGTGTTGAAGACAGGAGAACGAGTAAATGAGCCATGGAGACCAATCTCCCATTCCTAGAGGGCGAGGGAGGTCTTTAATCTTCTCTGTGAAGAGAACACCCCCTTCAAGGCAAAAAGAGTGGTCTTCAGAGAAGACTTCCAGATTTCTCTAGACAGCTGATCCGATTGGCTGAATGCCCTATTATTTCAATAAAACATGATATTCATATATGATGTAAAGTCGAAAAGGAGCACAGTGAGTGCTTTTGTTAGAACAGCTGCTAGAGGTGCACTGCAGATTGAAGGAATGTGGGAGGAAATAGGTTTGCGTGTGCTGGGGAGGGAAGGAAGCTGCTGTGTGATTGCTGGAGTAAGGCCTGGCTTAAGCGATATAAGGACGCCACAGCTGAAAGCTGAGGTGAGCGTTCATGCCCTCTATAAATTGCAATGAATCCGTTCCACTCAGTGTCTTCCTGAAGCAGTTGTGGCAGTGTCTGCTTGGCTGGCGTTACACACTGTTTGGTTTTTGTCACAGACTTTTCACTTTGATACCACCCTTTTTCCCTCTCCCAGTCTGTTACATGCAGTTAAGTTTATGATTATTTTTTGCCTTCTAATTTCATAAATCTGTGAGGTAGTCACTGAAAGATTGTACTTACTTTGGCTGTAGTAGCTTTGACTGAAAACTGCACTTGAAGTGGCCATCTTGAAGTTACTTAAACATCTGCTCTTCCCCTTATATATACCATAGTTACTTTGCAATAGATGCTCTCATGGATTAGGAAGTATTCTCTGCACACCCAGCATTGTCTGAGGCTGTGTCTTTTAGATTGAAATGGGTGGAGTTGGTTTTCAGGGAAGAATTCTGGCAATAATACCCAACTTCAGAGCTTAATGCTTTTGTGCATCTGAGTGCAAGGCCAGCTTTCCTCCTACAAACCATTTTCTTGAGAATGTGGGAGGGATTTTTAAGATGTTTGGGTTAATAGGGTAAATTGCAAATTTTGTTATATGATACTTCTTGCACAATCAAAATAGATTATAAGGTGGGGCTGAAACTGATCACTATATTCTGGTTTTAGGAGCAGAATATTAGTGTGAAAAAGAAATTCTTTGGGGTAGAAAAAAAATACAGTATTGGGCTGGGGGTGAAGGATCCAAGAGTTAGGATTGCTGGTTTCTGCCTCTGCTGCTGGCTTGCATCTTGTTCTAAAGTGAGCTTTTTAGTCTTTACTTGCAGACTTGAGATTTTTACCTGCCTTTCTTACGATAAGAGGGGAGCTTTCGTATATACATTTATAAAACCGTTAAGATTTTGAGCAAATGAGATGTAGTATTAGGAGGGAGAGTGATACCCCACACCCAAGGCATTTTTATACACCTGCTGGTTTAATGTGCTCATTGATATATGTGGATGGCCCTTCTTGACAATGTTGTAACTTCTTTCAAAAGTAGGAGATGGAGGAAAGAGGAGGTCTTATCTATTACAGGAGGGATATATGTTTTTTTCCTTTCTTCTTCGACCCTTTGCTGATTTTTAAGAAATTAAGTGCTGAAATGACAGGGAGAGCTGATGGTGTATTTAAGGGGTGGAGGTGGGGCCATGTAGAGAAGAGATTTGAGAAAAATTGAAGCAGATTGGCAAAGAAAGCAAAAATGGGGAGAAAATACTTGGTTCTTGTATCGGCATTAGAACCACTACAGAGGGGGAAAAAGCCTCAAACCACAAAAAGCCGGGGTAAAACCCCAAGCAGGCTGAAAATACGTGATGGTTTCTGATTTATGTTTTTTTTTTAACGCTGAGGAAGTGGTGTGGTGTGGTGTGTTTTTCCATGCCCTCGGCGTTCTCCCGCTGTTCTGTGGGATGCGCGCGTCCGGGCCGGGGGCAGAGCGGCGCTGCCCGGGAGGGGCGGCAGGTGGCGCTGCTCGGCCTCGCCAGCCCCTCTGCAAATGGCAGCGCTGAGGGGCAGTGCCCGGGGCCGTTCCTGCAAGACACAGCCTGTCCCGCTGCCTTGCCCAGGATGTCGTTCCAGGAAGTTCCCTGTAAACTACTGCCTCCAGAAAGTCATTGTTGAGGGAGACAGAAGTGGGGCAGGATCTGACAGATGTCAGCCATTGCCAGCCCAAGCCGCATCTTGCCCTTTTCGCTTCGAGCTGCTTTGAAGAACAAAGAGATTCTTTGAGACATCAAAAGATACTCCTTATAACCTCCCACACCCATTTTTCTGCAGGGAGCAAACACTCTTTTTCCTGCTTTACCTTCAACATCTTAATTGCATGCAAGGACTGGTCTGGATCTGTGATTGCCTTTCCCTAGGTTCTGCCTTTTTCCAGTCTGTTAGTATGAAGAACTGTAGTCCTTGGCTTTATTGTTCCACCTCATTTACCAAGTCAGTGGAAAAAAGTCACCGTCTTTGCTTGTTGTTACTATGGTTCTCAGTACCAGGAATAAAACCATCCACTTAAAATTTTATTTTCTTGTTAAGAAAAAGCTGTACTAGTAGAAAAAAAAAAAGTTTTTTGATGCTAGAAAACACTGTCTGGTTCTTTTGGTTGTAACGAAATAATCCTTTTGTCCCACGACCTGTTGCAGAAACTAAAATTCTTTGTAATATCAAGTGATAGCAATTATATACTAATGGTCTTTTTGTATTTACATTGTCTGCCGGCAACAGTCATTAGTACTACCAGGCAAAACTCCTGTTTCTTTTTCAGAGTTCAGTTCTGCTAGGAATTCATGTCAGTTATATTGGTGAAAACGATGATTTTTGCCTCTTTATTTTAATAGGAAAGTTTAAAGGTGACAGAAAACCGGTCCGGTTTTCTCCAGAATTCTTATTGCCTGCACCATGCTTGTCTTTCTTAAACATAAAGGAGTAGTCCATTAATGTACCTGTAACTGTTTTACAGCTTTTAAAATATTTCAGTAAAAATATATTCAGTCAAAAATAGCCCAAGTCCTCTGTATTCAAAGCAAAAGGAGCAGTACCTTGCTATTACCAGTTCTAACCCCATTGAAATTCTTCAATTTGAACTGTGTTTTCTTTTCTTGGTCCTGAATTCATTAGTTCTGTTTATTTATTCTGGTGATTTACAGAAATTGATTTGAAGCAAGAAAGGGCTAGCACTGAAATTCCGGCCTTGATTTTGCTTTATTTTATATGTGTTAATGTCCTGTCTTGCTGACATTTTGTTGGTGCTCCTTGTTCCATTGGTTTTTCCATTATTATGTGTTCTGGATACTTAATGTATTTCTAAGTATATTTCATAGCAGATGTCAGATATTTATGAGAGCAATTCAGTCCTAAATAGTTATCTGGAAGATTCTGTGGTAATGAATTTCTGTTCTTCTGGTCTGCTTTTTTAACATAAAGGGTTTGTCACACTCTCTACTCTCTTTTTGTTTGTCTACTCTCTTCCGTATGTGGTGGAAAGGGACAAATCAAGTCTGTCACTGGGTGTTTTAGCAGTACCTAGGAGAGGGGCGGAGTTGTTTCAGTTGAAGGCATCATCCCGGTCATGAAGTTGAAATTCTGGCCAGCAGACATGGCCATTCAAATTGTTTTCAGTTCTTTGCATGCGTTTTAGTGCTGTCAGGAAAGAGGAATGCTACTGCCAGTACCAGCAGTTATGTCTTTGTGTACTTCTTTAGGAGGAAACTAGGATGAGGACTGAGGCCTAATTTCTAGCATTTAACATTGCATGGAACGTAAATGGATTTATTTCTGTCGTTGGTACTTTTGGTTGCAGAGTAGGTGTAGACATTATTTTGCTTCTTGGAGGTTGGAAGTTGCAGTCTCTTGAAATGGACTGACTTGTGCAGAGGAAGTGGGACTTAGTACAGCAGGGATCATGAAGACAGGAGCCTGTGTACTCTAACAAAGTCTCATCTTCTCCACTGTCTAGCAGTTCCATTGGAAGGACACCTTGAAGGTTGCAAGACAAGTCCAAGATGTGCAGTTCAGTTGCTCCCAGGCTGTGGTTCTTAACAGACCGTCGCATCAGAGAAGATTACCCTCAGCAGGAGATCCTGAGAGCACTCAAGGCCAAGTGCTGTGAAGAGGAGCTGGATTTCCGGGCCTTGGTGATGGATGAAGTGGTGCTGACCATTGAGGATGGAAATCTTGGTGAGAATGAGCTAAGGCTGGGAGTGTGCTGAAAGGGTACTTGGAAAAAGATTGTAAAATAGAGCATCTGTACTATTTAATAATAAATTCCGTATATGCCAGACTACCTACCATTCATCACCTAAATCATGTAGATGTACATCATACAATTTTTTTTAGAATTTATTATGTTACTCAAATAATTGTTCAATTTGGTAATTTGCATTAGAACCATTTTTGCCTTCCCTCTGCAGAAAAGAGAAGAGGATTGTTTCATTTTGGTAGGTCCAGGATAAGGACTATACGACCTCTGAATTAATAAGCAATCATGGAGCTTAATTTTTGCTTCAGTACTTGAACTTTGTGGGTCACATTTAAGAGCTTCAGAAGGACTTTTTTCTTCTGTTTGTGTTCTGGCTCCAAAATAGAAAACACTGGAAATAATCTGAAAGGAGTTTTCAATGAACAGTACAAAGTGTCATGGCACTAGAGGTTATAATATGACATAACTAAAGCATGCTGCTGTACAGATGTGGAGTTATGTGAATTCCAAGAAACAGCAGTGCTGATAAACAAAGTATGTGCATCAAATAATTTGAGCTATTACTACAATTTATAGTGTTTAAAACTACATGGTAAGATTTCTGTTCTGTTTCCTGCTAGCTTTTTTTTCTCCTGTGGTGATTAAAAAGGAAAAGCAAGATTTTAAGTTGCATTAGAAATGTTAAGTAAAAGGATTCTGTAGATAGTAAGCTTATGTGATGCGAAGATACTAATGCCACTGATATCAAGCTGTGTAACACTTACAATGAATTTTTGTTTCAACATTTTTTAATTTGGATTTCATAAAGCAAGGAGACTGCAGTGGTTTTTTTTACCTTTAACTCTTTCATTCCTCTTCCTCATTTACCAGTCAAAAAATGTATCACTGGAGACCCAGGGAAGAATTACATTTCTGAAAGTTGTATTAGAGTAATTCTTTGTGAGAAGAAAATGTAAAAGTACCCTCAGCCGTGAAGAAGAGGCTGCCATGTATACCTCGTTCCTCTTTGGGAAATCATACGTAGGAAGGGAATCATAAAACTGACTCTGAGGAAGAACTTTGGTCAGAATTTATACCCTATTTTGGCATGACACAGTGAAGGATAAAACACATGCATGGTAAAACCAGTATTTTTTATTCTGGTGTTACTAAACTTCTATTTACCTATTTTGTCTATTAATCTGAGGAGTCTTATGATTTTTATCATAGATTGAAATTCTGTAGGATGTCTTCAAATCAAGGTAACTTCTTGTCAGAAAGTCTGAGTTCTGAGCGTACTTTCCTTTGGACAGTGTGTAATGGGAATGCAGCCATCCTGGACTGTAGCTGCAGTCTCTGAGATGCATAATTAGTCCTTCAGCATTTCAGTACTGTTTTTATTTCTTGGTGATTTCTTCTTTCCTGTCTTCTGTCTGTTTTTGGGGAGTTAAATAGGGCAAGTGTAAATTGTGGACCTTTCTGCTCTCTTCTGTCTAATGTCTCCTAGTGCTGTGTCTATTGTAAGGAAAAAGATAAAAGTAATGCGAGTTGGAAAACTAATCTTGAGGAATGTGTAGTGCAAGAATGAGAAAAATTAGGAAAATTACTAGAAAACATGGAAGAAAAGGGAAATTATTCTCATACAAAGTGTTCATTGAATATGATGTAAGTAACTGACCATTTGAAAAGGAGTGAGATAAAAATGCTGAAAGATTGTGGATAGAAATTTTGTTATAAATAGTCTGGACTGTCTAATTGTGGGTTTGTTTTTGATTTTTTTTTGGAGGGGTAGGAATTGTCCTGTATCAAACAAATCTTCCTCTTGGAGAGCAATGGAAAATCTTCCCTCTTTATTTTCCAGTTCTGTTTTTTCTAGTGCTTTTGCACGTGCTTTGATAAAGATTTCTGCTGGACGACACGAGCAAAAGCTTTGTGGTTCATTTTCCCTGTTAAAATCCTCAGTTGGCCTAGGAAAAGGTGTCCTGGAACAAAATCCAGGAGGTAGTGCATTCTGTACCCTTTTTGTTCTTTTTGTTACCTACTGCTGTGTGAGGGGTCCAGGTTGAGTGAAATGTTCTATGACATAGAGGAGTTGATGAAGAAAATGTATCTTCAGTGAATAATGTGCTTTTGCTTCTTTTTCTATCATTATTTGTCTTGAAAGCTTGGCAATTCGAGGCTCAAACTCTGAAGGTAATACATGATTTTGGAGGAGGTAATAGTTGGGTTTTTTTCCACGTATTCACACTTTGATTAGAGCTTTTTTTGTCCTTTAAAACCAAGGCAATTTCTTAAGTAAGTTGTTAGAAGAATGTTAAATTTACACAGTCAAGTTGGATATTACAGGGTGCTATTTAAAACCTCAAAAATGTGGTATTTCTGTAGATGATAGAGTCAGTAATCCTTCTCGTGGACTTGCTGACTGTCAGGAACATGGCTGGAGACCTCAGAGACCAAGAATTCAGCATAGGATATTAAAAAGCTTAAAATTATTTACTTCACAGGGGTAGAGTGGAAAAGACACTTCTAAACTTAGGAAAATTGAGCAGAACAGTGGGATACATACACAGGAAAATTGTCCCTTCCACAAACCACATGGCTTATAGCTTAACAGTAGAGCACACTGATGCAAGTATCACTGAGGCTCAGGCCAAAGACAGATATGTAAAACTTTTGTGATGCTGAGATTTACAAAATTTGTGTCTGCCAGAAATTAGAGGATTTGCTATAGCCAAAGGGAAAGGGGGATGAGGTGGGGTTGTTTCACTCAGTGGGCTCAGCAGCAGCCACTCCTTGGGGCAGGACTCTGCTGTACTGCAGGGCTGGATGGGAGGTGTGGCTGGGTTCCCAAGGCAAACCAACAGTGTAGGCCCAGCAGTCCCTGCTGATTCCTTTTCTTTCACAGCTGAAACTCAGGATGACCCAAAATCCCAAGCACGCCACACAGCCCCGGTATCACTGGCCACGTGATGAACGTGCATGCAGCTCAAGATCCACATTAGATACCTCAACACAGCATTAGTCCAGAAGTCATTGTAAATGCAAGTTAAGAAAAGCAGAATCAAAGTTTTTCCTTTTTAGTGTAAAAGGAAATTCTTAAACTGATTTATGCTTAAACGGTTTTGGAAACAAGTTCAACAAGTATTTTTTGAAAATAACTACAGTTTATGCCTTGCTTAAATAGGATTCTGCTTACCTAAGCCATGCACTCCTTTTTCTTGCGCACAGTGGCCGTAGTACTCTGTAGATTTCCAAGGCAAAAGCTGAGAAAAAGTAAGTGGAAAAGTAGACCTGTACAAATTAATTAATTTTTTCTGCTTCTATGGTAGGCTGAACCTGCTGAGATGGTTACTGAATCAGACATGCACAACATTGTTGCAACAGGAATGGACAAGAATGCATGTCTGGAAAAAGGTGGAGGGTGATACTGGGCTGTTCTGATTTAAACTGGCTCCGTGTAGCTGTAGCATAAGTTTCCTAAGAGCTAAATACTTGAAGCTAAACAAGTCTAGTACAGTCTACTGCTGAATGGAGCAGCCGTGTTCCTGTTGTCCCTTTCCACCATTACTGTTGCTGCTTGCCTTGTAAAGGACTTCATGTCTCTCTTGGCTTGTTTTCATGTTGTACCTCAGCTAATTAAAAAAAAAAGGTTTACCAAATTGTCTGCTACTTTGCAGGATCTGGCATTTGCATGAGTTGAGTCGGCCAACCCAGTGGAAGACTGACTCCACCAAATAGTTAACAGTTTTCTGTTAGAATAGATTGCTGCACCAATCTATTTTGTGGTCACACAATTCCTAGCTCTGGTACACACAGGCGAGGAAGAATGAGGCTGTTCTTTCAGGGAATGGCTTGTATTTATGTTGATTTAGTTATAGCTCCGAAAATACGTCAGAACAGGAATTTTCTTGTGGTTGGGATGTCTGATAGTGTCAGCTTTAGGATTATTTTGTTTGTGCATGGCATCTGGTATTTACTGCTGTAAGGATTACAGAATGAAATGTCTAGTTTTCTAACCTAGTTTGGCAATTCCTATATTCATTTGAAATACATAGCAAGTAATGTAACAAAATTCTGCAGGTCATTTTTGAGACATTTATCTGAACTCTTGGCAGTGAGTCCTGCCAAAATGTGTACTTTTAAACTATATTTCTAAGTTTGCTAATGTAGTGATGTAACAGGCTTGAGGAATTTGCAGCTAAACAAATTAAAGCTTGTAAGCAGGAGCGTGTGGTGTAGGGAAGAGGTACAGGTGGAGGAAGCCAGTAGGAAAATCCCACCCTATAGGGGGGGCTTTGTGGACAAGAGACAAAACATAGCCATGGGTTGTCTCCTGATCCTGAATATCCTTTTTTCTTCCCTGTGTCTAGGACTGAGGAGTACTTTTCCCCACAGGCCGCACACCTTACCTGTAGGGCAGCACAATTCAAGAACTATTCTTTGCTGAAGAACATGTTAGGGAAATTCGGATCCTTCCCTCTTTAAAATGATATGCAGTAATATCTTCATTAAAATTCTTTGCTACCAGAACAGTAGAAATTGGAATTCACTGAGTCAGCAATTTACCAATAACTTTATTGTAGATTTTTGGAATCTCCATATTTTCTGATACTCTCCTGTGGAGGAAGAGTTTTAAGGAAAGTTGCTTTAATGAACTTTGAACTGTTAAAGATGCTAGAGCGACTAAAGTATAAAGCAAAGTATTAACTTTTCCTAAGATTTTCTTGGCTTTTCCTTTGGGAATGTGAAACCAAGTGATCAGCTTAGGTGAGGAATAAAAAGGGCATAATAGTCATGTATTCTAAAACAGTAATACATTGTGCACAGTCAGCTGGCTTTTCTTAAGTCAGATGGGTAGCATCTGGAAACAGATCTCTTACCTAAATTTTTTCTGCAGAGGAAGTATTTAGAAGATAGATTCTTTTAATTTGGTGAAAGTTGGTGTGCTGATTTAGGTATTTGAGTTTCCAGTGTGGGCCTGAACTTTGCAATAGAAGGTGGTGTTTTGTTTAAGTCTTTCATCTTGCAAGATGTGATTTTGTTTCTTATGATCTGTCCTTCATTTCTTACTTAGTTTGAACTAGTAATGAGTAGTTGGGATCTTTGATTTTTTTTCTCACACTGGATTAGACGTCATTAACGAAATGACGAAATAAACATGGAGGAATCGGCATAGTTGAAAGATTTCTGTAAAGTATGGAAAGCTGGGGAAAAAAGGTAAGGGTGGATAACAAATTTCTGTGTTTTCATGTAACGGTAAGAAAAACACTTTGAATCAGCTGGATCCATGGTAAGAGAGGGCTTTTATGCACATGAAATGGTTTCCATATCAAAATATCAAAACTCTTAATATTTTTGTAAGTCACCTAAAGACTGCCTTCTATCACACAACAGGGAACACAGTCACCTCCTCTTCCTTCTGGCTGTTTCAGTAGTCCCCTGGCACTTGTTAGTCCAGCAGTGCACCTTAATGTAAGACCTTTTCCTGCAGTGTGCAGCAGTGGCTTTGGGAGTGATGGAACAGAGGCAAGCAGCCTTGGCAAGGTGCCTTTTTGAGCACTGCAGAGTTGGCCTGTTTCCTGCTATTAACTACAGCCTGAGCAGCCATTACTTCCTCTGCAGAATTGGGAAATTGGTTTGTGACTCAAGTGATAGCTGGAGAAGGAACTGCATTGTGTGCAAAGGACTGGAAGGTGGTTAGACATGAAGTGGATTTTGTGCTGTGGGAAGTGCTGGGCTCAGAATCACTTGAAACTGTTTCTGATGGTCTTTCACTGTGGAAATTGATCACTTCCAGTCTGATTGATGTTAAAGCCATAAGCATTACTACTAGGCAGCTATGGACTGTATAGAGGGGATTTTGGAATGTAGCTGTGTTTAGAGGTGGATGTAATCCACTCTGTGACACCCCAATATTAGATACCCAAGACAAACACATCTCTAACAGAAAAAACTTCAAACATTTGCTGTGTTACCGTATGTTAGTAACAGTGCCTTTCAAGAGCTGCCGCATATTTTAAGAAGAATTGGTTTGTCTTTTTTTCAGAACTGTGACACCAAAGACAACTTTCTTATAATGCATATAGAAAGAAAGGATTTATACTCTGTAACCATCCTCGGTGTTCTTGCAGTTTTCTTCCTTCCTATCAGGGATTTCTATTCTTATGTGAATGATTGTCATCTTAAAGTGATGCTAAAATAACAAAGGCTAACAATGAATTTGATCTGCTCAAAATTGTTCTGTTCCTTCAGTGTGTCATCACTGGTAGATACAGGCTCAGTCCAAAGCGACCTTGGCAAGGTGGAGGGGTAGGAATGTTTCTGCATGGAAATATTTTATTATGTTAATTTCAGAGGGCTGTGTTAAGGTCTGAAGTTTTTCATTTGCATGTGTTCTAGAACAGCCAGCCAGGAAAATCAGACTTGTAGGGCACATCATCTTGAACATACGTGCATGTCATCATGTCTGAAATTGCCAGAAAGCATTGCCAGATTTTTAATTGTTGTAAGAACTCTCAGGAGTGGCCATCTGGATGATAAACAATGTAAAAAGGGACAAAAGCAAGATGAAAGAGGTGTTTCCATACATCCTAGTCAAGAAATGAAAATTAGCCTAACATTTCACAAGACAGTCTTTAACTGGCTGGGGGTTTCTGTGTCACTTTTCCAGCAATCCCTGTTCCAGTGCTGTGTCACCTAAGCAAGTTTTGCTGGCCCATTTGTCTGAGCAGTTGTATTGTGAACCGGGTCTGCATACTGATGTAGTTTTAAACCAGTCTGTTCTTGGTGGCAGGTGTTTTTTTTAGACTTCATCAGTCCTCCGAGTGAGGGAACAGCGTGGCTGCACAAACAGCTCTTCAGCACTTAAATCAGAAGGGCAAACTGTGTGTTGGAGTGCAAGAGATTAGAAGATAGCACAAGTATTGATGTGAAAAACTTAATCTTATGGAACTGACGGCTGTGCTTGCTTTCCCAGATGTGTGATCAGAGAAGTACTCTATCACCTGTTCTTTAAGCAATTACAGTAGCTTTGGCTTTCTCCACCTTTTCTCGAGTCTGGTGGTTGTCCATTTGTGAATGGTGGGCATTTATTCTCAGTGACTGTGAATATGAGAGAGACTGGTACTGCTGAACTTTGACCATCGAGATGGTCTTCCAGTGTGCAGACCTGTGTCTGGATACATACAGACTTCTAGGAGTACCAGTGCCCATGGACAAGTCCCTTTATTTTCTTGTTTTTATAAACTTCTTACGTGTAAAACGTGGTGAAATACCAGTTTTAAGAATTACAGTTTCCTTTTATATCTGCCCTTTGCTGCATGGAAAGAGTGGAATGAAGAACAGAACAGCAACAAAAAGAATGCCACTACTGAAACAATCAATTATTTTTTATTTCCTTATATTGCAAATAATTAATGTTTACAATGTCACAAAGATATGTAATGGTGTCCTTATAATGATTGTTCTTTGAATGGTAGAGCTTACATGATTTCCATATCTCTCTAAAGGTCTAGTCCTTTTTAGGACTAAAAGTGTGATAAAATGCCTTTGTCAAAAGTTTAAGCAAGTTGAAGCAGAATGTCTTACGTGTGCTCTGACAACTTGAGCAGAATACCTGAGAGCAAAGGTATTCTGCTCATGTTGTCAGAGAAACTCTGCTAGAATTACACTAATTAATTGTGTTAACTTCTAGAAAACTTTTCCTATTATACAGAAAGGTTTTCTTGCTCTGTACTTCCATATAGGGCAGGTATTGAGCTGGGGATTTTCTTACTGTGCTTGTTACTCATCTTGACACATCTGTGAGTAAAACGTGGAAGAACAGATACTGGAAGAGAGACACTAGTGATTTGATCCATTTTGTCAAGGTGTGAAGTAAAAAGACTAGGTGTAGCAATGCTCTTGATTTTTTAGTTGAGAAGGAGGTTGGACTGCACTGACACAGTTAATAAGGTAAAAGATTTTGTTCACCATAATAGTTGTAATGTAACACCTATGAAATAATATGCTCAAAATCCATCCTAACAAATCCTGGTTTTGGCAGTTTCTGTCTAAAGAATGATTAGATCTGGTAGGAAAACACAGCAGTCAGAAGATCAATAAATATTTCCCTTGAGTTCTAAGAACTTGATTTGAAAGTATCCTCTAGGTGGCGAGTCAGCTGTCTTGTGTTGGTACAGTGCTGGGGAACTTTGAGGGGAACGATTTCCTTTTAATTTAAATTCTAAGTTTTTGCAAGGACAGAAGAAATCTTTTGAAAAAGCTGTGTAAGAGTTCTCTTTAGTTGTTCAAAATATACAGCAATTAATTATCCAACAAACAATTTAGAAATAGAGCATAGACAGAGCCGTTGGAGTACAATGCGAAGGATTCTCATTGCAGGTCCCTTTGACATTCTCACCATCACAACACTGGGCATTCGCAGTCCCTGGGAAGGCATAAGGGCGTTGAAGTCAATTCAAGCCCATTGCTCTCTTCATAAATCTTCTGGCTAATCATTCAGTTTTTATCTTCTAGGTTGGACTGAGCCCTGGATACACTCTCCCATGCTGGTCTAGTTACCTTGGGAAGACATTGAGGCTCTTGCTGCCCTCCTGGATAAACATTTACACATGCAATTGATTCACTCAGCTGAGAGTCAGACAGTCTTCTAACTGTTACAAACCTTTATCTTAAAAGCCACCTTTCAGTCTCTTTTGTCATAGAATGGTTTGAGTTAGAAGGGACCTTAAAGATCATCTAGTTTCACCCTCCCTGCCATGGGCAGGGACACCTTCTGCTACACCAGGCTGCTAAAAGCCTTGTCCAACCTGGTGTTAAACACTTCCAAGGATGGGGCAGCCACAGTTTCTCTGGGCAACCTGTGCCAGTGCTTGAGCTCCTCATAGTCAAGAATTTCCTCCTAATATCTAATGTAAACCTACCCTCTTTCAGTTTAAAGCCATTCCCCCTTGTCCTGTCACTACATGCCCTTGTAAATCCTCACTATCTTTCTTGTAGTCTCCTTTCAGGTACTAAAAGGCTGCAATTAGGTCACCTTAAAGTCTTTCCCGGGATGAACATTCTCAATTCTCTCAGCCTTTCCCTAGGGAAAGGGTGCTTCACCCCTCTAGTCATCCAACTTTCTTAGCCACGGCTGTGGTCAGTCACTTCCCATATTTCCCCAGAGCTTCACAGGCACATCACGTTTGCTCATCTCTGCTGAGCCTTCCCAGGAGTTTACTGATCCATCACATGGAGAAAAAAGTTGTAAGTGCATAGACTCTGGAGTTTGGGGCATTTGCACGGGTGTAAGAGACTTGTCTAACGTCTGTCTTTGCTTGAAGGAGTAATGGAGTACAAGTATAATTCTTCCCAGGTTCATGCTCTGACCTTAGAGATGGAATATTTTCATCTTTGACCTGCTAGATGTATGCTTTATGTAACACAGATTGATATGATACAGAGAGAGACCAACTTAGGAAGACTCTGTTGTCTGGTGACTGTATCAATATTTGGGTTCCATATCCAAGTAAGTGTCCTTGAATGACGAGGTAAAAGGTATCTTCCCCACCACAAAATGCTTACTGTGAAAAGTGCCAGAATCCGTTTGTGAACCTAGTGTGAAAAGTCAAGCTGCTTCTTCCAAGTTTCTTGTTGTGCTCCAGATAGTACTGTTAAGGTCTTGAATAAATGAAGAGATTCCTTTGGTTTCCCCATCCCCAATAAAAGTTACTTGCTTTGACATCTGAATGGTTGACGTAACTGCTGAAATTGCTGATGTCCTGACATTATGCTTACTTCCTGGTAAAGTCAGGATTTATTTAGAAGTATAATTTGAGACACTCAAGATGGTAAATGGTAATTTCTAATGCTGCCTTCCTTGCTTTGCAGTAAGAAGAGCACATCGTTTTGCTTTCTGTCTTACGTATGAAACAGAATAAAAACACGGTTTCATCTGTTGGCCAGACAGGTGACACTGGTACAAAACAGCTACTTTGCTTAGTTTGGGCAAGGAAATTTTGAGTTTTAGTATTGATTCTGTTTTAAGTGATGTATTTATATCTGATAAAACATTGAATGAGGGTTTTTTTTGACGTTGGAGATGGGTCTCACATCACCCATCTTAACATTACAGTGGGCTAAACCTTTGCATCAGATTTTTATTGCTTAGAATTTGTCCTTCCTTATTAATATACATCTGACTCTTAAGTCTTAAATGTCTCTTTGAGGGAATTTTGCAAAATCTTTGTGAAGTCATTTAGTGGAATGAGGGCACTTCAAGGAAAAGAGTGTTTTTCCCCAAATCTGTAAGGGTGTTTTTAGAAGGACTAGCTTGAAACAGGAACTCAATTTGGCTGAAGTGGCTTTTGCTAGTGAAAGTAGACATAAATTTGTCCCAAATTATTACCAATGCAAAAAAAAAATCTGTTAAGCATCTTAGCATTTGTTTAGCTTCACAGCTAAAATATTTGAAACATAGCCCTGTGTTATGCTAAAGAAAGGACCTCTGGTGGTGTGGCCTTCTGTCTCCTATGAGATGGGAGATACAGTTTGGTCTGAGCACACAACTTGAAATAGAGATCTTCTTTCATGTTGGTTATACCTCTTCTCTTTGAAACAAAGACCTGAGTGGGCCATTCAAATACAGTTGGGGACAAGATGATTGAAATTGGTTTGGGACTGGGGACTAAGGTGCCAGTGGAGAGAAATCTGGTGTGAAGGCAGTGTAGCTGGCAAACGTGCTGGAACAAGAAATGGTAACAGGAAGTGATTGCACAGAAACTCTTGCTAGGTAAGGAGTTGCTTCCCTCATGAAGGGAATTGGAGATTGAAACTGGTGGGAGCATGGGTTTTGTGTTGAAACTTGCAAACTGAACAAGGAGCCTCAAATGGGAAACAAGTTTGAAGGCAGGGCAGGCAAGTGAGCAGTTACAGTGGTATTCAAAATTACAGGCAAAGAAACTACATGACAGTAGGAGAAATCTGTGGTTTGGAAATTAACTGGAAAAGTAAGGAGTACAGAATGAAGGTGGGACAGAAGTGCAGTGGAAGCAGAGGCATTACGTCTAGGGGGATGAATGCTATGGTGGGGTGAGTGGCGAGTGAGAATTTGGAGCAGAGCAAGCTGCTTGCAGTAGTTGCTGACTTCCACTGCCTGGAGTGGGATCAGACCTTCTGGAGACTTTCTCTCCTGCAGGGAAACATTCCTCTGCCAGTTGCTTACATAAATACTTGCTGAGGGAGGAGCCCATTCATCTCAAGTGCTGGTCCACAGAGAGGCTGCTGACGTTTAGCTGCCAGCTTGGGTCTCAGAGCCTCTGTGGGAGATGAAACTGGTCTCACCTTCACGTGTTATTCCACCCTGTCAGGTGTTACTTAGGTGCCAAGGGATGAAGTTTGCTTTTGATTATCTGCAAGTATGAAGATAAAATACTACTATGAGTAGCAACAGCAAATGACCAAAACTTAGAAATTGGCAAAATCAGATTTGGAATTTTGTCTTCTTTGTTGGATATTTGTTTTCGTCTACTACATTTTAAATTACTTAATTACTTGCTACTTTTTTTGTCAGCCCCCTTAAACTACAGGGTGTTCTGCTCTGGAAATGTAACTTGCAGTGCAGTGGAGAGGACAATTTGTAGGATGCCTTTTTTGTGATTACAAAAATTTGTGACAATTGAAGCAAAATATTGCTGGAAGAAAAATGTTAGTCTGGTGATTTAAATTGAACTGCTCGGAAATTGCCTTTAATTGCATGTTTTTGCATTTTCTGAGTGCCCAGACTTTGGATGCTAGGATCAGCTTTGTGAAAGAGCTGAATACTTAGATCCACAAATAAAGTCAATCAGAACAGCATGAGCAACTGAGAAATCATGGTCTCTCAAATGTGGCATCAAGAATTCCTTTATCAACACTTGTCTCTGGGTTCCCCCCCCAATATGGGAGATCAGTAGAATATTCACTGATTTCCTGTGGTGTTAACAAAATTAATTATGATTGTGAAGGACTTAGATATTACTGCGATAAGCACAATAAATAAAACTCAAGAAGAAATTAATGGCGATATGTTTTATGCAAGGATTTCAGTATACCAATCCATGGATTACACGCTAAACAATGTAAAATAAATTACAGTCCTCAGTAGCTGCGTGTTAAATGGGTGCTGTACCTTCTGTGCACATTAGGTATCTGCTGTGGGGAAAAATAATGTGTGTTTGTATAATTGAAGATGGTATGTGTGTGTGTGGGGTAGTAGATCAGTGCTACTGACATCCTTAGTTGTGGCTTTTTCTAACCTTTATGTGCTTGACTTTGTGGCTGCAACAGTTCTCTCTTAATGCAGCTTTTGAATGTAATATTGAATGCCTACATTCTTTGTAAATAAAGTATGTGCACGTAGGGACTCTGCTGGATGCATCAATACTGTTTACTATCCAGGTTTTGAAAAATGTAGATGTAGGGGAAACCAGGAGGGCTGGAATGATGACTAATTACTTGGGTAACCTAATACTCTTGTCTTTGAGTAGTAGTCCATGGATAAATTTACATTCGAGATAATCTGTATTCTGCCAGTGAGACTGAGGAATTCTACCTGTCTAAGTACTTGGGGGGGCTGCTCTTGTACTTTGTTCTCCCTCATACTTGTTTCATGAATATGTAAATTGGTATGTCCCCGTTATTATTGTACTTCTTGGCTACTTTGGAAATTGGCTTATTCCATTCTTGGAATTCAGTTTGGGTTCTTTTGACAGCTCTGCTTTCAGTGTTTATATTTCATATTTTATGAGGTGCCTTGCAGGCTGTTTTTCATGGTTAAGAATATTTTCATATATATAAAAAAAGTAATATATTACTTTTGGATATCAGCATGAAGTGTTGAGCCTTCTGTTCCTGGATGAGGAACAGACTCACAGGGTGAACTACATTCTTGGTTCTGTGGTCAGGCAGGATGCCCTGCTTTGAGTTGAGACTTTTCTTAATATGAAGTAGGAAGGGAGCACTAGTGAGCCTGGCCGAGCGTGCCGTGGCAGAGGCAGTTGGTTGTTATGATCGTGAAGTTATTTTTTGGGAGCTTCAGGATTCCTGCACCAATGACACTGTTCGAGAAAGCAGAGCCATGCAAATCTTAGCTCTCCATGTTGTGGGGCAGCTTTCTTTCCTATGTCATGCCTTTTTCTTCTCAATGAAGGTTCTTGTTAATAACAAAAGAAGCCATACCAAGTTCTCCTGCTAGTGTTACTATGTGTCCTTGTTTCCCTGACTCAGACAACATTCAGGAATATCCTGTAGACTCAGAGTAAAAGTTTAACTCTCCTTTTTCTGGAGTGCAGTCCATATCTGCTTATTCCCAGTGAGGCAGAGTTTTGGTAAGTGTATCTTAAAAATCCTTTTAAGGTTTGAAGTAGCTTTTGTTCCACAAAACTAGATTCAGAATCAACTCAGGACCTAAATGGGACTACCCTTTGTGTCCCCAACAGTTTTCTGCACCTGCATCTTTCTGTGAAGACCTGTCTTGTTGGATGACTACTTCCACCAGGGAAATGCAATGATGGTGTGCGAGGCCCGTTTTCAGTTGTTTCTTTAGAGCTTAACAATAAAAGCTTACAACTTCTTTTCCCCCTTTGTTACTTTGCTTTCCAGACAGGATTTGCCTTTACTATATATTAAATTTCTTCTTTGATCTTTTCCCAAGTTTCCTTGTGGTCAGAGAATCAGGCCTTGGGTCCTCTCTCCCTCCTGCAACTGTGAAACCTATAAAAGCACTTCCACTTCCAGCATGAAGAACTTGATCTTTAATTTTTTTAATGACCATAAGAACTTGTCAGATGATCTTGATACTGCGAAAGAAAGAAAGGATGTTGCCCAGTGAACCCACAGATCTAGTTTGAGATGTGAAACAGGGCATTGTGGAGCAAGCATCCTACTGTTACAGCCAGGCATAACAATAAGTAACTTTAGAGGCCAGGCATACTGCAGGAGAAGGCCCCAGAGAATGACAGGGATAACTGAGTTTCAAAGAGACCTTTAAAAGCCATCTGGACTAACTTTCTAGTCACAGCAGCCAACTTGAAAGCCGGATCCAGCTCTGAAGTTAGATCAGGTTGCTTGGGGTGTATGAAGTCAGGTTTTGAATATCTCCAAGGATGAAGCTTCCACAGCCTCTCAGGGCAGTCTGTCACAAAGTTAGACCACCCTCATGGAGTGGGTGGTCCAAATAGATGGTCACAGTGTGTGTTAGCATGCTGTATCAGTTGCTGGGCTCTTCTCTAGCTCTGTGCACTCCGAAGCGGAGCTGCATGCATGTGATCTGCTCCTTTGCATGGGGCACAAACCCTTCTCATATTCACAGCCTGTCCTTCTAAAGGAGCCTTTATCCATTCACCACAGTACCTCAGACATGCAAACTATCCAGCTGCCAATTGAGGAGAGATTATGGGTTGAAGTCATGGTGTAAATGCAGGTAAAAAGGTAGAAATAACTTAGTATTGACTGGAAATTTTTGAGATGTGCATGTTCATATTCTGCTTCCTTTTGTTTTTCTGTCAATCTTCCCAGGATCATTCTGGCCTAAGACTGAAATGGTTCTTTGTGCACTCCTCCTTACATGCTTGGGACTAAAGGTGAGGCAGGATTCTGAAAGTGCATGCCCTTTGCGGATGCTTTGAGTTGAGTAAGTTCAGTGGTTGCAGGCAAAAAGGATACTGTAGATGTAAACCGCATGTCTTATTGCTTGTAGTTGTTAGTCCTGCTTGAACAACTCTGGGAGCTGGGCCTTTGTAGCAGTTTTGCTGCAAATTTTTCTTAACCTGAGAGTGGAAGCCACTGGAGAATGTATTACCTGCATAGGTCAGGAGGACAAGAGTTGGAGAACCAGAAATCAGTCTGATTGGTTTGTTTTTACAAAGTTGGAGGCTGGGCTAGCATAGTGACCATCGAGTTGTAAATGCAGAAAGAAAAATACCCACCTCTCTATAGAGAATTCTACAGTCTCAAAACAGCACTATCTTGATAATTTAAACTGTTCAGATCCTTGCTGTCTTTTTGTGATGCAGGTTCCTCTGTTGCAGTTGACACCTGGATTGATCAGATCCTACAGTAAGCTTGTTCAGCCTCCAACACCTGTAGAAATTGAATTCCACAAAAGAACAGAAGAGTTTCCTGCTGGTGTAGGAAGCTTACCAGCTCACCAGTGGGTCTGTGTATGAGTGACAGGGAGTGGGTGGTACTACATGCCACTTAGGATTGCATGGAGCTGGAGAGTGAAGCTGTTGGCAGCAACAGGATTTAAGTCAAAATTGTCTTAGAACCACAACCTTATGTGAGTGCTTTCTCCAACACAGGAATTTTTAAGAGGTGCTCATTTCTTCCCCTTTCCTGCTTAGGTCTTCCAAGATTCATAGCATGCTGTTAAACCTTTTCCTTTCAGAGTTTTTAATCTCTTTAAGTTATTAGAGGCAGAGTCTAGGAATGAATGTAAATTGCTATTCGGTTACTAAGAACAGATCAAGAGTGGCATTTGGTAATGAAATTCCATGATTGTGTTGCTGTAAAATGGAAGGACTTGAAGAAAAAGGTAATCTGCAAATATCTAAAGGCGATTCTTTGAGTAATCTGTGGAAGAGATAAATGAACTAAGGAGACTTGTCATACCCGAAGTGGTAAAAAAGCTTTTTTTTTCTCTTCTCAGCCATTGACTTGTTTGTGATGAGAACTGTAGCCCCTTAGTGATTTTTGTTTCTTTGTAAATTGGGTGGGTGATTATTTCAGAAAAGACAAGAGAGCTTTACAACTTGTAGTGTAGACTAAATGTTTATAAAGATACTTACCAGCTTGTAGGGATTGGTGAACTCAGAATTAACCTTACAGTCTAGAGATTAGTGGTAAATTGGCTGATCTCTTAAATGCGTTGCCTTCAAAGGTCAAAGCAAGCTGACAGTGGGGGATGTCCCTTCTTGTTTTAGCCTGCTGTCTGTGAGTACAGTACTACCTCTATGTGATTTTTTAATTTGACTAGATTGGTTGGAAGGACTGTGTAATAATGAGGAACATTTTCTTTTAAGAACAAAGTTACAGATTGTATGGAATGTATTAATTAGGGAGCATACTAAGTAAATATCTTAAATAGTTAATATGTTTTTGTGACTAGGTGGAAGCTTCTGCATCCTGATCAGGTGCAAAGTAATACTGTGGTGTTATATCTGTATTTTCATTACAGTATAGGCATGGAGCATGTGTACAGATACTGCAGTGTAGTTTTAACCCTCTAAAGCCAGAAAGAGGAGACAAGCTAAGTGAGCTTGCTTACAGAGGTGTAGGAAAAATGGAATTCTTCCTTCTCTACCTTTGATTTGCGTACGGTTTTATGTTAATGTCTGCCAAAACTAAGAAATTTTGGATTATAGCTTTTGGTCTAGAACAGCTTTTTTAGGGGAGTGAAGGTGTTCGTGTTGGAAAATACTGTACTCATGATGAGACTTGAAACTATTGTGTACTATATGTCCAAGTGCAAGTTTTTCTCTGACACATTAAAAAAAACCCACAAAACCACAGACTCTCCCAGTTGACAGGAATTATATTATCTCTGCAAGCTTTAGAGTCAGTTTTAATGCAATTTTTTCATCAAAATACCACAGCTAAAATCCTTCCTTTAAGAAGATTGCATTTGTTTCCAAAATAAGTGCTTCCAATTCATAAATTTAATGCAATTTTGACTAGGAAGGCATTAGACTGCAGTGACAGGTCAAAACAATAAACTGAGGGGATCTTTCCATTCCCCAGAATTCAGGCTCAGCTAAATATATTTAGGAAAATTTGGAAAGGACACAGAGTTGGATATAATTTATTAAATATTTCTGGCAGTGTAGACATTCTTCTAGGTGTCTTTTCTGTTGTGGGAGACAGATATGAAGGATCTGTGTCTTCAGTACAAATTGAAAACTCACATTGGATACTTCTCCACTTTGCTTCAACACTTTGCTTAAGTAAAAAAACGGCATCTGATGTGAGAAGGTGTTGTCTGGTAGCAGAGGGAGATGAGGTTTATTATGTTAGGCATTTTAAAGATATTTAGTAGGTTTTTGATATTTCAGGAAAAAATTTAGATTCATCTCAGATGGGAGGAGAACCTGTTCTGAGTTGCTTGAAATCTTCCTTGGAATTTCTTTCTACTTTTGGAAAGACCTTTCCAATCACCCTTATTTTCTTCAGGTGCATCCTTAACTTTTTTCCTTCACCTGCTATTAAAAATGAACAGAAACTGCACATATAAAACACGGGAAAGACTGATTGAGTGTTAAGAGTGGAGTAAGTTTACAGTAAGGTTAGTTTACATATATTTAGCAATGTTAGGTTAATGGTTGGACTTGCTCTTAAAGGTTTTTTACAGTCTTGATGATTTTATGATTCTGTTCTTCTGTAATGCTGAAGAGTGACATTTTAGGATGGGATTGTTTTGTGTTTATGGCTTTCTGCATTTGAGTTGGGGACAGGATTCCAGAACTTGTTGTTTCTAAGGCTCTCAGTGTTGGTGAGCTCTGGATAGATGATCCAGGACCGACACCTGCCATAAGTGGGTGTTCTCTCAGTTGAGGATGCTTTAGACTTCTAAAACACTGTCAAACATGCTTATTTGACCCAGGAATGTTCTGAGATCACCTAGTGGAACTATTGTACAAAAATCCTTATGGGATACAAGAGGCCTCACCTAAAGCATGTAGAAGCTAAAATATCATGTCTGGATTATAAACAGATGTATGCTTTTGAAGTGTGGTCTGTGCTGAGCAGTGGGTTTAGGTAAAAGTTTCATCATAAGGCCTTGCTAAATATACAGCTCCTGGTTTCCAAAATACTTTTTCTTCAGAATATGGTGGCATAGTACTGTTCCAGAGAGATCAGTTCTGTCTCTGCTCTGTGTGATTTCATTGGGACTGCTGAGCTGTGGAAATGTATCTTGGTGGGAAAGCCTTTCTGGTTAAGTTTTTGTGGAGAAGAAGAGTGAGGTCATATTAAACACATAGGGTTGAATGTTAGCAGTTGTTAATTTAGTTTGAAAAAACTAGTGAGTAGGATAGGAAGGGAGAGAATATGAACTTAAAACACTCAGCACAGAATTATTGTAGAAATCTGTTTCTGTGGACACTAGAGTAAAACATAGCTCGGTAATACTAGATATCAAAGAGGCTTTTACATGGCAGTGAAATTTTGGAGGAATTGTGACAACTTAATGTTCAGACTAATAAACTGTGGCTGTCAGGTGATAGGTGATATGGAGAAAATTACTGTGCATCTTCAAAGGGAGAAGTTCAGTTTGGTGTTAATAAATTGGTGGTTCTCTAAAATTTCAGTGCTTAGCTGCTTTTCAGAGGTTACGTTCTGGTTCAAATAAAATTGCATTTTAAGTGCGATACTTTATCTAGCATACAGCTGCCACAAGCAGCCTCTTCTCAGAAGAGGAATTTAACTTCAGTGACTGCCTCTGTCTTTGGCAAAACCCCCAGGAATTGCCAATTGCTCCAAAATACATATATATTTCAAAGAAGTTATGTTTTTCAAACAAGGTTTGAAAAAAGAAATTGGAAAAAAATAATGTTTATCACCCAATTTCTGGGAGTTTTATGTTGTTTATAGTTGGGTTATAAGATAGACACAAAAAGTTAAATCAATAGAGCAGCAAGCTTTTGAGGTATAGAGTAGTATTTCATTAATATTAACTCTACTTCTGTTAATTATTCCTAAATTCTGCCATAGTCTTGGCAGAATGTATGTTTGAAGTATGCTGAGTTTTGAAAATTTTAGAGATTTAGTTGTGGTTGAGTTCAGTGAGTGAATGTATAACTTGTTATTGCAGTAATCTGCTATTCAAGTTCGGGATATCTCCCTTTTGAGCTTTAAGCTTGCTTTTATATGGCAATTAGGGTGAAACACATTTAATTGCCTGCAAGTAAACTGTAAGTAATTATTAAACACTTTATAATGATTTAATGCAAATATTATGCAGTGTCTTGCGGGTAACAGATATTGGGAGGACACATGAACCAGAAACAGGAATGCACTGATTTGAGATCAGGAGTGAGTCCAGGCTTGTAGACAAATCCAGTGATGTCTGTGAGAACAGCTGATGAATTGTGAAGAGCAAGTAGCAGGATGTAACATCGTCAAAATATGAGGAAAGGTTTGTGTGATAGAAGGCTTGCCTGTTTCTCTCAGCTGACTGAGTTGAATTCATTATAGCCTGCTCGCTGAGTGACTGTTCATTTGGGAAACGTTAGCAGCTCCATGGATGGGTGGATGAATAAATTTGTGTAACAAAGTTCTGAGAGCTGGAGTCTTTCAGGGTAGCATACAGATCTCTGAGGAAAAATCTGGGTAATATATCTGGAAGTTCCCAGACCCTGCTAGCTCCTGTTGGGAATGTAGTGGGAGCTGGTGTATGTTTTGTGCTTGTGAAATTTGATTCAGATTTTATTTTTTGTAATGTTGCATGCACGATGACCAACCATTATTCCATTTACATGCTGGTATGCCTGTTAGAAAAAGTACTCCACATACTGGACCTGTCTGAATACTGAAGCACTCTTTGCCTGCTTTGTTTTACCTATGTATTTCAGAGAGCTGGTGTTTACTTGGGGTTTCGCTAAAGACAGAGGTAGTCACTGAAGTTAAAATGGCAGCCTGTGGCACCTGAGGCCACACAGTGAGGATTCTTTGCATAGTTAACCATGTCGTACATGGAATAATTAACTTTGTTGTCATATTTGGGCACTTCTCATAGTCATGCAATTCTCAGACAAATTCTGTGAGATGTATACATTTGGAAGTCAATTTGAAAGAAGGCAATGACTAGAATGTTTTATGTTGCTGAATTCATGGCAGCACTGCATAGGGAGTTTTGGCAAACCCACCTTTTGTGCATCATTCTTGCTCTTTTGATCTGTTTGATCAGAAATGTGATTTGATAGGTCATGAACTTTCATGAGTAGCAAGGCAGTTTGCTAGCTGTCTTCAGGCACAGTGAAAAGCTTGGTCTTCTATAAATTTATCTAATATTACTAACATTTAATCTTTTGTTAAAAGTGCCTGATGTTTGCTAAGTCAAGATATATAAAGCATCTGAAATTATTTTTTATGTCCTTGCAATCTTTGAATTTTTAGACTTATCTTTTGAAACTATGGTCTTTCTGGGAAAACATTTGCATTGTTTCAGCTAAAAGTACAGCTGTTTGTAACATGCAAACTGGACATGAGATACTGTTTTACAGTAGTTACTAATCTGCTGATGAGTGATTCTTGTAGGGATTGGAAAGGATTTGTGTAGGCTGCAAATGGAATATAATGAGTTTCAAAAATGTAAGCAATTTAAAATACTGCTTGGATGTGAATTAAAATGTTCAGAAACCACACACAGTTGCTTGAAACCTTGATCCTTTTTAGCCATCCATAATGCCATCGTTGTGGTTTTTTTCCAAAGTATGTGTGTCCACCCTAAAATTGTACTAAATCAGGTTTCTGAGAGGCAGCTGTCATCCTATCTTACTATGCAAATAGGCTCTGCCATGTTGGAGGTCAGTGTCTCAGGAACTTTGTAAGGGTGTAGATACATATCTTCCAATCTCACAGGTAACAGCGGTAGTCATCTCTGCCTCTTTCTTCTGTCTTTAGTACAGTTTAATGCTCTGTCTGTTTTCTGTGGTTTTCACAGGTTCATGTGATGGCTTCTACCTGTTTCAGTCAAAATGACACTTTTTAGCAGAGACCAGCTGCTTTGCATTTTAAGCTTTCCTGCTGTTCTTTGGTAGTGAAAAGCAGGAGGACTGGTTGGGCCAGCTGATGAATAATCATGCGTTTACCCTCTCAGTTCTATCTTGTGCTACTTTGAGCTGTTTTTGAGAGAAACTTGAGGCTCTGACTTTGAGGGATAAGGTGTAACTGGTCAAGTTAATTCCCAGATGATTATAGTTCACATTGTAGAAATTCCTTTTGTACTTTGTCTGAATACTGTGATGCTTGGTGTATAATGTTGTATGTGTACCATGTTCCATTTTGGAGAATTTTGTCTTGCAGAAGAAGAACAAAGACAGCTGGAACTGAGTGAAGGAATAGGTCTTGTTCAAGAGCAGGGTTTACATCTGTTTTTATTGTGTGATATTCCAACTCAGGAGTCTTTACATCATAGAACCAAAGAATACCCAAGTATTTTATGATAACATAAAAAAATTGTTCCTCAGGCACTGGTAAAATGGTTGTTATATGATAAGAAAGTTTGTAGTATAGGACAAGCTTGAAATTTTCCTCTCCTGGCTTACAGTATTGGTACTTCAAAGGACTGTACAGCTGTCTCTTTGCTGTGTCAGCAATGTCATGGGCATCCACTGAAAAAGTCAGCAAATGGGCCAACTTGTTATTTGTCAAGGTATTTCTGTATGATCTTTGTCTGCCTTCTGTGTGTTTGTGAGGTTGGTTCATTGTCCACAGGCAACAGTGAGTGTAACCTGCTATTACTGCTTTGGGATTAGGATGACTCTCTTACTGCAAAGAAAAGAGGGTTCATCTCAGCTGTGTGCAGTTTTGTGTGCCACACAGTGAAAAAGGTCACTTGGTCTGTTCAGCCTGGAGAAGAAGACACTGAGGGAAGACCTTGAGTGGTCTGTAGCTTCCTCATGAGGGGAAGCAGGGGGCAGGCACTGATCTCTTCTCTCTGGTGACCAGGGACAGGACTCAAGGGGATACCCTCAAGCTGAATCAGGGGAGGTTTAGGTTGGATATTATAAGAAGATTCTTCACACAGAGGATGGTTGGTGACTGGAACAGGCTCCCCAGCAAAGTGGTCACATCACCAAGCATGATAGAGTTCAAGAAGTGTTTGGACAGTGCTCTTGGGTACATGGTATGATTATTGGGGCTGTTCTGTGCAGCACTAGGAGTTGGACATGATGAGGCTTGTGGGTCCCTTTCAACTTAGCACAATCTATTATTTAAAAAAAAATAAAAAAATACCTCTTAACCACTAAGTAACATCTCTGTAGTCTTTTTTCGCGTTATTCCTTGTTGCATTCATGAATCAGCTCTTTGGAAAAATATTAACTATACACATTAATATCTTCTGTGTTACTGCTTTCAGCACATCATAGCGAATAAATATTATTTTATCAGCCCACTTGGCAATAATGACCATTAACATGATTGTTAACTGATGAGTCTCAGATGGAATGCTGAATGCATGCTTGTTCCAAAATGGCAGAATCTGCCTCTCCTTTTCACTGTAATAAAGCTGCTTCTGTTTGCAGCATTGTGTTGCTGGGAGACTGCAGCTAATTTTTATGGCGCATGTCAGTAGTAGTGATTCAAATTATACATTTCATTGAGTAGCTTTTCTTTTTGTTTGTAAACTGCCTTCTGTAAGGGGAGAGAAATTTTGTTCGGGGGAGAACAGTATCCAGACCAGGGAATATGACTGAATCTGGAACAAAAGATCAGACTGTTCTGTTGATAACATCATTGTACTTCCAAAGTCACTTCAGGGGGGATGGTGGCCTGGCTAAATTTATACCAGTCTGATAGTCAAGTCTAACACAGGTATTCAGGAGAATTCCAGGTGAGGCAAACACATCTCCTCAAACTGCTGTTTTTCTTTTTCAGACTCCATGGTGCAAAACTTCAGCATGTGGCGTGACTGTAAAGCAAAACAACAAAATAGACTGAGAGATTATGAATTGGAAAACTGTGTCGTTTTGGTTCACAACACAGATAATGGTGGCAATTTTGAGGCTATGTAGAAAATGCAGTCCTTTTTAAAATGATTGTTGCACAGCTTGCATGTGGATCAGGACATGCATGCAATTACAATGGCAAAAAGTGGGTGTAATTGGGCATGCACCTAAATGGAAAAATACATGTGTAAGGTGGAATCTGACTAATAAATAAAAAATCTTTTGCTTGCTGAATCTGTACTCCTTTTCTGGCTAAAGGAGGTGGTAGTCCATTTTGTGCTGTTCAGAATCTGCTTAGGTTTGTAGCAGTGTCTTGTTTTTAATCTTGCTTGAGATGCCTCTCTAAAATGGGGAGTGTGTGTGTGTCTGAAGCCTGCTTGCTTAAACACGCGAGTCATGTCAGCTGCAATGCGGCAGTGCTTGGTGCTAATGAGGTGAGCAGCCAGAGCACCCGTCTGCTTATGTTTGCTCATCTCTGTGCAATTATGGCTGTGGGGATTGGAAAAAAGGGATTTGTATTGGATGTGGCTCTGTTTTGGCCTTTTCCGAGTGTGATTCTGTGTTCTCCTGAGGACTGGGCAGCACATTTCAACTTCAATTTTGGGAGCTAGGTGGTTGCTTCATTATATTTAATGCAAGCTCTAAAATACATCCTGGTTGGGTGAAGAAAAGAAAAAAAAGAAGTACAGAGAGGGGAAACCCCCTCTTCTTCTCTCCCCCTCCCTCCCAATTCCCCTCCAATTAATTCTAATGCACCTTGAAATGAAATATATTGCCTGGCGATCTGCCCCTTCAGGTAGACTAGGTACAAGTCTGTATTTGTAAAGTAGCATCTTTGGAAATCAGGTAATAAAATTTGGTTAGAGCGCAATAGTTGCAAGTGGCCTTTGGTAAGCACAAAATGCAGATGCATTGTGATTTCTCAGCTCACCTTTTATTTTTGGGTTGGTTTTTTTTAACCCTTAAGGTGCTGACAGCAGGGTGAGCTGAGTATTTTATGCTGAGTTATAAAGTTTTGCTTTGAACATAAGGCAAATAAAGTGAATATCAAATCTTGTTTGTCTTTTCCTGTCCTCAGATGCCAGACTGTCTCCATTGAGCTTGATGCCTTCCCGTCCAATCCTGTCATATTCCTATTCCTGCAGCTTGTCTTTCAGTGTTTCTTTTTCAGAGAATTAGCCTGTAAAACTTTAGGTCATGTTTAAGTCATATATTGATCTTGGTGGCAAAGCTGGCTTTCCTTCTAGTTACTATCTTTGTCACAGAGTGCTTCCCTGTTAGCTGATAAAGTTATTTCTGAGTACTTATTTAATATAAATCAGATTGTTGAAATTACCTGTTAAAAATACTGCTGGTCTTTTGTGTTTTTTTAAGGATCGTATCTAGTCTCTGTTACTTTGGCAATATGTTGTGTAACGTGCTACCACAAACAGAGGGATCAATGCAGCTGGGACTGGGAAAGGTATGAACTGCATCCTGTAGGCAAGAACCAGCGGTGGGAGGCAGGAACCTCCTGAGCTATTGATACAGCTGATGTGAGTGTAGTGTGCAGCTTACACCCATAGAAAGGATGGCGTGTCAACCTATAAAAAAATGTCCTTCACCCTGGGAAGGAGGCCAAGATTGTGTGCCCTAATTAAGTCTGGTTGTTGCTTGGTCCTAGTTTTAAGTGAGTTAAGAGTGACATGTATGAAACAGCACAGCTGACAAGGTGCATGCTAGGTAGAGTTGTGCTGTTTTAGCACTCACTGCTGAAGTCTGGTATCTCTGTGAGCACAGATAGTGCAGTATTTCTTTGCCTGTTTACCTTCTCCTGGAGACCTTTTGACTTAAGAGTGGGATGTTTTTCTCTTCCTTCTTTAGGTCTCCGAGTGAAAGGGGAGCTCATTACTGCTTACCCACAAGTGGTGGTTGTGCGTGTGCCAACGCCTTGGGTCCAGAGTGACAGCGACATCACAGTCCTTCGCCACCTAGAGAAAATGGGCTGTCGATTGATGAATCGTCCTCAAGCCATCCTCAACTGTGTCAACAAATTCTGGACGTTTCAAGAACTTGCTGGCCATGGTGTGCCTCTTCCAGACACTTTTTCATATGGTAAGGCTGTTGGATCAAAAGGATAGCATAGTTGCCTAGACAACTGATGCTTTTGCAATGCAAAAGATAAAAATTTTGGAAATCCATAGAAATTTAAGTAGCATGAGGCCAGTTCCACAGCTAAGCGTTGCGTAACCAGAAAAGGAAATTAAAGTTGTGACACCCAGATTCTGGTTTTGGTTTTGTTCATTAGCTTTTGATGCTTTGTAAAGAGTGCTTGAACTGTACCTCAGCCTTCCAAGCAACCGACTTTGGCTGTTAGTGCTATAATACTTTCTGTTCTTTTCCAATTGCCCAAAACAACAGACAAGAGCTTGGGGTACTAAATGTCATAAGGTACTACAGAGAACTAGACTTTGGTACAACCTGAAAGTAGATTAAACTCCTATGTGAATAAAAGTGCCTGCAAATACATCAGTTTTTGTGAAAGGACAAGAGTAGCAAAGAGTACAAGCCCTTGTGTTGACCTTTTAACAATAGTTTGGGCTTTGTTTCCCACCAAAACAGTTAATTATTGTTTATTGTGCCTGCCTCTGGAATCTCTGGTATCTCTGGTTCCTGACAGAGTGCTAGATTAGAGAAACCATTTGTCAGAGCTACCCTGATGCTACTTCTGCTTTTAATTACAATCTATTAAAGAACTGCAGATACCTCTCAACCTTCTGTTCCTTCGGGGAAAATACCAGTGCTTTCCTCCCCTTTGTGCAATTGCATCAATAGGCTTTTGTAATGGGAACTTGAGAAAATGAGAAAAAAATTTGACAAAAAACCCCCATGGCTTTCTATCAATTACTATGAATTACTATTTCCATCAATTACTGTGAAAACATATTTGAGAAGAAACATACCCTTTCTTTATACATGTGGTTGCTCTAACTTGTTGAGAAAGGAATGAGTTTTTAATTTTTTGGGCAAAGGAGAGACCATGAATGATGCTGAATAATTGCAGAACATACCTGTTTGATCATAACTCCCTCCCACTTCTGTTAGTGCCTGCTTCTGGAATTTGACAGAACCAAGACTTTCTTTTCTTTTTTCTTTTTCCTTTTTTTTTTTTTAAAAACCACAAGTATGAAGTTATCAGTGAGAGCTGACTTTGCCAAGTAAAGCAGGGTGTGCTGAATGACATTTTACTCCATGACATGCATTAAACTCCATGGCAGGGTCGTGATGGCTGCTGTTGGCTTTGTGACTTTGTGTCTTGGCTTGACTTCTGCACTTTACTACACAATGTGTTAGAGGGGGCTCATCCCTTTGTCTGCTAACTTTTCTCTTCCGTATTTCTTGTTCTGTGGTCAGCCTTCTTTGAATTGAACTCAAGTAACCTTGAAGTATCAACCATAATTGTGTGAATGGCCATTAAAAGCTACTCCCTAAGGACCTTACAGATGCAATGAGATTAAAAGGTTGAAGTACTACTTTAGGATATAGGGAGAATGAGATATGGGAGACTTAAGCCTTCAAAAGGGGGGAGGTGGACTGACAGGGTCTGGGTTGTTGCTGCTCTCTGGATTATGCCTTGTCATTGTGTTCTGTGTTGCTTTCCTGGTTAGTAGTTTGGATGGAACTGTTACTAGTGTTATGTGTCTGTTATTTTCCTGTTAGACATTTGAAAAGATGGGTGTTGATAAAGTAAAAGGGATAAACTGGACAAGATGGTAGAACTGGGGCATTCGGATTTGGAAGATTAGATTGGTGCCTTTTGGGGTTGTGATCAAGCCTTTTTCAACTTGTGTCTTCAGTTCCAAAGGGAGTAGGATTTAGTATCCCACACATCACAAACACCTTCAAAGTCTGATCATGCTCCATGACCAAGGTCCTCTTAACTGATAGTTTTTCCTGCATTATCTGAGCTGTAAGGGTGGGAGGAATTGTATGGCAATTACATCCCAAATTTGGCCACAGCAGACTGGTGGCACATAATGTTGTTGGTTTTCTTTTTGCCAGGTGGTCATGAGAATTTTTCCAAAATGATTGATGAGGCGGAAGTGCTGGAGTTCCCTATGGTGGTGAAGAACACGCGGGGTCATCGAGGTGGGTGTGAGGTCAGGGGTGAGGGCAAGGAGTATTCTGAGCAGCACTCCAAGATTTTGTCTCATCAAGGAATGATAGTTAAGAAGATCTTCTGTTAGGTGTTGGACTTCTTTTGAATGCATCTAAATTCTACCACCCTTGAATTCTGAATGTTGGGTAGACTGCAGCACTGGGAAACAGTTTTAGTAGAACCCAGTCTTGCAAAGGCAGGGGGGAAAGCGTTCAAAATTATGGTGCATTGGTGACTTCTAAGAGGAAGGCTTTGAACTGGAATAATGGGAGGTCTGGCCTTTGTGAAGTCAGAAGAAGCCTACATGGATTTTAGGGGTGTTTCTAAATAGGCATAAGAAATGAAATCTCTGTTCATTCAGTGACTTTTTTCCTACTCGACTTCGTCTATAATTAGGATTCTGATTTAAATAAAATCTTACGTATTGTTTGTAAAACTCGATCTCTGTTTTTCAGAAAAATACCTGTGACAGTGTCGGTGGTATTACTGCAGTTTCAGATTAAATTGTTCTGTTATTAGTCTTTTATTTTAAGTGTTGAATATAAAACCAACATCAGCTTAATTCAGTGTTAGTGGTTACTAAAGGAAACCGTGTTTAAATCAGTTTCAGAGGTTATTTGCACAGGCAGTTGCTTTGTTTTTAATATACTTTAAAACAAATTTAATAAATACTAGTTGTATAAAGAGACTAAAAGTAAGAAGTTAAAGCACAAAACCAGGAGTTACTTCAAACAAAATCATAACTAGAAGACACCACTTCTTCCTTCTTTCGGTCCATCAGTTTGCTCCCACTCTCTGCTGCTCTGGTGCTTTTCTCCTGCTGGCATGAGTGCTTCTGTAGCCATGTAGTGAATGGATTCAGGAACTGATGTTGAATGGATCTAGATGAGTTATTTTTACTCAGATTAGTTCCTTACATGACTTAGCACTTACTCGCACGAATGCTTGTGTTGATGTAATGGAAGAGAGCAAAATGCTGGGGCTGAGGAAGATCAGACCTGCTGCTGTTGGCAACAATACTTGTTAGTGTGGTTTTAAAGTGTGGGTGATGCTCTAAAGAAAGCCAAGGTGGAGTTTGATGTTGCAGCAAGATGAATTTGACAGATGTGGAATATCTGAGACAGGGGATTTGACTTAACACTGCCTCTTGTGAAGATCTGCTAAATAATTTCAGAGTTACAGCTATTGACTTTCTTCTCTTCTTTTTAGCCAGGATTCCTGTAATTCTGTTTACAAGGTTTGCTTTAGAGTACTTTAAATTCCAGTAATTTTAATGCAAATTTATGCAAAGTACATATCTTTTCACATTAAGACAGCTAGAGAAACTTTTAAATTAATTGAAGAGCAGCCATTTGCCAATTATATTTAAAATAAGTAAGCAAACATGGTCATAGGTACTGGCTGATGAATAAAAGTCATACTCTTTTAGGTCAGTTTTCTGTGCAGTTCGCTGCTGCAGCAAATGGGCCAATCCTGGTTTTGCCAAGATGTCATGATGCTGCATAATTCCCAAGAACTAAGTAGTTGCCCTCCAAGGCATCATTCTTCCTATTCCATTTCAGGAATACAGTAGGATTAATTGCCTCTAGAAGAGATAAAATTTGGAATGGGAGAAAGGACATGGAGGTTTTTTTCTTGCCGTGAATTTTAAGCTTACATTCTCATTTCTCTGTAATGAGAAATCCCATGTTCCTCAGGCAGTGTTCTGTGTTATGGAGACCTTAAATCCTGTCTAAACAGAGGCTGCTCCAGTTGGGCGTAGGAGCACTTGGTGGAATTCTTTACACGTTATTTATCCTAGTTCTGCTACTGCTGCATTTCTGTTCCCTTACTTAAGGAGGGCAGTTTATCAATTTATGTTTGTACTCTGTAACATCATAACAGAATTGAATGACAGTTCTGTCACAAGAGAAAGTGTGCAGCCTTATTGCAAAACATAAATCTAATATGACATAGAACCCTTAAGAAATGGGAAAAAGAGTTGGGAAATGTAGATGAAGATGGAAAGGGATGCAGTCTTGTGAGACTAGAAATTTGATAGAAAGGGGTAGAGTCTGTTTCAGGAATGACTTTAACCAGTATTAATACAACTGGAAAAGAATAAAGTCTTTGGTGTGCTCTAGAAATGACGGGGAATAAAATTACTTATTTTACGTTAAAGAATCCAAGTCCTAGAAATGTTTGCTTGCAGAAAAGCCAGTGATTGGTAAAGAGATTTTTTTTCAGTTGTAGGGTATTCCATTCATTTTATGTCTTGTGGAATCTTCTGCTGAATTATCGTGGATACTGTGGAGTGAAACGTTTTCCTCTGAATATAGTTGTTCCCCTACAAACTTCATTCTGGAGTTGTGAGCCCTTTTAAGTATTGGGAAGAGCAGCTCTCAGGAGCTTTCTAACAGAGAAGTGGGTGGTTCTGTAGTTGCACACTAGAGACTTCAGAGTTCTTAGATGCCCAGTGCTTAACAGTTTCATGTTGTTGGTTCCTGTGTGTCAAAGCTGTAGGTTGTGGGTCCTGTCCTCTTGGATGAACAAAATTGTTATTAATTACATGTCTGCTGCTCTTTAAGTATTTCTTCCTTTTTTTTCTCTCACTAAGGACTTGTACAAAAAGAAGTTGAAACTGCAAGACCACTTCCTTTATCTAAAGCTTTTTTCCTTTTCCTTGCTTCTTTCTTTTTCTTTTTTTTTTTTAACTCCTGTCTCCTCAGCTCTGTCAGTGCTTGAACACTTAAAAGCACTGAATCAGTGGAACACTGTTGTCCATGGAAGAGTTTGTAGATGGGTGTAAGGCCGTGAGAACGGGCAGTGTGCCGGTCAGAGGTTTTACTTTCGTATGCTGAATCATTGATGCAGCTCAGATGGGTAGCTGCTTTCAATATCCCGATGTTCTTTCCTCCATACAGGTAAAGCTGTGTTCCTGGCACGAGACAAGCACCATTTGGCAGACCTAAGCCATTTGATCCGTCACGATGCCCCTTACTTATTTCAAAAATACGTTAAGGAGTCCCATGGCAAGGATGTGCGCGTCATCGTAGTGGGAGGCCGTGTGGTGGGCACCATGCTCCGCTGCTCGACAGATGGGAGGATGCAGAGTAACTGCTCACTTGGTAGGAAAAGCATTGCTCATAGTTTTGATCAGAATTTTTCAACCCGGTTGAAAAATCACAAAGCTGACTGAAATAAGCTGCAGGTGTTATTCTGTGTTAATTGTGCTTACTGCCGAGGGTTTAAAGGGGAAACACGAGAATAAGGATAAAGTTAGAAGCATGTTGAGCAAACACAGAGGGAGAGACAATCTCTGCTTTCAGCATTAAATGGATAGGATGGATGACAAGCAGGGGAAAGTTCTAGAAAACAATTGGAGCAACTGATGTGGTAATGGCAGTTTGATGCTAATGCCATATTATCATTTGTTTCATCCTGTGAAGAGGAACAGAAAATGAAGAAAGACAGAAAGCAACAATTAAGGGAGGTGGAGGAGGCAGTCTGTTGGCAAGAGGGTAGAAGAAAATGTTAAGAGAGGAAACTGTTGAAGGCAATAAACAGTTGGATTGTACTGTGCATCTTCTGTGCTGCCTTAAGTCTGTCAGGTTCCTCCCTGTTACCTCTTCCCCAAAGACCATATCTAGGAGAAAGAGGATGTTACTGCATTGATTGTAGCATACTTAGAAGTGAGATTATGCATAGCTTTGGGTGTTGAACATGGGGGATTCTGAGAGTAAAAGGAGGAAGGATGCTTGAGGGTGCCTGGCTGAAACTGTACTGAAGCAGGGATGGGATAAAATGTGTTGATTAGTCAAAATGCCTAAGAGGTTTTAGTTACTACTTGAAGCAAAGGAAATATAGCCTGAAAGATTTTTCTGCTAAATGTGTTTTTTTGTTTGTTATTGTTTGGGTTATTTTTAAACTTAAGTATTGTGATGGATGAAGCTTGAGCCAGTTAATACCTAGATGATGGACTGTGAACCTGACCAGCTGAGGTTCACACACAAGTGTTCCCTAATTCTTGCTTTAAAGGCAGTAACCTGTGATAGCAAGTTGAGAGGGATGTGAGCAGATGATAATGTCTTAATCCCCATCCCCCTCAATTATATCTACAGTTAGAGCTGTAGTCTTATCAAGAGCTCTAGGTTTAATTTTGCTGAAATATTTCTTGCAGTCACTTACAAACATGTAAGGAAAGCCTCTACCTGAGAAGGAGCAAGGGGGATTTGTTCATATTTTTAATATCCTGAGATCATAAAATGTGTGTTTTTTCTTGACTAAAAAGTCATTGCTTAACTGTTTTTCAAACAAGTCATAATCTTGACCTGCCTAAGGCAGGTCAGAATCTTTTGAAATCCTGGTGTGGCATCAAGTTCATTTGTAGTCACTGTGGAAAGGATGTGCTTTCTAAGTCATCAGCAATGTGCTTGCAGGCTCATTTTGGAGCTTCCCAACTGAAAAGCACCAACCAGTCAAGAAGGATGTCAGTCACCTGTGACCTGAGCGCAGACAGCAAGTTTTTCTCACTTTTTCCAGGTGGTGTAGGAATGATGTGCTCGCTGAGCGAACAAGGCAAGCAGTTGGCAGTCCAAGTGTCAAACATCCTGGGGATGGATGTGTGCGGCATTGACCTGCTGATGAAGGACGACGGCTCATTCTACGTCTGCGAGGCCAATGCAAATGTAGGTTTCATTGCCTTTGACAAGGCTTGTAATTTAGACGTAGCTGGTATCATAGCGGACTATGCCGCTTCCCTGCTGGCCCCCGGCCGCTTGACGCGGCGCATGTCCTTGCTCTCCGTGGTGTCCACGGCCAGCGAGACTAGCGAGCCAGAGCTGGGCCCTCCAGCTGGGGCCGCTGTCGACAACATGAGTGCTAGCTCCAGCTCTGTCGACAGCGACCCTGAGACCACGGAGAGAGAGTTGCTCACCAAGCTCCCGGGGGCTCTCTTCAACATGAACCAGCTATTAGCCAATGAGATCAAGCTCCTTGTGGAGTGATGCCACGTGTAAATAGGTGACCAACAGAACTCTCTCTTGTAAATTTTTTTTTTTAAACCAACTTGCAATGCTGTTTATCAGAGATGCTCAGAGGAATGAGGAAAGGGGGGTGGGCGTGTCAGTCAGGAGAGCAAAAGTAAAAGGCACACGTGCTGTGATTGCTGTCCCTACCCATTTGCGGAACATTAAATCATCTTCATTCTTCATCAGTTTTACAGTGGAGATGCTCAGTTCATAACAAAGCGGCAGTTTTATTTGGGTGCTGCTTTGGTCCCCAGATATATTGCAGTTCATGAGTCTTCACAGGCAAGCACTGAAGCATGATTCACACTTGAAGATTTTCAGAAAGTTGTCTGGCAGCTCTCTAGAAATTTCTGTGAATTACTGCACCAGTTAAGTCTCTTCTACCTCTGTAAGGCTTGATCCTGTAAATTGCTGAGTGCCTCAAATTCTTTATGTGAGTTGAAGGTGTTAAATACCAAGTATTTCAAAATTCAAAAGGACACTTACTGTTCCTGCTCTTGTAGATGGGAGCTGTAAGTTCAGGATCTTTTTAAAGTCATCACTTTCTGACCTTGCAGGATACGGCCTTTCAAATGACGAGGGTGAGAGAAGTGTCAGTTGACTTAATGTGAACTTTCTGTAAAAATCTGTAAATTGTACCATCTTGGTATTAAGTGGCAGCTTTGTGTCTAAATTTCTTTATAAAGCTTTTAAAGGAGGATATTAGTACTTCTGTTTTTCTCATTTCAAATCCTGATTTTGGAAGGTATGTAGGGAAATTGGTCATATGCTATTTGTGGGCAGAAGTGACCCGTTTTTAACTATTTTTTGCATGGTTGGAGGAGATAAACAGCACTGTAATGTTTGGTATACAAAATGATGTTTAATCTAATGTGAAAAAGAATTACACTAGTTTAAAGCAAACGTGCATCGACTTGTATTTGTTAGTGTTTTAGTCTTTCTGAGAGAGATCTGCAATGTTAATGTTCCTTTTTCTTTAATACATGCTAGTCCAACACTCCCTTCTCTATGCCTGCATCTTTAACAGTGGCCAAAGTGAAAACACCGCAGACTGTTTGTTAAGAAAACACTGAGTTATAGCCTGTACATTGGTGGGGGGGTTGTTTGTTTGTTTTTATTTTTTGCTTTTTTTTTTGGAGGGAGGAATGTGGTAAGGTGTGGAGGAGGGAAGAGCTGGTTAAAAGTGATTAGTCATCCAGAGGAACTTTAGAATAAAGCTGCAGTTCATACAATACTTACCAGGCTTACTTTTTCCCCACTGAACATAAAAAACTGATGTTGGCATAAATCCAAAGAATATAACTGGGGAGAAATATTCAGTTCTTAGCTTTGGACAACATGTGGCAGTTTCGAAAAAGAAAAAAAAATGAAAAAGAAAAATAAAAAGAGAGCTCAGCCAGAGTTTAAAAAAAAAGGAAAATAAAAATAACCTAGGTCCACAAACAATTAAGAGATTGATCCTGGACCTTTACATGTGTGTGGTGTGAGTGCACACACTTGTGTGTGTTTGTGTGTGTGCAATTGTTTTGCTTTATTTTTTTGAGGCTTTCGGCTGTTTAGCTCCTAATTTTTTTCCAGACTTCCTGATTTTCCTTAATCCTTCTGGCTGTGCATTTTCTCATTAGCCTTGAGCTGGTTTGGAAAACAGATAAACAAAACAGATACTGAGTCCATTTTTCAGTCCCTGTCTTCCTCCTCCTTTTCCTCCTCCTTCTCCCTTTTCATTCCCCTCTTATTCTTGGGGTTCATAAAGCCCTGGAACTATATATATATATAAATATATATATAAAGATAAGCCTCTTTTTTAAAAACAAAAAGTAAAACGTTTACAATTGAAAAATCATCTTGTGAAAATAGGTTTGTTTGGAGGGGGGTTGTGTGTGTGCAATGCTGCTGTTTTCTGGATACTTTAATGGAGCATGTCCCATGTACCCTCTGAGGTTCTGCACTGCCCACCTCTGTGGCCCTTCCTCACCTCTCTGCTGCTCTGCTGTTTTACCTTCACTTGGACCTTAAACACAACTCACGGACACTATGCAGAGAGTCTTCAAGAGGCAATAAACAGAACAGTATTAACCTGCTTTATGGAGGTTTGATCATGCTTCTTTGTACAGTTTGGTTTTTTTATTTTAAAAGGAATGTAATAAAATGGCTTTTTTTTTTGTAGAATTAAATATTATTATTAAAATCAAGTGAAAGGTTGACTGTTGGTGTTAAGCAGGAGAGTGGACCAGCTGGTCCAGCAAAAAAAGGATCTTCAGCAGTAAAGGTATTTTCAAATCCTTCTTACTGAGCCTGCAAGTGCACAGGTTATACCTGAAGAATATAAAGGTCTTCAACTGCCGTGAAGAGGTTACAAAACGACAGAATGTGAAAGAAACCTAATTCTCTAGTCACTGAGCAGTAAACTATCTCTTCCAAGAGCTCTACTTCCCTTGTTTGCTTGTCCAAGGGGAATCTGGGGTGGAGGGTGGCTCTTTTTTTTTTTTCCCTTGTTTTTTCTTTTTTTGTTTCTTCCTTTTTACTGGTAGTTGCCTGCACTCCTTGAGAGGCTGATAGGATCAATCCTTCCCTTTCTAGCTGTGACATACATTGAGCACATGTGGAATAACAGCAGGGAATAAACATGTGCTAGTTGGTATACTGGGGCCTTTGTGTTTCTATCACAGGAAACATCTTTTAGAGGAAAGAGCTGTTAACTGAATATTTTGGATTGTTTTTTTGAGTCCCCATAGTATCTCGTAGCTCACAGGAACCTTACATTTCTGGCACCCTTTCAGAATGTCTAGGTTACACCTCACAGTTGTAAAATTTGTGAAGTAAACATAAGATTTTTTTAAAAGACCAAGTGGATTGAGAAATTTGCAGTTTGACTCCCTTCTGATAAGTTGCTTGTCTGGTTGGTGCTACCATTACTAGTTTGGAGATAAATCTATACATAGTGGTCACAGAGGGAGACAGGATTTGAAACATCATGTACGTTGGTTTGGACACTGGGTATTGATGCTGTGTGAAAACCTTACTTGAGGGTTCATTTGTACAAACGGGCACACTTGTCTCATGTATTTACTCCATACTTACCCTACTTGCTCCTGAAATAGTGAAATGCAAAGAATGGCCTGGGGATGCAAGGGGATGCCTTGTTTTTACTTAAAGGAAAAAACACCAACAAAGCTAGCGCATGGTAACCAGGCAGTGTTTCCCATTGAAGGTGAACTCCACAGCTGTCAGCTTTATACACTTTATTTTCTTCAGTTCCGTGTGCTGAAAATTCCATGCTAAACTTCCATACAGTTGCACTAACACTACCTCCATATGTAGATTTGGAAGCATGTGCTGAAAAAATGGTCAACATAGTGGTGGATTACAGTATTGCCAATACAGCTGATGGTGATACAACTATTTTTGTATACTTTAATGTTTGAAAGAGCCAGTTAGAAACTCCTGTTTGCAATAAGTTTCTTAAACTACATCTGATGAAATTTTGTCCTTTGTAACACTGGAGATTTTCTTCTGTTCAACTTACTGTGTTTGTAATTGATGTCTTGCTGTCAGTGTATGGATTGTATCTTAATCCTTGTATTTAATGCTTTAATGTGTTTTATAAAATCTTTTCTTGTAATGTTACAACATCTCATCTGTAAAACAGTGTCAATGCTTGATGCTTACATTGACTGTTACATGTTTTGTTCTGAGCTGATGGTCACTCTTGAAGCATTTTCTCCCACTTCGTGTGCTATCTTTGCCATGTGATATTTACTCAGGAAATAACCTCTGGAACATCTGGGTATGTCAGACGCAAAGGAGATACTTCTTCAGATGTTATACCGGACTACAGAATCCAACAAATGAAACCAGTGACGCTTGCTAAATTCCCTCATTGCAAAAATCTGTCAGTTAAATACATAAGGGACCGTAAGGGCTTAGAGAGACTTTGAAAACAGATCGCGTATACAGTATCTTTCTCATGGCTCACTCTTTTTGAGAAGGTTTATGGGCTTTATGGCTGGTGTGAGACACACGACCCACTCCTGTTCTCTCTATGGAATAGTAGGTGCTCGGACAGGTAACTTCTGTTGCTACTGTCTTTTTTAATTTTTAATTTTTTCACTGTTCTAGGAATTGTTTTAAACTGAACACTGCAGGATTTATAACCAGGTGTTTGCTGCCTTTTCCTTTGTTTTATTTCTTTAAATCTTTCTTAACCTTTGAGGGTTACTTTTGGAGCATTCTGATGGTGGATCTTGGCCTGCTGTTGGAAGTCTCCAAGCCTCTCATGTTTCTAATTTGAGTTGAAAAACTTTTGTTTTGTTTATTTGTTTAAAACAATGACACAAATGAGATGCGCGGATTTCGGGTGGGATTTGTTGTTGGCTATTTTGAGTGACTTATTCTCCCTTTTTTTACAGAAATGTGTTCTAACAGTTCACACTTTGTTACTGTTCTTTGCAAAACTTTTCAGGAGCCAAAAAAGTCAAACAATCCAGAGAAAACCCCTTCTCCCCTTTCCGATGGCAAGAGTGAGAACTTATGAAAAATCCTTGCGAATGTTCCTTCCTAAACTTTTCCCCCCAGTAATGCAAGCGGGTAAAATGGTAAACGCAGCAGTTTGGTGACATCCAAAACCGACCTGTTGTCAGGTAAATTGACACTTTTCTGCTCTTACTCTAACCTTCATAAGTTTGCTAACTTGTCTGCCTTCCTTTCTTCCCATCAGTTCATTTTGGTGATACTTGTTGAATGATTTCTTTAACCGGATTTAGAGAAAATGCTGCTTTACTTCTTTATTTCCCCTCCTTATACTTGTTGACTTTTAAGAAAACTGTCATTGTGCTTTGCTTTACTCAGGTGAGATGAAAGTGAGTCCCCCATGCAACCGTATGAGGGATAGTTTTGTAATGCATTAATTCCACTTCCTCTTTATCAGTTCTAGATCGCGTGTCTTCAAGTGTACTATTCTACCTTAGATTTTTGAAAGATATGTTGCTTTCTATTTGCTAAGTGAACATAAAATAGAACTACAGAAGGAAGTAGTTCATAGGAATGAAAAACTAGTCCTAAGAATATTAAATCTATTAAATTCAATAGAGCAGGATCCTGTAAAGAGGACAGATGGACGAATATGTGTGCTGAAGAAAAAGACTGTTGGGCTGATTATTTCTGTTTGTTGAGGATGGAGTGACACATTTTATCTTGCCCTTACTGCTATATCAAAGCACTTGCACATTTTATCCTTCTCTGGTAACTCTCTCCCTTAATCTCAAACAGTGTGAAAGTACTGGGTACTTAATATTTTTTTACTTAAGGGGGAGAATCTTGTATTTTACTCAGAGGTAAAATATCAGACAATTGGAATACCATTCCAAGTTGAAGAATATGAACCTACAAACAGGCTTCCAAGTTTCCTGATGCAGTATTATGTTTCCCATGACATCTGTAAAGAATTAGCACTTGTTTCAGATTATTTTTCTGTGTACATTAATTATTTCTCTATACCATCATAAAATAGTCTATTTTTCATAGTCTCGCTTTATATTTTCCTGAAAGACAGCAAACTTACCAGCGATATAATAAATTGCAGCTTCGAAGTAAGGTGGGAGGGAATAATTTTAGAGCCAAATTTTGCTCTCAATTACACTGAGATAAACCTGGAATCACTCTGTGAAAGTCAGTGGACTGATATCCGATTCCACTGAGATAATTGAGTGTATAATTTGTGTCTTTAATTTTACTTGCAAGGTAATTTTACAAACCTGTTATACTTATGTTTCCAATGCTTTTTCCTTTCAGACACACCCACTTCTTGCGTCTCAGCATTGGGCAGGCCTATTCCTTTATTTGTGTATATTTTTGTGCATCAGCTGCTATAGGACACGGGTGTAACACTTTCAGGCATGTGGTTGGGTGTCTTTTTGGGGTTTGTAATAATGTCTAAAAATAAGAATTTCTTTTCCTCAGATTTATTAATTTACTCATGTTCAATCACAGTTTTGCATCTCTAACCTGATTTTAGATATATATTATGTGAAGATTTTCTTGAAGAAAATACAGTACTAGTTCTTTGCAGAGTCTGCAGTTGGTCTTTGGTGGGGAGAGTTGACCAAAATTTAATGCATTCTGTAATAGTTAATGTTTTAATATTTAATGTTGCTTGAAAGGTGGTTTTACAGATCATGCTCCTTCCTCTTTATGGAATGGCTTTCAAAGCCTTGTATTGATCTTGGTTGTGCCCAGTGCTTTGCCTAGTGTATGGGGAAATGTAGAACTTGAATAGGCCATGACATCTTAGACAGGGGATGATGATTATGTGCATGCTGAACAAGAACTTCTTCTATATGCCCTTCTGCTGCAACAGAATAATAAAACTGGTAGGTGGCAGCAGCAGAAGAAACTCATGACTGTGACCTGAGAAACCTCCAGTACTGGGAGAAATGGATTGCAAAATACTAACTGGAGTAAGGGGAACGGAGAAGAGAGGCAGAGTCCCTGAACTGTCCCTTTGAATGGTGAGTCTGATTTACAGAATTCTGACCACTGCCTGTGATACAAGAGGCACATTGATCTATCTTGGTTGGTGTTTAGTTACCTGATGTCCTAATTCTCATCTTTGATTTAACATTCCAGTTTCCCCTCTGCCTTTATAAGGCACAGTACATGTCTTAAAAAAATAAACTTCACCAAAATGGCCACATATTAAGAGTACTGGAAAGTAAGGCTGAAAGGAATTTATCTAGCCAAGTCATTCTCTGCTCCACAGAAGACTGGTCATATTTGTGCCATTGCTGAAATGTTTGTTGTAACCTAGTTTAAAAACCAAGGAATAAATGAGGAAGATTTTGCAATCCTATGGAATTTTATTTTATGAAGGTAAAAAGCATCCTTACTGTCAGCCAGTGATCAGCCTCATAGTCTGAGAGCCCAACTGCTTTTTTTGCTACTTAAGAGCAAAATATATATATATATATGCCTTAGAAATGCCATGATAATAAAGAACAGTGTTATATATAGAAATTTCCTAAATCTCAAGCTAGCGAAAAAAGGTACGAATCACCAACAGTTAAAATAATTTTTGGAAGTGGGAAATACAAAATACATAATGTTTCTGACTTAGTGGTTAAGAGTTGGTAGTTTCAGCCACCTCTTCAGTTCTCTAGACAAATGGCTCTAAAACCTCTTTGGCTGCACATCTCCATCAGAAAAAACATCTTGAGCATGCACCCCAATAAATACTTTTTACAAGTTACATATGTGTGTTACTACATCTGTTGTAAAACTTACATAAACCCAAGAAGTTAAAAAAGGATGAGATAAAGATGCAGTCTATTTTTGAAACATTTACTTAACTGTATTATTTAATGGTGAAAAAACCATTTTCACCCTGTAGCTTTACAGATTGTCTTGTAAAGCTCCCTGGAGAACATGGGCTCCCTGTTGGAGACCACGGACATAGACACCATAAGTACCTATTGTTGCAGATGTCATCAGGATGTTCTACCGTAACAAAACCTCCATTCTAAGTAATTCTCCTACTAGAGATTAAAATGCTGACTCTCTAGTAGGATGACTTCTCCTTCTGAAAAGAAAATAAGAGGAGAGAACAGCACTGGAAGTAGTGATGAACTTTCTGACATAGGAGAAGTTTGAATCTGGATCGGCTGAAAATAGGGAGAAACATGTCCTAGTGGATTGGGAAAAAGAAATTGTGTCAGAATATATACCAATATGCAGAATACAGCAGTAGCTTTTGTATTTTCATAAATGTTTCTCCTTCATTTACAGCTAAGTATTAGTTGATAAATTCCAAATTCTGTTTCCTGTTGTTACTTGGGGTAGTCACACTAAAATCAGGAACAACACTTATATACAGGAACTAAGATGGATCTGAATTTTGATATCCAGGCAACTAAATAGTCTCCAGTGCGCATCAGGTACCACTTAGGACTGTGGACAACTGGTGTGCTTTTCTCATTAGCTTCTTAGTTATCATACAGCCTTTGAAAGTATTCTGTGGACCACAGGCTGGAAATCCCAGAACTAAATTTTTACAGAGTGAGAGGAGATTGCATGTGCAAAGTGGAAAATATTTCGGATGGAGAATTGATTAGAATCTTGTTAAGTATAATAATGAGCAAAGTTTGTATGTGAGACAAAGCTCACAGAGAAGGGGTTTTAAATCCAGGCTGGAGATGTGATGAGGAGAAATAATTCCTGATAGTAGAGGCATAGTGAAGCCTATGTCAGTCTGTCATCAGAGATAGAGATGAGGCAGGAAAACAGCTTTTGCTGATCTTGAGCATTCCCAGCTGTTGCTGTAAGGAGGAATCTCACCAGACTTTCTGTACATAATATATGCGAGGCATACTAGCCTTTGGGAACTGGATCTTGGGGAGTAGAGCTGAAAGTACCATTGATACACAAACCAACTGTAGCACCTGCCTACTTGAATGAGTGGTCATGTGGATTAAAGGTGTTACTGCACTGAGTTTACATGACAGTAACATTTGGGATGAAGGGTGTTCATCTGGCCCTGAACATGAGCTTGTTTGCCCCAATATGCCTGTAACTGCTGCTTCTCAGTGTAGTAGGAGATAGAGGCACATAAATGTATGTGAGCTTTTTTAAAATGAGCAGACACCAAGGTGACTTAGTCAACTGGTCAGGAAAGAGTTTTTTTATTGTTGTTACAAACAAGAAGGCATTTAGAACATTTTCAGATCCTCCATGGTTCTCTATGTGGCTGTCAGTACAAAAGAGTTTTGGTTTTGTTTTTTTTCTTTTAGATGTGACATAGCAAAGCATCCTGTTTTCTGCAACTTTGATGTGGTAGAGATTTGAAGAAGACAGATTATTTTCCATTCTTGTCATAGACTTCCACAGGCAGGCAAGGGATGATGTTTGTGAAAGGAGGGAATGGATAGGTTTCTCATGCTGACTGAATAGTAGGTGATGGATTAGGCTGATAAAAAAAGTTAACATTTACATTGCACCCATGCAAGGCATTTTAACGGTATTTCTGCATCCCTCCTTTGTTCCCTTTAGAAGCAGAACAAGTGTTACTAGAATATACAGAGTCTGCATAGTAATATGTCAGTGTATTAAGCTCTGCCAAATCTGCGCATGGAGGGCTTATAAAAGATTTATGTGAATTTCTGTGTGTCTGCTTTTTTATTTGGAGGCAGGTTGCTGTATGCAGCTATGTACAGTATTCTGTCTTAGTGTCATAGATTTTTTTTGTTTACTTGGAAGGAGGGAAGTGCGTTTGGGCTGTTAAATATATCATTCTGTTATCCATTTCTATAGGGAGCAGAATGGCTAAGAAAAAGCATTTTTGTGTTAGACAAATTGCGATATAATTGAGGTTTTTAATACAGGAATGAAAAATAAATGTTTTATTAGAGGTCATTGGAATCTTTTTCAGTAAAGTGTTCTAATAGCAAAAAACTAATTTCACAGAATCACAGTATCAGTTAGGTTGAAACAGACCTCTGAGACCATCAAGTCCCAGCCTTTGAAGAAACACCATCTTGTCAGGTAGACCATGGCACTAAGTGCCACATGCAGTCTTTTCTTAAACACATTCAGGGATGGTGACTCCACCACCTCCCCGGGCAGCCCGTTCCAATGCTTGACAACCCTTCTGTGAAGAAATTCCGCCTCATGTCCGATCTGAACGTCATTCATTGTTCTAATACATAAAATTAAATAATAGATTTTATCACATTTGTAAATTTCCAGGCATACGTGCTAATTTACAGAATTTATTAGGACAATCTCTCTTGTACAAATTGGCATTTATTGTTAGAGGGGGAGGAAAGATCCATATCACATAAGCCAGTAACCCAGTTGTTGCTGCCTCTTTGGCCAGTTACGCATTTCTTCTATGCAGATTTCCTGGAAGCAGTGACACTGCTGAGCTTCCTTGATGCTTAGTTTATCTGTGTCATAAAATACTTACATTCTGGGGAGAGAGGAACTGAAGAGGTGAAAACTGTCCATGGTGTTACATGTGCTGAACAGGAAGGTGCTCTGAAGCAGAGAGGGAAGATTAAGCAGTAGCTGTATGCACAGGTATCCTGTTGGTTCTATCATACCAATGTCGTGGGAGGCCAGGAGTCCAGATGAATGTTTCAGTTATACCGTGATGAGGAACAGGAATGTCACACTGACTGTACAGCTGTATATATTTCATATCTGTAAATATTTTATTTACAAGAAGGGTGGTTTGTCCAAGAGGGTGTGTGCTGTTTCCCCTCCTTGCTGCTGCTGTGCAAAGCACTGCCTGGTGGTCTCTGTCCTCTGGATTCTTTCTGTTCAGTGGTATTGTGCATTAAGCCTGAAGCTTGCATTTTGTGAGTTTTAGGAGGAAACTTGGTATGCTCATGTATATGCTTTCCCATGCATCTAACAAACACAAGGCAACAGAAACAACACAAATGTTACGGTTACCCTGCCCACCCATCTTTACAACACTGTATGGGAGGGGTAGTGCAGTTGTAATGTGATGTAGGAATGCTTGTCCGTGCCCAAGTGGAAATGGTTGTTTACTGGATGGCAAATACTGAAGCTTTGTCAGTGAGAGAACTAGGCAGGAAAAGTCTGCAGTTTGACTTTGCTAAACTTTTACACAATTTTTCCTCCACATGAAATATTTCCACAGGAATCTAATGCGTGTGAAAGATGCTGGATCACCAGGTGCAGAGATTGAACTCTACCCACTGGAAAGGTAACAGGAATTAGATTTTATCTTTAGAACACAACCTTCACTGCATCTCACTCCTTGACCTGGAAAGTCCTTTTCCAAGGTCAGAAGAGGAGTTTGGTACCCACGGCTCAGTCCTTGGTGTGTCTGTGATGCAGCTATCAGGGAAGCCAGATAGGTGCTGGATACAGAGGTCTTTTTTTATGATGTCTGCTTGCATTTCTGGTGTTATATTTTGGAGCAAAGACTAACTTCTTCAATGGTTTATTTCTTTAGGTTTTTCTACAGCAGCAGGAGGTCTTCTCTTGCTCCTCGTGGGAACGCTTAGCCTTTTGATAATGCCTCCTTCACAATGAAGGGAAGAAACGATGAATCAGCAATGATGTGCAATGGAGTGATGTCCACACGTGGCATTAGCAGTCATGATCCCTGTCCTGCTAACTTGGAGAATTGAATAAAAGAGTTGAATTGTAATTCATGAGAGTGTGAGATTCTTTTTGGTACCTTTTGCACCATCTCCCCTTTCTTGAAGGGCTGGTTAGCTTCAGAAGTCCATTGATCTTGTATCAAAGCTGCAATTAAGCCAGAAGAGTAAAACCTGTTGGATATTCTTCACTTTATTAACCTTTTTTTCTCTCCAGGAATTTAATTTCTAAGAATTCTAAATGCTTTATATTGACATGAATAATCTTCCCAAATGCCTTGGAAACTTTAGCATCAGGCCTTTGGTTTTATCACTCATGTTACGAGTTCACCTAAGTCACTGAGGATACAAGTCTCCTGAGTTTTAAAAGTGGAATCACCATACTGATCATGCTGTACTTCATAGTCACTTTGGTGACTGCTAGAGAAAAAGAGATGCAACTTGGTTAACCTACCAGAGATAATGTGCCTTTGAATTTTGAAGCCATAGTGGTGGGACTTGTTATAGACATAGGCATGTACATTCTTAGTATCTATTGTTTCTGAAGAGAGCTAATCTTTAAAACCATAGGTTATAGATCTTGCACATGGCTCTCTTAGTTTGTTGTTAGTGAAGCACTGTAAAGAATTAGACACATAACTGATGGTATTTCCATAATGTGCCTACTTGAAATTTGTACAAAATTTACAAAAGTGAAGCGAAGAAGGGAAGCAAGATACTGACTTGGTACATTACCAGTAGCACCTCTTATCCTTGACATTCTTCCTGTTCATTTAATGGATATTCATTTCATGTAAATTTTAATTCCTGTTTCCTGTGTGCTTGTTCTAGTAATTTACATGTGAATGGAACCTAGGAATGTGGCTGGTAGCCTGTCTGCAGCTATGCCTTTGCTCCAGTAGCTGCAGTTTATGGCTGGTTTTTTTGCAAATCTGTGTGTCACACCGTGCCTCTGGCACCTCTGTAAGCAGGTGGAATGGCTCTCCCCGCACACTAGGGCCATTTCATCTCTTGTGGTTCAGTGCCTGTTCGTGTGCTGATGCATATGCCGATGCTTCCTTAAGTGCTTTTCTGCCTTAATATTTTATGTTTAAAAAGTAGAACAGCTGAGAACTTTCTAAATTCCTTCTTAGTTTCATATATCACATCTTGTTAAGCTGCTTCCAGGCCCTGTCTGTATTTCAGTTCTCTTATTTTTTTGTGGGTATTCAGCAAGCAGTGTTCTCTGTTCTGCTGTCTCAAGTTTGCTTCTCCTGTCTTCATAGTCTTTTTGGTTTTTTTTTTTCTTCTTCCTCTGGTCTTGTTTCTGCTCCTAACTTGCCTTACAATGTTTTTGTCCTTGTCCCAAGCACACACACATATGGTAGCCTAAGAATATTACTTACTCAGTGTCTATTACAGATAACCATTATTTATATTACTCTTTATATTACTCTAAACCACTAACCACTTCATATTACTCTAAAAGTGTGTTTTCCTTTTTTCAGAATGAGAAATGTTTTGTTACTACACATTTCCTTTTGGCATTTCACAGCCCTAAATGTGTTAGAAGTAAAATAGAAATTAAAAGAAGTTTATCACTGTGTAATGTCTTAGTAATGAGTGAGAGTTAGCAAATTGCAATACTGAGAAGACAGCTCCTGGCTTTTGCACTCATCTATCTTTGTTGAGCAGGATTGGTCCTGCAATCCACCTCTTTGTGTACCTCACTTAAAAGCTGAAATTCGAAAGCTGTGGTCAAGAATCTGTTAGTGTCATGTTAAGTTTTGCTTTCCTTTGTCTTTCTTATCTTCCTTTGAATTTAAATACTGGGTATCAACAATTAAATAGTAATTGGATATTCATGATAAAATATTTTGATATTATTTGTACAGTATAGTGAAAACAGAGTGACAGTAATTCTGTAGTGATAATACTGACCTGTGCTGTGATGATTAGGGTATAAACAGTTCCTTTTGCTCATCTGCATTTCCTATTAATTGGAATTGCGCTGTTGTGCCAGCTACAGAAATGGAGTACTTATAGAACTCTGCTTTGCTTAGTATGATGAGATCTTGGGGTGGGGTGTATTTGTGTTGAGGCCAAACTTGGAGAGAGGTTGTAATTTTGTTTAGCATTAGATCTGGAAAACCTCTGTAACTTCTCTGGCCTGCATTCCCAGTTGTGCCTGATGTAAACAGACAGCTATGTCTTGACCACTGTCTTCTTGTATTTTTCTGGGTAATTTTCCTTATATTTTGCCTTATCACCTTGGTTGCTTTTCCAATCCACTCTTCCCCTGTCTAGACAGCTTGGTTTATCAGTGTGCATTTACCTCTCGGTGGTCTGCAAAATCCAGGTTTGGAACCAGACATCGCGTCATCATCTCTGTGACTCTCTGATCCTATGTTGTCATCACTTCAGTACTTTTCCAGACACAGTGTTTTGGAGGCTGCCCTGCTGCAATGGTGATGTTGAGAAGGGAGAGCGTGCAGCGCAACGACCAGGTCACCTCAAAAGCCTCAAGGGTGGAATCCTTGGGAGAGGGGCTGCCACTGTGCGCTTCTTTCTCCTGCACTGACCCCCTCAGTTTAGCTGGTGGTGCACAGGCCAGTCAGCAGAGCACAGGCTGATAAGCTCAGCCCTACACTGCTTCCTGGCCAGCGCACTTCATCCTAGACGTGGGCCAGTCGGGGAGATCGGCAATCACTGGGTCGCTACTGCTGTGCTCTTCTGTGTTCGCACGTGCCTGGTGCTGAGATTCAGGCACGCTCCTTGGTCTCCTGAATGTTTGCCCTGATCTGCTTTGGATCTACTATCTACTATCTACAGTTGGTGGAAGTGAGTTGAGTAAGTAGTGCTGGGCTCCAAAATCATGTTAAACACATTAGGAAGAGTTTCTGTCAGAGATGGAGTACACCTCCGTATTTTTCTCAGCATTTTAATTTTAAAAATTATTTTTATTTTTTATAACCACACTTCTGAAGACTTCTAGTGAAGACAGAAGTCTTCTTTCTAGTTCTGCCCATCTTTTCCTTAGAGAGCATTTTCCATAGAAAGCACATATAGCAGCTGCCAGAGCTGTCTGTAATACACCTGCTGCTTCTTCCCTACAGCCCCCAAGATTCAGAAGAAAAAGAAAGAGATAGAGTGTTCTTCCAAGGGAAAAGTTTGGGATGTTGCTCTGTAGCATCCCTGATAAGCATCCATGTTCAGCAGCTTAGCAGTAGCAGCACTTGTCTCTGTAACAGTATGAAATTGTGACAGGAGGAAGGAGGAAGGAAAAGGACAGTATCCCTTACAGCTGTGATGTCACTAATGCACCAGAGGTCTTATCTCTGTGGGGATGAGGCAGGGTGGAGAACTTGGGCTTTGGGAGAAATAAAGAAACAAGCTCCACAGATTTCTAGTCCCTTCTTTCCAGCCTTGTGGACAGTGCTGAGTTACAGGGAAAAATAATCTGCTTAATCTTCCCTCTAACATCCCTCGGCACAGCTTTCTGTGGGCCTATGTGCAAGGTAAGTCTCTGGAAGGAAGAAGTACTCTCAAAATCATTCAAAGTGCTCTCTGCAGCCTGAATACTTTTGTGGCTTGGATTGGGGAACTCTTGTCTTAGCCCAGTCTTAGTAACAGCTCATGTATTTTGAAAACAGCTGAATTTGTGAGCAGTGAATGGAAATGAAGAATTGCAGCCCAGTTATGAGACTTTACTCTGGAACAAGCAAGTTCTCTCCCTGAAATAGGAGAGGAGGCCCAGTAGAGGGAAGGAAAGAAAGAGTTTTCCGTATCTAAATTTCCAGATTTAGTTAGGGGTGTGTGTGTAACTTTCTGTTATAACACCACTGGTTCTGGTATCATCAGCTGTCACACGGAGTCACTTTGGGTGGGAGATGTTAAAGGAGTACAGCCTTGGTTAGATGCAGGTGACTTCCGTGTAGTAGCAAAAGCATAAGAGGGCTTCCTAATGATGCTTTTCTCTCTAAACTCTATTCCTATTCCTCCCATTGCTTTACTGAGATACCATTTTGCATTGTGATTTGGTAGGTAGGTGGCTTTTTTGCTTTCATGGTCAACAATTTTTAACTGTTGCAGATTCCTCTCCTGCAACCAAATTAAGGTCTTGAGACTGGCCATTGTTTTTAAGATATCTGTGTGTCACCTTTCCTGAAAGGATAGAGAGGAGGCATAGAATTACATTTTTCTCCTCAGTTTCATGGGCTGTGGTTAATGTCCCTTTGTGCAAGGCAGTTTTGCATCACTGGTGTGGAACCCCTGCTGGTTTTTACACCATCTGAATTAGCTGTGTTTCCTTGGGAGTTTAGTTACTTGATGAAATGAAGGTGGCGTTGAACATGTGTTACTGCAGACTGTACCAAAAGATGTGCCTACTCTGGAAGGCACATAGCCAAAGCAGATGGCAAGGTGACAGGACACAGGAAAAGAGCATGTCAGTAGTACTATTATAACTCATCTGTGGTGCAGTGACAGCTGTCCATTATGCTGTAGAGGAAAAACGACCAAGATTCTATCTGTTGGTGGGCCACTATTCTTTCCATGCATCCTGGTCTTCACCTTCCTATAGGGAATTACTGCCAGAGTCACACCACATTTGCAGGTAGAAATGTTTGTTCTTGAACAACTGTGCACTGACAGGAAGGGCAGCAGGCACTCACCTGTACCTGTTAGCTGCACAGTTTTCTTGGTCACATAGAGAGCCCCTGGTGAGCTACGTGCAGCTGAAGATGCCAGCAACAAAAGCAAGAATGCAGCCGCAGGAATTTAGCATTGAGGAGACTGTGCAGACCCATTTTCGACATGCTTTTAAGGCATCCCAATCTTGCAAAATTACTAGTCATAGCCATCAACTTTTGATTAAATTTCCATCTCTTTCCTTTAGCCCACATGATTGGTGTTTAATGTCACTGCATTCAGTGTCCCTTGGAGCAGAACACGCTGTGGTGCATTGTTTTGTTTGTATAGAGTTGGCAAGCAGGTCATAATGTGTTGCTTTGATTGCCTGGAGGAGTTCAGCATCTTTTAATTACATGTTTTTGGAAATATTCTTTAACAGATGTAACCCTTAGGAGCTGGAACAGTGAGTATGAGAAGCAAGCTGGTTTGGAGGGATTTGGAAGCAGATGTTGTGAGCCCGGAATGGTGAAGCACTTTCAGAGAGGTGAAACTCACGCTCATATGCAATCCTGCTTTTGGGAGCTTTTTCTACAGTTCCTGTGTTCCCCATTGGCTTTGGAAACCCTCGCAGTGTTTTGGATATGCCTCCTCAGGGCAGCAATGCTCCCCTGTCACTGAACTTCTGATAAAACCTACCCTAACCCTGCATTTGTGTTTGGCATAGAAAGGGTGTGGGCCATCAGGGTTTGTTTTTCTCACCAGTGTGTCAGAAGAGCTGCCAGTCCTGTGTCTGTTTGCAGATGTGGTTCTGTCACAGGCACCTACCAATTACTGGTGTTTGAATGACATCTTCCAAGGTGAAAGAGGTGAATTCCAACATCCGTAAGTCACTTCTGACTGTGCTCGTCTTGGATCTCATTTTGCCAAGTGCACTTTGGACCCATTAACTTAACGGAGAGTAGGAAACACAAACATGGAAAAAATCAAGCCCAAGATGTCTGAATCACATATTAACAGATACATTTCAAAACAGAGATGTCTTTTACTTATTTCTGTCAGTGTACATAGTAAATACAGGGAACAAGATGGCATATCCTACCACAGCACAACGGGTCTAATTTATCCCTGGCTAAATCAGTCCATTTCAGTGGATATGATGGTTGAAAAACATCTCCCAAGAGGGTGAGTTAATTTTCTTGAGGCTGTGTTTCCCTCTGCTGGTGTGGAGTTAAAACTGCTGATGGTTTTTTTCCTCAAAACCAAGCTTCTGAAGCTACTGCTCTCTCATAATCCCAAGAAACATTTAAACTCATCCCTCATCAGAAAGATTTTATTCCTTACATCCAATCTAAATTTACCCTCTTTCAGTTTAAAACTTTGACCCTTGTCCTGCTCCATTGTCTCATGACCCTCACAGTAAATATTTTCTTCCTAATATCTGATCTAAACCTGATCTCTTTTGGCTTAAAGCCATTCCCCCTTGTGCTCTCACTGCATGCTGTCACTTGTAAAAAGTCCTGCTCCAGCTCTCTTGTAGCATACTAGGTACTGGAGGGGGCTCTAAGATCTCTCTGGAGCCTTCTCTTCTCCAGGCTGAACAATTCAAACTCTCTTGGCCTGTCTTCACAGCAGAGGCTCTCAAGCCCCCTGATCAGCTTTGTGGCCTTCTCTGGACTCTGGGCAAAAGGTCCACATCCTTCTTATGCTGGGGGTACCAGAGATGGATGCAGCACTCCAGGTGGGGTTTCATAACAGTGCAGTAGAGGGGGAGAATCTACTCCCTTGACCTGCTGCCCACACTGCTTTTGGTGCAGCCCAGAATACAGCTGGCATTCTGAAAAAAAAAGGCACCATGTGTAAGAGCCTGGGCTGACTGACAGCAGTAAGCAAGCACAGGGAATGAAACGATTTCAGTTAGGGAGCTAATGTGTTTTGAGATCTGAATAGCATAGATCCAGCAAATTCACTGGCTGTGCATCTCTGCAGGGAGGGCAAGCTGTTGGCAGACCATCTAAGCAAGACAGCCTGTGTATTCCACAAATTATCTCCGCAGGTGGATTTTGATCATCAGCTTTAGAGCCTAAGATCATCCCCCCGTTGAAAAAGTTGATTCTACAAATTCGGCAATAGCACAACCTGAGATTGAGATGGTTTTCAAAGTGGATCCTAAAGCACCTATAGTACCCTGAGCATTCCGTAGATACTTACCCCCTCCAAGAGGGGCCTCCTTGTGACCAAAGACAAGGCAGATTGTCTTCCTTTTTTTCTCCTTAACAAAATAGCTCAATATCAATAGCAAGTACTTCGGAGATTTCCTTAGCTGTTACGCAGCATCTCTCAGTATAGATGGGGTCAGGGAAAGAGTAGAGAAGACAGTGCTCAGTGGTATCAGTTTCAGTTTAACCCTGAGAGCTCTGGGTTTTATGTTCTCTGTCCACACAATCACCAGAAGTCGTTACTGCTACTCAAAATGATAGTGTGTTGCAGAATTTAGAATTACTGTTCCATCAAGACTGGTATTCCTCAGCTCGTAGTGTGGAGTATTTCTGAGTGACATCTATGAAAATGAGATTTTTTTACAGGTACATAGAGAATGCTACAGCAAAGCTCTTCCATGCCAGAACTGTTAAGTGGAAACATTTTTCAAAGCTGAAAAAGAAAGTGCTTTAGACAATCTTCACATTCAGTTGCTTCAGAGTGCTTGTCATTGTTAGAACCTGTTTTACAGTAGGAGAGAGTTGCATTCGATAGCAGTATCTGCCTGCTACTAACCAGTGCAATATGAATCCAGTGTCTCAGACCAAGCCAGGAAGATTTCATCCCTGTAGCACTTCACATGTTTCAGCCCTTCACAAAACCATTGTTTGAACCACTATTTTCTTCTTCAGCGGTCTTTTCTGCTTCAGTCTATTATTTATTAACAAAGATGACTTTTTAGTGGCTATTATTTCAGCTTGCAAAGACAAACTCTATGTAAAAATCAAAGTTTCCAAAGTATTCCATTCAGAACCATGAAACATAATCCCACATTTATCTAAAAAAATGGTGCCAGACTTTTATGATGATCAAGACTTAGGAATGCCTCTGCTTTTAAGTTTGTTTTGTTTAGTTGAGTTTTTTTCCAATGAGCCTAATTATCCTGAAATTAAGCAAAACTGTCACACCATTGTGAATTGACTTTCTAAGCTCAAAGACAAAATGAGATCTCTTAGCAGGATCTTCGATTCGACCTTCTTTTGACAGCACAGAAAATTTGGATCAAATCCAGCAGGTGCATCCAGCTGGAATAGCTTATGCTGTAAACAAGTGGAATCTTCCACAGCATGGCCCCCTCAGCAGTTTCCAGAGCTCCTGCAAGCATTTACCTACTAGTTGTAGGGAGGGTGGTATTCAGGTGAACTCCCAACTCAGTGCACTGCCAAGACCAGGCTTTAGCTCATTACCATAAGTGGGATCCACAAAAAAAAAGGTTTGTTTTTGAATTCCAAGACTCATTGATCTGTTACTGGTTTTTGGCAAGTGAAAATCCCATGACACATCTTTTACTTTGCCTGTGACTTTAATATTCTAGAAAAATAAGGAATTAAGTGAAGACAGGAGGGGTTATTCTACTCCTTACTGCTTGGGAGTGGGACACAAAAGTACGTTGGGTACACATTATCCTTAATGCAGAAAATATTTCTAAGCTGCTGTGTGTGCAGCTCCTGTGTATCTGCAGATGCTTGAGAAGTCAGAACTGAACCTAGAGGTGGTTCGGTGTGATTATTTCCCTGTTCCCACTGGTTTCTGGGCTGAGAACTCTGCCATAATTGACCTTGTCCCCTACCTTTGAATGGTTTTCTCTTTCTTGGCTTCTGGCTGTATATATAAACTTCCCAATAATTTATTTCCCTGCTTTTTCTGTAGTCTCACTCCTGCTGGTTCTGGTTCCTATTCTGTGGCCAAGTCTGGCGATTCACAGTTGCTGCTTGCAGGCTGTCCTGCAGCCATCCATCCCTTTTGTGCACCTCTGGGTGCTGCTTTTGACACTCCTGCAGTTGAGCATCATTGCCTTTCACTTACGGAACGGTAACGCGGAGAGGGAGGTGAACTTTTCGAGCAGACAAAGCCAACATCTGTCTCAGCAGAAGCATTTGCTTCTTGCTGTTGAAGTACATCTGTCCTCACTTTTGGGGTGCTAAAAAGGAATTTGCCAAGTTGCTGTGTGGGGATGGTAAATGTGGTGGGTTAGTCAGGACTAGCAGAGGGGCTTCAGCAACCTCTTAAACTCCAGCACGTTCTGAGTGAGCCTGTGCTTGTTTCCGAGCTGCAGTTCCAATGTGAGCAAGGTATAAGGAAGGATCCCAGGAAATTTTCATGTTGACATTCAGCAGTTCCCTACCTTCATACTTGGGAAAGCGTGCACTTTTTGGCAGAAGTTTTCAGAGTATTTGGTGCAAGGAAAATGCAGCCCTGGAGAATGCGACCCAGGACCAGTAACTGCAGCTGAAACCAGCTGGTTACAGCGAAGAGAAGGACCCTTAATGAGGTGCTACAGTTTTGTTTATAGTTAACCTGGATTCTCAAGTCATTTCTGGCCTGTGTAAGAAACAGGTTTCACATGGTCTGCATGTGTGCAAACACACCCTATGGTTATTGCACACGTGGAATGAACCCCAAGTTTGCCCAGAAGCAAAAGCTGCAGCCACAATCATGGAATCTCCTTAGGTAATCCCTTCTGAAACAGTTACTGCTCAGCCCTTGTGTAAAGAGGGCATGTTTGCCTGTAAGGCACAACTATATTAGTGACATTCCTTTACTCTGGAAAGCAGATGTTTCCTAGGGAGCAAACTGCCCAACGGTTTCTGATTATCCACATTTCAGAATTTGAGTGGAGCCAGCTCTGGGCAGAAATCCCAAGAGCCAGGTATTTTGCGTAGGCCATAGATGAGGAGAAAGAGGATTCTAAAAGCCCAGTAAAGATTTCTGTAGTAAAATGCTCCCTTGCTTTTTATTATCTAATATTGTCTGACTTCAAAAACATCTTTTGATCTTGTTAATTGATTCAACATCTCATTATTTGTCTGCAGCTGATCTCATTTTGCTTTGAGGCAGAGAAGTGCTTTGCCTTCAGAGTTGTCTGTCTTCCAAGTCTGTTGTCTGCAATTTCTGTGCATGCCTTTGTAGTTTCTAAGTCCCAACTGAAATTAAACTGTAAAATTAGCAATAGTTAGTTCCAGCCAAAGTCTTGAATGAAAAGCAATGAACTTAGGTTCTCTGAGTTAAGGAAAACTACTCAAGAAATTACCTGTCCTTAGGAATACTCAGCTTTCAGACATCACAAGGGAAGACAGTGATGCCAGTTACAAGTACCACGACAGCAGTGAAACTCTATGTCTTCTACACATGACTGATAGCAGGTCAGTGTATATGAATGCTCTCTTAGAAGGGTCTGTGTGTCCTTTTTCCCCCTTCCCCCTTTTTTGGGAGTCTTACTTTGTGGAGACAAGGTATTAAATGCAAAAATCCAATAGTTTAAATGCTCTCCACTCTTTCCTGTGGCCATTACAGTGCCTGTGAACAGAGTTTCAGAGCAAAGACCACCTGGAGATGCTGGGGACTGAACATGTAAGACAAGATGACCGTTGCTGGGCCACAGTTCCCTGCATATGCTGGAAAAGCCCTGGCAAACTGATATCAAGTTCCCAGAGTTTATTTGCAGTCACTGTGGGACTCTTGCCTTAAAATATGAGGTTAAGTCCTCAGTGGAGGTTCTTGGAATCCCAGTTTGTCAGAAACTTTATTCCACCTGTTGCCTGCCAGGTTTGTCTCCTAAGGAGATCTGAAGCAGAGGCAGAGAAGGCAAAGGATAAAACATTAGAGAATGAGAAAACGGAGATCAGGGAAAAAGATGTGCAAAGAGCAGAGTATATGGGTTACACTGTAAACAAAACATCCCATCTGTTGCTTCTGGTATGTGGTCTTGGGGACCTGTCATAAAACACACGAGGTTCTTTGAGTGGACCACGCTTCGACTTCAATGTTTTTAAAAAACTTCAGGATAGGGTCTGCTTCTCAAATAATGAAGGGGCAGTTTTCTTAATGGCTTTTATTACTCTTACTAGTATTGCTAAGAAGTCCTATTGCTAAATAGGATTTCTTGACATTCAGCCTGAATTTGCCATCATCTTTCAGCTTTTCTTACTCTGCCTGTTCAGCTTTACTCTAAACATTTTTCTCCTGCCTTGATCTTAACAACTTTCATACAGTTTCTAGGTCGTGATTCTGCTTCCCTCTCTTGAAATTCATGTTCTTTTTATGAAGGTAAAAATCACGTCAAGGCAAACAAAAGAAAAACGTGTTGTAAATAGGTATAATCTTCCCCTCTCTGGCCTTACTGACTTTTATCTGTATGTCTCACTGTCCTGCCTCACTTCAAACTGGAAATCCTCAGGCAGCTCTGCCAGAGCTGGTTGCATGTTAAAATAAATTAAATAGTGAAATGTGGCTTCATGGCAACCCTGATGTCCTAAGGGCCTGAATGCCATGTCCCTGTACACAAGTTGAAACAAAAGAGTTCATTTAGGCTGGACAGACATTCTTGGTATTTTACAAGATGCCTGGAGGAACACTGGGAACACAGTATGGAATTAGGGTGAGGAGCCAGTGAGGAGAGTACAACCATTTTCAGAGCATCCAGTTTTGTTCAGCTGAGAGAATCAGGTAGGAGTAGTTAAAAAGTGAAGAGAAAGTCTCATATAGCTATTTGCAAGCCTTTTTTTAAAAAGAAAAACAACCCAGCATTCAACAGCTGGTGGGGACTGTGTCTGTCAGCCTTGCAATGGGGTTAAGAACTTTCTTGAACTCTTCCTGTGGTTCTTGGGATACTTCCCAGAAATCACTCTACCTATATGCAAGGACAGGAAAAAGCAAAATATGCTCGTATGGGCTTATCAATGCATAGAAATAGAACTTATTTCTGAAACTTGTGTTCCTTGGTTCATTAGCTGTGTGCAAAGTGTGTTGAAAGAGGAGCTTCCCTGTTATTAACTCCAACAACATCTTGATTTCCAAATATTTGTAACTGGAAAATTGCAGTAGTGGTAGTTTAAGGTTACAGTGCTGTGCAAATATGCAAGAAGACTTAAAAAAAGCCACAAAGGAAATCACAGGTCTAGGCATATGCATACATTCAGCATGCAAAAGGAGGGACATAAACAACTTTTGTCGGAATCCTGGACCTTCCGAGCTACTGCAACACCTACCATAATGCAGATGAATAGAAAATAACCTGCATGCACCAATAAAACAGAATTTTACTTTTACAATCTGAATCTCAGCAGGCAGTAGACCCTTCAAAATTTAAATCTGTAGATAATCTTCAGAAAAGGCTCATTCTGAGCAGTGGAGAATTGTTTCCATTGTTCTCTCTCAACTTTTTGCAGCTTCCCCTTTGAACAGCCTTATTCCAGTAACTGCTTTCCTTTGGCTAAACAAGCTGTTCATCCAGCTGCTTAACTGTTTACTCTTTTCTTCCCCTGTTATCTTGCTGTCTTTGTGGGAGCGATTAGCATCTGAAAAGGTTTCAGTCTGTCTCACCTGCCCCATTGAGGCCTAACAGTGACAAATACAGAAAACTGTGCCCTGGCTTCTCCAGGATCAAACTGGCATACTTGAAAAGTTGGAGCTGTAAGGCCAGGTCGAATTGATTCCTGGTGACAATCTGATTTCCTTCAAATCCACGTATCTGGGAGAGATCCTAGGACATTGTGCTGTAAGGGTCTTGTAACCATGTTTCCTAGGTGAGGCAATCGGTACCTTTGAGCTTAAATCTCGCATAGATGAGCTACCAAACCCCATACCTGTGATCTTCTACTGCTTCAGGCTCACTGGGAACAGCAGCCACAGCACAGAAGCTGTTGTACTGTGCTGGCGAGTTTTAGACAGACCTTGGTCTGCTGAGAGCACCTACCTCGTGAAATTCAGGAATTTTTCCTGCCCTAAGTACTTTACAGATTTGGATGGATGTTGGATGAAAGGTTTGATGGCAAAAGCATAGCAAAGGCATAGGGAATACCATGTGAGGCAAGGAAGGAAGCTGACAGCTTGGTTTGAGTGTTCATGTATTATTCTTCACTTAGGGGGCTGAGGACACAGTAGGTGCCCAGTGGGTGTAGGTATTTGGTTATAATTTGATACAGGAATCAGAAAGAGCAGTTACGAGATTTTTTTTCCCCCCATGAGTAGTGCAGCCAAAAGGACAAAAGGAGGGAGAAGCTGGACGTTTTTGTGATTTAGTATGACTTTTTGGGGAAAGACTGTAGCAGGGGTTTTGAAAAGCCACTAGCAGTCTCGTGCTGAGAACTTTTTGATAGAACTACTTGAGTAGATACAATTTTCCCTCTCCAGTTTCACCCTCTCTTTCCTGTTCTTCGTAAGGCAGAAATAGAGCAGAGGAGTAGTGAAAGCCTCCTCCTCTCATTCCATTTGCCATGGGTTTTCCCCTACAAGGAGTAGCTAGTCACTGCCATAGTGTCACAGAAGGGCTAAAGAATAAGTTCAGATGTACACGCTTAAAGATGGCCAAGATGAATCTCACTCTAAGTCATGCTCTCTCTGCATAATTTCGGTGTCTGTCTTTCTTTCTTTTCCTCTATTTACTCTTCAAGAGGAGTTTGCACACAGGGGTTGTGTGTAGAGCTGCGGACAATCAGTCCATGCTATCAGAGGAGCTATTTACACCTGCAGCCATAGTGGAGCACCCCAGGAGATACCTCAAAGCCAGGGGCCTGCTTTGGGTGCTGGCCTGTGCCGGAGCAGAGGGTCTGGATGGATTATGATACTGACCCTCTGGATCACTTCTTTGTGAGAAGTGGGACAGGGACTTGTGCATGAGGCAGTGGTGGCCAAAGCCAAGATGCTGTGGGCAATGGCAAAAGTGGTCTTGACTGCAGCTTCTGTGCTCTGTGCTTAGCTCAGACAGCTCTCAGGTGATTGTTTGGTATAATAACTGTCTTCCTATTCCACAGCATCTCTCCACCTCTTCATGCTGTTGGTTCTTCTTTTCTTCCAGGCATAGTAACTAGCTGTGACCTTTGCACTCATTTTTTAAATATCCCCAGGTGCATTTCGCTGCTGCCTCACTTCCTGCTGTCTGATCTCATTGTATTTTTCATGGCATTAATAGATGACGAAGGAATGGGAAAGATTTTCTGAGAGGGGAGTTTGCTATTGAACATGTACTGCACTTCTTTTCCAGGTAGTGGGAACGACAGGCTTGTTGTGGATCTTCAGAAACTCATTGACCTCGAGAAGGATGTTGGAAGTATAGAAAGTTCCTTCTGAAATAAAGGACACTGCATCCTTTTGAATGCAGGAACAACTCCAAATTAGAGGGCATAACTGAGGAAGGCAAGTCTTGGTGGGCTGGGGAAAGACTCTAGGAGGGAAGAGATTTAGATCTGACTGATTAGACTCTGACTTCCTCCCCTCTTTGTCCTAGCTCTGCAGTTGCCTCTCTCTCCATCCCTCTTTCCTCTTCTTACTCTGTTCTCAGCCCCTCACCAATAGACAGCAGGTCTCAGTGCTGGGAAAAGAGCTGGAGTCACAACTGCAATGTTTCCGAGGTCAACTGATGTCAATTGAAGTGCTATAAATTATTTGCTTAAATAGATTTCAATGAACAAATAAGAAGCCTTTATTTAATCAATTTCATCTCCTTTTGAGCTGGTAACCAGAATACACTGAGCAAATACTGTCAACGTTGCCTTTTAAACCTATTTTTGCTATCCAGAAGTGTGCGCTGTGGCTGTGCATGTTTGATCAACCCTGCTAGGTTAATGTTTTAGAGTATTCACTTTTTGTAGTTTTTCATGACAAGAATATAATGACATAAATATAATTCTTTTTCGTTCCACAATTCATTCCTGTACAGCTTAACGGAATCTAGACTTCAATTACTGCACAAATCTCTCAGCACCTAAAATCCGTCATTAAATAAAGCTACCTTAGATGTTTTGGATTCACTGAAAGTAAGCTTGTCTAAACATATTTGACATTTACACAGATTCAATTTAAACAAGGCAAGATTTATCTCTCAAAAAATAATTAACGGATTGATTTTTTTTTTTCTCTCTTTTTCTGGTCAATGTGTTCCTCAGTGTTTCAGAAATCATAGAGCTTAGCTCCTCACAACTAGTTCCTATTTGCAGATATGAAGGGCAAAAGCAATTTCCATGCTTTTGCAGTCCCCAAAGACTTTTTCAGTTTGAATAAGCTAGTCAGTACTTTGAACCAGGTGAATAAACAGGAAAGAAAAGGAAATATTCTGTGGAGGCATGAACAGACCTCTCTTGTTAAAAACTGGCTGAAAACTTTTGTAAAGTGTTTTCTGGACATTCACCGCTGACTTTTACTTACTCAACAGTCTATGACATTGTAGTAAACATGTACGGCTTTATTAACTTTTTCACTGTACTTATTTAACTGTATTCTAAAAGGAAACAGTGTCTCACCACCCTCATGGTAAATAATTTATTCCTTATATCCAAACTAAATCTGCCCTCTTTTCAGTTTAAAATTTCGCCCCTTCTGCTGTCACTCCACGCCCTGCCAAAAAGTCTCTCTCCACCTTTCTTAGAAGCTCCAGTTAGGTACTGGAGGCTGCTCTAAGGTGTCTCTGGAGCCTTCTCTTCTTCAGGCTGAACAACCCCAACTCTTTCAGCTTGTTTCCACAGGAGAACAGCTCCAGCCCTCTGATGAACTTGGTGGCCTCCTCTGGACTCACCAAGAGATGAATGTCATTCTTGTTCCAGTGTCCCCAGAACTGGATGCAGCATTCCATGTGGGGTGTCACTAGAGCAGGGTAGTGAATAATGCAAGTGAACATGGAAAACTGGTTCTAAGGTCTGAATCTGAGCCTGTAAAATTGCGTGGTTTTTTCTCTTTAGTCCTGTAGACCTTTATCCTGGGGTCTGGGTTCTTCTCTGCAATGTCTCAGGTCAGTTTGATAGAACTGTTCCCATAGAAGGTGAGTTTTGTTAGGTTTTTCCACGGAGGAGGAGTTCCTTGGTTGTAATCAAAGTTGCCACTTAACTGAGAAAGTAAGCTGCTTGGTCAAAATTAAGAATCTAGCCTAAGGCCTGACAGATGTGCCCACAAATACATTACTTGTAGTTAAAGGTTCACCACAGTTATTCAAGGTGGAACCTGCTGTACGTAGGACCCTAAACTTTACCACTAGGTTCTGGTTTGGGTTTTGATTCTTTGTTAACAGTAGAGAGGATTCCTAAGCCATTGTGTTCAGATCTGGAAATCTTTGTGACTTTGGTTGAACCAGTTTATCAATTTGTAAACAGTTTTCAACTTCTGTGAGTTCTGTGCTTATTTATTTGATGACCAAATTTGAATTAACAAGTCAGGATATTGTGGTTAAGAGAAGTCGCTATGCCTGGAGTGCTGCTGAGATTTCCCCTGTTTGGTGGGGCGAGTAAGAGAGATGTAGCAAGAGCCAGGGGTTTGGTACTGCGTCAAGAAGGTTCAGAAGAGAATAGACTCTTTCAATGGTGTGTGAGGATTTTCTGAGTGTTAGCTGGTGCACTAGTTATTGATCCCTTTTGTGAGAAATATGCAAAGTTGCGGGTCTCGGGGTTCACGTGCGTCCTTTGAAGAGAGGTCCCCGGCTTGCTTGTGGTTTGAGCTACCTTCTCATGACAGTTTCCAAAATTCCTTAGGCATCATTTTGAAATTTGCCCAAACTGAATTCCAACTAAAGAAATTAAAGCCCACAGTCCAAAAGCTGGGCAAAAAAATTAACAAGATTTGCAGCTCTTTGAATGATCTTGGTGTAGGGGCCAAGCATTGAGAGAGGCATAGAACACTACGTTGCCTTCAAGCTTTCTGACCCAGTCAGTTCCTGCTCCTTCCACTGTGTTTGCCCAGGTGTGCTCGCAATTCCCTGCTTAGTTTTGGTGCAATGGACAAATCTGCTGTCAAGGCAGCAGAAAGAGACTGCAGCAGTCTACTGTGCCATTGTGGAGAGATTCTTTAAAGGGATGCCATTATGTTATGGATGCTAGTCAGGTTGCAGAAACACTATGGACTGACAGATTTTTATGAACCTTACATGGACTGTGAAATATCCTTAATGCAAAGGCTTACTTTGCCATCAGAACACAAGGATAACAAATCTCATTGTCTTTGAAAATGTTACACAGCAGTTATGGAGTGTGTATGTGTGTGTGTAAGAGGCAGGTTGGAAATGTCAGTGATTAGGAGCATGAAGTTTGTGACTGGAAAGGAAAGAAGGCAACAACAGAGGAGGCCCAAGGCCTGTATGATGTTGATGATAAGTGTCTAGAGGAGAATGAAGAGTGATTCAGTTGCTTTGAAGAATTACTCTGCACTACAGGCTCTCTAACAGATGTGATTCTTCAAAGAAAGTGAGGACTTCCTCCTCTCTGCACAGTCTCCTGTCAAAGTGCTCTGCAGACATCAGTACTTCTCCGGTACTCTTCTCATGCAGTTCATTGAGACTACTGCCTTTTTATTTTCTTCAAAGATATTAAAACACAGGAGTGATTTCCAAGGTCCTTGTACTTATTCTGAACCACAGACAATGTTATCCGTTTCTCATGTATGTGACCTTTACTAAGACTTCTCTTCTTCCTTTTCAATTTTTGATTCAGGTTTTAACTGTGGAGAAGAGGTATCTGTATGGTTCTGCATTGCCAGGATGCACTATGTCCTTTGCTCCAGCTGAAGTGTGTTTCAGGAGTAGATCCCTTACTCCCCATGGGAATCTTGGCTCAACACTTCTATCACAAAGGCCTTCTTGGAGTCCATTTAGAGAAAGAAAATGAAGAACCAGAAGTGCTGCAAACCTTGCTTTGGTTTCTTTGTTGCAGGGACTTTGTCTGGGTTTGTGACACCTGTGCAGATGTCAGTCACTGCGTTCGATGCAGATCCTTCAATGTATGTTCACGTGACCAAAAGCCACGTTTGCCAAAGCTAAACAAGGAATAGAGAGCACACCTGGGCAAACATGGTAAGAGGGCATGGTGGGACAGGGTCAGAGAGATCTCCCCAGTGCTTGCCCCAGATGGCACAGCTCCTGCCAGAAATCTGCCAGCATCTGGACCTCTCTGGCTGTGATTTCTGATAGATCTGGTTCATGCTTTTTGTAGGAAAATCAGGTTTTAGACAAAAAATTTGTAAGTTGGCCTGGCAGACTCTTTTCAGTAGTGCTAAGCAATAGGACAAGAGGCAGTGGGCAGAAACTGATGGACAGGAAGTTCCACCTGAATATGAGGAAAGAACTTTACTGTGCAGATGACCAAGCACCGGAACAGATTGCCCAGAGAGGTTGTGGAGTCTCCCTTACTGGAGATATCTGAAAACTGACTGGATGAAATCTGGTGCCATGTGCTCTGGGATGAATCAGCTTCAGCAGGGAGGTCGGACCAGATGACCCACTGTGGTCCCTTCCAGCCTGACCCATTCTGTGATTCTGTGACTGTCATTCTCAGTAACATGACCTCTTTCTTTGAGAACGACACAAAGAGACAAGAATGGGGAGAATGTGTTCATCAAAATAAAAAGTGTCTCGTCTCCCTTGCCTAGGAGCCTCACAGTGATTTAGACCAACTCAGAGGTGATTTCTATCAGCCTCCAGCCAGTTATCTCAATCAACTGAGCAGAGAAATGTTCACTTGAGACAAAGGCAATACTAGCTAGCAGTAATATTCTGTACATAATGTTCAGCCCCTATGATGCATGTCAGTCTTCCCAACTCCATCTGGGAACAGACTATGGAGAGCCTTGGGAACAGGGGTCCCAAGTTAGCTGAACACTTCTGTGCATCCTGCTCTTTTTGCCAGATGAAGAGATCCCAACTGCCTGCTTGAGTAACACCACGTTGGGACCCAAGTATGGAAAGCTTAGTCTGCATCGGCACTATCAAACAGCACTGGGAAATATTTCCAGGCACAGAACTGTAGCTGTCTGTATTATTAAGATAGTCCCTTGTACATTTCAGCCCAGGCTAACTAATGCTGTCTCACACAAGACTCAGATGTAGTCTGTGGACTTCTCACAGCAGGCAGTTTATGTGGTGACTGTGCTTTGCTGGAGGCCAAACTGGTTAAACAGGACAATTGTCTGCCCACTGTACAGGCTGCCATCAGTGCTTACAAAATGTCCCACATATTTAATTTGTGAGTTTTAACCCGACCCTCAGGTTCAAAAGCAGAACCAAAAGGCTATATCCCTGTACACCAGACCTTTTAGACTCAGACATGAATAATGAAGAACTGGAAGCCATTCCTGAGGCCCCATCCTTGCAGATGGTGCCATGACAAATCAGGGTTGCAGGGCGCTGGTGGGGACCTCTGTGGGCCAGTATTTGTTTCCATTTTCCTCATGGTATGCAGGAAAGGAAAAGGCAAAGTCATTAGCTCATTAGCGGTTGCTGGCTGGTGGCAGTGTTGCTACAGCGCTTCCTTACGCACATGGAAGGATTCTCTCCACTCTCAAGCCAGACAGCCGAAGGAGATCCACATCCCTCTAATCTGATCCAGAGCTACTGAGCTCTGTCCTGAATGAGGACACTGCTGTGTGCAGGGGGCAGCTCTTGCTGCAGGCTGCACAGTAGCAATTCATCTCCAGCTGAAACAAAGGGATGCAAGTGACAAGTGATCAGGACCTGGCCTGGGTCACTGATCAGCAAAGTTCTCACTGTTTTTTTGCCATGAGAAGTCCATTTGGTCAGGTGTCTCCATGGCAGCCTTGCAGGAGGGGATGTTCTGAACTGGTGGATGGCAGCCAAAGTGGCTGCTATTGGCTAAGGGGCACTTGGCACAGTACACTTATCCTTACAGCTGCCTGTATGGAATCTCAGGAGAAAGGGAGAGGTGGGGAGAGGCTGGCTCCTCCCCACATCCCACTTCTTCATTTAGGCTGTGCTAGAAAGAAATTACTCCCCCTATAAACAGCCTCAGAGATTTGAGAGGAAGAGAGCCATTTGAGACTGGGCAGCAAGAATCCCCAGGATGAGGATAGCCATCCTCCTGAGCCTTCTGTTCCATGCTGCGGCTGCTTCTCACCAACTGTGAGTGATGCTGAACTCCTGTTTCAGTCTCTTTCATGAAGGCCTCAGTCCAGCTAGATGGACCACATCCCATGCCATCAGCTCTCATGCTTCCTGCTCTATCAGATCACCCCAACGAGTAGCTGAGTCATATACCTTGCCTCCCATGCCTTAGTTTGACTCCTGCGGGTCAATACAAGTCAGCTCTTTGGGGAACTTCCAGGTCAGACCTTAGGCCCAGAGATGTTTGCTCTGCAGTTGCAATGCCAGATCAAATCATTGGTGTCTAGACTGCAAGGTTATGAAACCACTTCTTCTGGGATGTTTTTGGCAAGTTCAGGAGATTACTGGAGTAAGGGGTTTGAAAATAATTATAGTGCTATACTTAAGCTAATCAAGCAGAAGTGTTTCTCAGGCTTCAGTGAAGCAACCACTTTGCTGGGCTCACTGTTGCTTCTGAATGTTGCTGGAAGCCATGGCACATTGCTGAGGGGCTCTGCAGTAGTGGGCCATGGCAGGCAAGCTTTCTTGCACCTCTTGAGACCTCATACTGATAGCAGCTCTGATGTCTTCCCCTGCCGCAGACATTACCTGGTGGTGATCCCTGCAGCTCTCCGGTACCCATCCACCCAGGTTGCCTGCCTCCATATCACCTGTCATGAAGCAAAGATTCAAGTGAATCTGGCCTTGGAGCGCTCTGCAGGACGGGAGCTCTTAATGCAAGAAACCATCCAGAAGAAGAAGACTTTCCTGTGCACTAAGTTCTGGGTGAGCCATCCTAGGCAAATGCCATCACTGATTTGCCCTTCAGGAAAACGCTTGTGTTACTCCCTAACCAGGGGTGACATGGGTAGGATCTACTTTGTCTTGGTGTGATCCTTTCAGGAAGGGGAATGGGTGGTGCCTAGGGATGCATAGCCCAACACAGTGCCTGTTGGTTAGCACTGAATTTCCTTTTTTTAATCTAATTTTTAAATGGAATTTACATTCATTAGAATCTGCCAGAGTTCTGGATACCACCTGTGTCCTTCTCTTCCATTACAGACCAGATGAAGCAGCTTTAGCTCTTCCTGAAGGACTTGTGCAGGTTCACAGCTAAAGCCTGGGGAAATGGTGTCTTGCAGGACATACTGCGGTTTCTATAGTCAGGCAGCAACTTGGCTCTTGGGAGCTACTGAAGACTAGTTGGATGGAAATGGATATGCTTGTTGTTTTTAAACAGCACCTTAGAGGTTATTTATTGTTGGTGAGAACTTAGCAAAGATCTAGGATAAGGCAGACATGTCTAAGCAATATCCTTTCTGTTATACTGTATATTCTGTGCTGAGGCTGCTGTGGTCTTTGGCTTCCAGAGTCTTTCTGGTTGTGTTTTCTACTTTGGATTTCTTGCTTCTAAGTGCTGGTTAGTTCTGAAAGCCTAGCATTTGAGGCTGTCTACTGCTCAGTCTCTCTCTTTTGATTCTCTGCTACCTTCTCCCACCTTCCTGTCATCTGCCCATCTTCCTGAACAAGTCTGAAGACTCAGAAGTGTCAGGCACTTGCTTGTCACCAGTGGGAAGAAGGACAGATTCCATGACATGCAGGGCCCCCTGCTGTTCATGTAGGACTGGATGTGATCTGGTGTCAGAGATTGTTGGGAGTGTCCTGGCACAGCGGGAGGGAACTTGTTAATTGTTCCACTTTACTCTCAGAAGATTACCTGGGGCCTGTGTGCTCTCCCCTCTCTGTCTGTACAGGTTGCCCCTCCAGCTGAGGGCACAGAGGAGATTGCCACTGTCAAACTGACCATCACAGGAGACGGGGTCAATGTTGAGGAGCAGAAAAAGGTCCTGATCTGCACGGCCAGAAACGGCACCATCATCCAAACAGACAAGCCCATCTATCAACCAGGGCAGACAGGTGAGATGCAAATGGGAGCAGGTGTGTGTCCCAGGCTTTCTGCTGGTTGCACCATATGGAAAGACTGTGATGCCCTGAAATGCACAAACAGCCCTAGCAGAAGGCTTTGAGACCATGGCTCTTGCTGAGTGGTGTTTTCAGTGTTTGTAATGTCTGGCTTGTGATGACTGTGGAGTTGCAGGAGGGAGTAGGTAATGACAACCATGTCCATGGTACCTTACATGAGGCAAGGTTAGTGTCAGATGTTACCACAAGTGTGTCTAGAATGGAGACAGGAGCTGGAGAAGCAGATGGAATAGTGGTCTGTAGGGAAAAACTGAGATCTGATAATGTATTCCCTGATTTCCTTTCCTTCAGTGAAATTTCGCATTGTGACTCTGGATGAGGAATTCCTGGCGCTCAACGATTCGGTGAGTCCTGGGGGGCTATGGAAGAGGCTGCCTTGCACCATACATGGATCCTACCTCCTTTCTACCCTGCTTATCTGCCAAAGCTCCAACTTGTCCACATTCATCACTGGCAGGCTTTATGAGTATCCAGAGAGGAATAGTAACTTCAGGAAAAGCTGGTGACTCAGGAAGATGGCAGAGGTGTGCATGTCTCCTGCTCATCTTGGTAGAATAGTCATGCAACTGCAAGTATGGGACATATTGATTCCTGATGTGATGGTGTGTGGGGGGAATGAATAGATTGTAAATTGGGTTTTCCTTCTTGTGGGGAAGGGTGCTTTTAACCTGCCCACTACAAGTTGGAATGTGGGAAATGCTGCTTAGACATCAGGACAAACCACTTCACTGCAACAATATGGAAATGTGTCCAGAAAAGGCATTTTCATCATTGGAGATATTCAGAACCCAGCTGGAGAAGGCTGTGAGCAATCTGCTCAGGAAGACATGTTTCAGCAGGATGTTGGATTAGGTAGCCTCCAGAGGTTCTTTCCAAATTATGTGATCCTATACCTCTGTAACCCCCTTAAGACTGCAGCTGAACCAGAGCGAGGTTTTTTTGGGTAGTGACTTCTGAGTTTTTCTGTCAGGTCACTAGCTGTGCAACCTCCAGATTGTTTTTTCCTCCCCCTTTCTTCAAACCTTACTATAATGAACCCACCTGGTAATTTTCCTTTTTGATGGAATTTGTTTTACTTTGTATTGTTGTCAGTGCTCTTAAGTTTCCAAATCACCAGTTGCATATCCTTCAGAGAAGGTTCTGAGTCTGAAGTACCTTGTGTGCGGTGCTGGCATGTGTTTCTCTCTTCTAATGTTTTTGCCTTTTTTCCTCCCCAGATTTCCCTGTTTCTCCAGGTGAGTGATGCTGAAATGTCGTGTTAGAGTAATGGTGATGGCAGTCATTTCACTGTGCTGTTCATATTCAGTTTCTGGTAGATTTTACAGACCTCTGAGTGGAATAGTAGACCTTCTTTTTTTTTGTTGTTGGGTGTTAGATTCTTAAAGTAACATAGTCCTTTCAGCTTCTTTTTTATGCATTTATTTGAGGTTATGCTCCCAGGTACTTCAGTAGAAATCTGTTTTTCTAGACTTGCAAGAGAATAAATAGAAAGCTTAAATGCTTATGAAAGAAAGTTAGAACTGCGAAGAATCTTTCAGTAAGATCAGAATTTAAATAAGTGTAGAAGGGGGCTCAGATGCTGGGAGCAGAATCTGGGCATTATCATGTCTTCAAAATTTCCTGATCAGTCTGTACCAAACCTCATTCTTTAGCTATAGAACCTGTTGGTCTACAACACCGAAATCCTGAAGCTCAGTTTCTATGGGATGTGGATCATTGAGATGCGGGAACAACTCTTTCTTTCTTGTGGGTGTAGGACCCTAAGAACAACCAGATAGAGCAGTGGCAGGACGTGGTCCCTCAGGATGGCATTGCAGACCTGTCTTTCCAGCTGAGTGACGAGCCCCTGCTGGGAACGTACGTCATCAACGTCACCAGCGCGAGAGCCTACGGCAGCTTCTCCGTTAAGGAGCGCGGTATGAGCACGTGGGGGTTTGTCTGAGCTGCAGAGAGGATCTTGCACTCCTGGTCCAGGAAGCAGGGTGTTCGTTCTTTGATAACCATCCTAGGAGCAAATGGGAAAAGTACTAGCACCTGTCAGAGAAAAGAGTCTGAGCTGAGGCTCCAGAGAGGAGACCACTTGGGGACCTTGGCTCAGTGTGTGGGAGGAGTGTTGTGCATGGCCCTAGACCTTTGACATAGCTGATTCCTATGGATCTCGGACTCAGATAAAACAAAGCAATTTAGGACAGACTTTTCCAGAGAATATGAAGTCCAGTGCCCTCTCACTTCACTTTCATTCCCTAATCAACTATGTTGGGAGGCCAGTCTTCTCCCAGTGAAAATAGCTGTCAGAAGTGCAGGTACATGGGCATGTTTGGTTTTAGTTTGGGAAGGAGCAAATCATCCAGGGCCTACACACAAATCTGTTAAAGACACACGGAAAATCTTCTCTTTCCCTTTCTCACCACCTTCCTTTTCCATTTCCTATCCCTTATTCCAGCATAGTCTGCCTTCATGTTAATTCTCTGTGAAGGCTGTCCCTGGCTTGTGTTTCCTACAGTCCTCTGTTTTTCCCTTCCAGTGCTGCCAAAATTTGAAGTGATCTTTGAGGCGCCAAATCAGATTTATGCACTAGATACAAGCTTCCCGCTCCGGGTGTGTGGCAGGTGAGGATTCTGACTGGAGGGATGGCCCTGTGTTAATTTCTGCCCTGATGTGCACAAGCTGGCTGGCTAACCATGAGGAGCTAAGGGCAAGTTTACTGCACTTCAGTCACAGGAAGCCAGAATCTTCCATGGCAGCTGTTTGCACCCTGAGGCAACACAAAACATTCCTGTTACTATCATTCTGATACTCTAATGCCCCTTTTCTAAAAACACTCCACAAACCTCCACACACAAAACCTGGGGGAACAGCCTACCCTTTGACAAGCAGCTGTTTGTGGGACGGGACAATATTTGGTGTTCATCTCCCCGAAGAACAAACTCATGGGAAATGAAGGGAAGCTTTTCCAGATTATGCTCAAGTGGAAACTAGAGGGAGGCAAAAAGGAATTGCCCCAGGTATACTCCAAAGACAGCGCTAGAGGTAGCCCCATGTAAAGGTGATTTCTTAATAAAAGGTACTTTCTTAGTCACATATGTTCCTGCTCATAAGATGATGAATGCCTCCAGCACATCCTGGGGTTATTGCAGGTGATGCTGATGTATAGTGCAGTCAGCACCTACGATACTCTAGGTACCCAAAATAATTTAGTTTTGTGCTAATTATATCATAAAGCCCTTGATCTCCCATCACTGCAGAGCCCTGGTCTGAGCCTACTTGCTGGGTCAGGACTCCTGGGCCTGCTGTATGGCTGCCACTCCTGTGCTACACTGTGAACATCCTTGAGTGAGTCGTCTCTGGGGCTATGCAAAGCAAGCCATGTGTTCTCCCGCTGTGTGTGACTGTCTCTTCCTTTCTCTGCTCCCCCAAACAGATATACCCGTGGGAAAAGCGTCCAGGGGATGGTTCATGTGAGCCTTTGTCAGAAGATAGCCCCGTTCTTGCCCAGTGCTTCCAAACCTGATCTCTGTCACAAATTCAGCAACCAGGTGAGATACTTAGGGAAAGCTGAGCCATATTTAGAGACATTTGTGCTCAGCCTCAGGGTAAGACAAGGCTGCTGGGTGCTTTAGCTGAAGTAATAGTGTTCTTAACCCATTGTTTTGGCTGCTTGGCTGCTGCTGCTGGTGCTGCCTCTCAGCAGCTGTGCCTGATGATTGTGATTGGGCCTCATCATGTGCCTGCTCTGCATCCTGGGCTGCCATGCCAAAAGGCAAAGCTCCCCGAGAGCAGGGGTTTTGCACCGCTGTTCCTGTGCCATTTCCGTAACTTCTAACCCAAGTGCCTTACTCAGACCTTGTTTCTTCTCTCTGTGCTTTCAGACAGATGAGGCAGGTTGCTTCTTCACAAATGTGAGCCTGTCCTCCTTCAGCCGAGACTTTCGGTACTATCAGGACAGCATAGGTGCAGAGGCCTCGCTGGTGGAGGATGCCACAGGTAACTCTGGAGTTTCTGGTGCCTAGAAAGAGGCAGGTGAAGATGTGCTAGTCTTACCAAAAACACTGGAGACTTTCAGGCTAACAAGGGATCTGAGCCTTCTGAGCCCACTGGGGCCTGCTATCTAACCTCACAGATGGAACCAGAGATAGCAGCTCTTGACAGTGTGACACACTCACTCTGAGTGTCTGTGGTGTCAGGTGGTGAGGCTCTCTAAAAGCCAGAAGTTAAGTGGGAGGAAGACTAGATACCCAGAGTCTTGGGCAGATCGCCATTGTGATGTGAAATGTGTGTGCAGCTGAACATGTACATCAGTATTACCAGTGGGTCACTCTGCAGGGAAGTTGCTGAGGAGTGCTTGGCTTTCTTGCTCCCTCTCTCATGTTTCTGTCTCGCTGCTTTCATTCAGAGATACAGGTCAATGCTTCCCACAAATTACTTATCTCCAGGATTGGTGGGATGGCCTTGTTTGATGATGTGAATTCTTACTACCACCCTGGACAGATGTACAGAGGAAAGGTAATTCCCAGTTTCAGCCCTTCGAAGGGGAGAGAGTGAGCAGTACTTTCACAGTGACTGTTACCTACTGTCTTTTTTGACCTCATTTCTAGCCAGGGGCTTGGGAGGGCACAACTGACTCCCAGAGACAAAACTCTTGAATTGCCCAACGTTAGAATAACACCCAAAACTGCCATTTACCAAATTTCCCATGACAGAGAGCAGCTGTGGGCTTTAATATGTGGCGTGCAAACACAAACATCTGGAATTTCAGCAGCAGGAAGCCTTCTGCTGTGAAAGAGTGGAGAGCATTGGAGGTTGGACCAGATGACCCACTGTGATCCCTGCCAACCTTATCCATTCTGTGATTCTGTGAATGAACATGGTAGTGCAAGTCGTAATATGATGGGGCCAGTGGCAGTGTTGATAAAATTATTAGTGACTGAAAGAGTGATCTTGCTGTCTTTGGAAACACTGCTCCTGACTTGAGGAAGCCAGAGATTTTGTCTGCTGATTAGAATCTTCTGCACTTCTCTTGCTCCCCATGATGCTCTCAGATTAAAGTAATCAATTACCAAGGCAAGGCACTGAAGAACAAAGAAGTCCTCCTCGTAGTAAACTGTGGTGAGCAGCAATTTAGGCAGAAGTACATCACTGGGGACTCTGGGACAGCTTCATTTAGCCTGGACACATCTGCCTGGAACAGCACCTTGGCCTCCCTGGAGGTAAGTGAGGAAGGGTGTGTCTTGTGGCAGGGGTATGTGTGCGTGTCAGAGCTATTTACTGCCCCACAGACATCTTCCTTGTTTCTTCCTGAGGGACAGTAACTCAAACCTAAAACACCTTAGCATGTTCTGGATCTTGGCTGAAATCTTGGATCTCCCTCTGAGAGCTTATTCTCCAGGTCCTAGTTGCTTTCCTCATGAGCTCTCCACAGAGAGACCTGCCCTTTGGCATTGCTCAGACCATTTTACCAAGATGACTTGCTCAACTAGAGAAATTAACCGGTTTGGTTTTTTTTGTCTCACCAGGCAAGTGTCCTGCATCAAGATTCGGACAGAGAGCCTGGGACAGCTGACTTGAGTTACCAGCGAGCCTCTTACTTCATACGTCCATTCTACAGCACCAGCAGGAGCTTCCTCTCTATCGTCCGTGTTCCAGAGACAGTGCCCTGCGGTAAAAAGCAGTCTGTCCAGGTGGACTTCAGAATTTATGAGGAAGACTTGGAACATGGGCCCAAGCGTGTCATTTTCTCCTACTTTGTGAGTTTCTGGAGAAGTGTTAGTGGGTGACAGCTGAAGGCCCAAGATCAGCATTTCTTAAGGGTTCAAGCCTGATATTTGATAATCTTGGCTTAGGCCGGGACAGGGAGTTCATCCAGTCATGATGGGGCTGGATCCTGGTTTTGATTCTGGTACTGCAGTAATAGCAAGGAAGGCAGAACCTTTCTTTTAGGCTCCCAGAGGTGCAGGCCAGGTATAGGCCTTACCTGTCCATCCCCCACATTTCTTCATCCCTGAGCTCTCCTTATTAGCTGAGAGCAAAGAAAGCTAATCTTCCTCCCCCAGCCCCCATTTAATCTCCCATTTCAGGGTTACTTTGATCTTCTTAGTGATCTCAAAGGCTATGTGACTGCGTGACTATCCCTTTCTGTGTTCTTCCCTAGGTCACAGGGAAAAGAGGGATAGTCCATGCAGGTCAGCAGACTGTTTGGGTCGGGCTGCCAAGAAGTAAGTGCACTCCCCAGTGTCATGTCTAGCAAGCACTCAGTGGTCTGTGGCATCCTCTCTTATCTAGTTAAACGGCTTAATCCTCCCAGCTGTGTAGGGGTGGCTCACCACTTGTGTGCTGCATCGAGCACTGTGCCTTTCCAGATTTCATATTCCCTTTGCCCTCCTGCTTTGTACCAAGAGAAGAATACTCAGCATTTCCCAGCCCATAGACTCATCCTCTGTTGTGTTCAAAGTCTCCTTTTGCTGCTGCTCCTGCAAGCAGCATGAAACTGTAGCCTTACTCTCCATGCAACTGTGTCTACAAATAATCTGGGTTGTTAGGATGCCACACCTCATAATTTTGGTGGCTGTTGGCCCACTGTTGCCTATTTCTCCAGCTCCTGGTTTTTAAAACCTGAATTATAAGTGTTTTGGGACAAACACCACCTCTTCGTTGGTGATGGGATGGGAGATGTTGGGTGAGAGGAGGCTTTGAAAGATACCTGACACTCTCACTCTTTGTGGAGCCAAGCTTGAACTCCAAAGTACTGTTTCGTGTCCTCAAGGCAATAAACAGAAAAGTCTTTTGCTGGTCTTGAATCCAGATGCAGAGATGTGCTAATTGTTTCAGTAGTCTCCAGAAATCTCTTTGGTCTTAAAAAACTTCAGTAAAGAAGGAAAGGATTTAAACAGGCACATTCAGAATGGCAAAAGCTGATCAGACTCTATTTCCACTACCAAATCTACTTCCTCTTATTCCCTTTCCTCTCCATCTAGAGCTGGAAGGCTCCTTCTCCATCCCTCTTACGTTCAGCTTGACCTATGCCCCAGCTCCAAGACTTGTTGTTTATGTTATCTTCCCTAATGGAAAAATCATTGCCGATTCTGCCATCTTCAGTGTCTCCACGTGTTTCAGAAACAAGGTAGGGTTTGTTTCTGAGGCTACGACTAAATGTGTGAGTGTGGATGTGTCTGCTGCAATGAAAGGAGAGCTGTGTAGCTGTGTGTGGCTGATTCCGTGTGTGATGCTGTCACACGAACTGCAGTTTGTGACTGGTGGAGTGTGCTGTGATGTTTGGAGCAAGCGTGTGCTCAGCATTGTGGGGGCTGCTGCAATGTTTGGGAAAAGCAGAGAATTGCTGCCTATCTCCATAGGCAACTGCAGCCCAGTAGGATCACAGATAATCCAGCCCAGCACAGGTCACTTGTGTGGTTCCCAGGAGAGCTCAGGGCTGCTCCGCTGCTGCAGCAGACACTTAGCATTGTTAGTATGTGGTGTTGGGATGACATCTGGAAGTGGGTGATGGAAGAAGTGGGTAATGGAAGAAGTGGATTTTACTGGCCATGCAGAAAGGGCTGAGTGTGTCTGGTCATTGTGACATCCTTGAGAATCTTTCTTGGCTGTGTCTTGCAAGCCAAAGGCGAATATCTGCGAGGGCATTACCCCTGTTCCACAGCTCCACAGCTGTTTGTCTGCCATAGACAGTCAGATTCAAGCAAGAACAGGAAGCGTTTCAGGAAAGTGAGACCAATCCCACAAAGAGCCTGGAGATAAGGACTAGGCTTATTTTTAATCTCAGGCCCCAGAAAACAGGGCTCCATAAGACAGCTGTGAGGTGTGTGACCATGGCTGGCTGGCTTGCTTGCTGGGTAAGGAAGAGAGAACTGTGCTCTGACACAAAAATGTCTCCATGTGCACACTGATGGTTCCCCCTCTGCCATATTTCCTGTTAGAACCTCAATGTGGTGTTTTGTAAATACCTTCTGGGGGTCCCTGGGAGGTTCCTTGGGTTTCTGTTTGGAAACTCTCTTCATGTAGGTCCCTTCCCTGCTTGGGAAGTGGTAGGGGGGCCACCCTTAGAAATGTCACTCAGGCATTGCCTGCATTCTTCCCATCCAGGTGGAGCTGGGCTTCTCAACGCCAGAGACTCTTCCTGGCTCACAGGTTGGCCTCCACCTGCAGGCAGCTCCTGGCTCCACGTGTGCTGTCTGGGCTGTGGATCCAAGAGCCTTTTGGATGAAGCCAGGAAAAGAACTGAGCAGCCACTCGGTGAGCAAGCCTGCTCTGACTTCTTCCCTTCCCTACTGACACGAGGTGGGAGGGAGGCCACTGCACCTGTGCAGAGCTTATCTCCAGGAAACGCAAAGCACGGCCCAGAGGGACCAGCAGTGCTCCCACTGTGGATGGGTAGGGATTGGGGATTAAGGACAAGGTTGAGCATCACTCAGTGATAAAACAGCTTCTGTGCTGGCACTATCAGAGGAGAGCCCGGGAAAAGTGACAGCGATCCTGGGCTTCCTGGCAAGCGTTCATACACAGTAGCCAGAAGCAACTCAAACAGGCCTTGGATGCGTGAGAGGAAGGGAAGACAGGTTTAATTTGCACTGATTCACTGATTTATTTTTTTTCTTCTTGCTTTCTCAGATCTATGGGCTGTTCCCATCTGTTTATAGCTCCAGGTATCCTCACCAAGTGTCTGAAGATGATCATTCATGCAGGTTCCCAAATGCTGATGAGCCTGATGTGTTTACGGCATTCAGGGTAAAAATGGTTGATTTGGTGGGTTGAGATAATTCATGAACTGAGGGAAATGTGGCCCCTGACTTTACCAGTATTCAAGGGATGCCATTGCAGACAGGTCAGGGAACAGGTGCAGTTTAGGCCCTTGTAACTCACTTGCTATTTGAAAAAGTAACTTGAAATGTATAAGGAAAAATCATTGTGTTGTTGCCACACTTGGGTTGTGTGACTCAGGATGCTAAGGATTATTCATTACTTTAATTGTATTTCACACAATTTGTTTAATCTTCATAGCATGAGCAATTGCACCCTGCAGGCTGAGAAGGCATAGTACCCAAATGACCATGTGTTTGAAAAGGAATAAATTTGGCTGACTCAGGCCAGATGAATTACCTTGGAAGACTTTGTTTGCCTATTGCTGGGGATCTGAATTATTCCCTCTTAAAATGAAGAAAAAGAATACAGAGAACAGCCAAGTGCCCGTTGCATATAGGGACAGGAAGGCACAAGAGCAGAGGGCAGAGAGGAGAGGATAATCTTCTGGTGTTTAATTTTTTTCCTACAGGAAATGGGGTTGAAAATTATGTCCAACACCAATATCAAGAAACCCAGAGTGTGTCCAACTACTCCATTTTCAACTATGCTGTGGGGAACAGGAATGTATATTTCCAGGCCCATGCTGACGTTTGCCCAACCCCACAGAGTGTATAACAGTAAGCATATTCCAGATGTTTCTTCTTACATGGGAGGCTTATTCTTTCATGTGAAAGCAGTCCTGGGTTTGAGCCAAGAGGCAGCACTTGCTGTAACTGCAAATGGAGGAAAAAGAGAGTTTCCTGTCCCTAAACCTGTTGTGCTAATGTGAGGGCTGTTAGTGGGATGTCTGGATCCCAGGTTTTATCTCTGAGGTGAGGGAAAGGTTGCCTGTCCCATGGTGCCTCCACATGCAAGTAAAGCCCAAAGCACCTCTGACATTTGGAATGAGACAAGAGATTTTAAAATTTGGGATAGCACATTTTGTCTGTTACCATGCTTCCCAAGAGCTGACTGAATTTGCTGCAGCCTGAGCTGTGCTGGAGCTCCTCTGCTCTTAACCAGGACCCGAGGACCCTGTGGTGACTATAGGTCTTTGCTGTTTCCAACAGAGCATCTGACATCAACCTATCAGCCCACTATGTTTCCACCTTTTTCTTCAGCCGAAGAGAAAGTACACAAGCATTTTCCCCAAACATGGCTATGGGATTTGTATTCTGTGGGGTGAGTAAACTGAGCAGTGGGGGTTTAGTTTGGGTCATTTTGTGTGGCTGGGAGCAGCAGCAGATGCAACTGAGTTTAGATCACAGGCAGCTGTGCAAGACACTTAAGGACATATGTCTTGAGGCTCATCTCTGTAGGCTGTTCATTGCTGGAGCTGAGGTATGCATTTAATGCATTTTCCTCTACTAGAAGTATTGGCCATCCATGAGAGATGGCTGGCATAGGAAGATAGAAAAGCACGTGAGGTGCAGCAAAACAGCTTAGTTTACTGCCTTCGCTCTGCTTTTGGTAGCCCTCTGGGCTTGCATTTCCCAAAATGTGCTCACAGATGTATCCCGGTATCCAGGGGAAGCTGATGTCCATAGAAGTCCTTCAGAGGACTGAAAATTGTGTCCTGTGAGAAAGGCTCAGTGTGTACACAGGGTCTGCCGAGAGAGATTTTTCAAGATTTTTCATCTCAGACTTCAAGATTTTCTTGTCTGTCCTCTGAAGACTGAAATGTGCTCAGGCCAGATCCTCCCATATCTGCCCCCTCCCACCTCCACTGTCCTTACAGATACATCCACCTCTTCATCCCCAGCAGCAGATGTTTCCTCTGTGACTTGTTCACCAACCCGATCTGAGCCACCAAACGGTTTCTGTGTTGTGTGTGTTGCCTTCCTGTACATGCATGGTAAAATAAGTGAAATAATACCAGTATCTTTAGCTATGTCTGCTTTTTGTGTCAGCTGTGGTGACAGTTGCAGAACAGTCAGCTCCTCTCAAAAGCTGTGACGCATGCATAGGACAAGTCTCTGCCCTGTCCTCATGTTGGGCTTTAAGCTGTCAGTGTCTCACAGGACAGTGAATGGCCGGATCAGCCTCGTCTGCTAAGCCCTACTTCTGCTAGTCCTGTTGCTCTTCTGGTTTCTGGTTCTCCACCTCTAGGCCAAGAAGAATAAGACTGCTGACATCTGTAAGCTGTTTTTAGATGTACAAAGGGCAATCTCTGTGACTGATGGCATCTTGCAGCCGTGTAACCTAATGGCCCAAGTGTTCTGTTGATATAAGCACCTGAGGCAAGGGTCCCCACTTCTCCAAGGACTTACCTGTAACCCTAAAGGGCTGCAAGTTCAGTAGGGGTTAGACTGAGGGGAGGGGATGGGGTGCTCTGCAGAGAAGGACACAGAGCAGGTCACCTGGCGTGGCATATGGCATCATTCAGTGCAATGCTTCTGTCGCTGTCTACTTCTCCACAGTCCCAGTGGGAACAAGAGTGTCACTGTCACAGTGCCAGACGCCATTACAGAATGGAAAGCAGGAATGTTCTGCACAGGACGTAATGGCTTTGGATTTGCTCCAGCCTCCCGGCTGCTGGTTTCCAAGCCCTTTCTTGTGGACCTCCCACTGCCATCTTCTGTGGTCCAGGGTGAGACCTTCAACTTGAAGGCCACAGTCTTCAACAACCTGCAGCAATGCATGAAGGTAGGTGAGCCCTGATAGCCTCAGCAAGAAAAGTGGGACATGGCTGACACCTGTGGCCTGTGACCATAGAATCATAGGGGAAGGGACTTGAAAGATCATCCAGTTCCAAATCCCCTTTGAGAAGTCGTGGCAATTCAGTGACGTTCCCTCTGACTGGAAAAGGTAAAACATAACCCCCACTTTTAAAAAGGGAAATAAGGGAGCACCCTTGACAGGCTTGAGAGTTGGGTCTCTGCAAACCCCATGAGTTCAGTGAGGCCAAGTGCAAGGTGCTGCACCTGGGTTGGGGCAATTCCAAGCACACAGACACACTTGCTGCCCTTGATAACCCTGGCCAGGTTGCCAGGGCTTTAGCTTTTCCAACCTAATCCCTGGCTGCTCAAACAATCTGTGTGTATTCCTCTCAGTCTGTGCCCCTGCTTCCAGCCTTAGTAGGCTTCCTTTTTGTGTTGTTGATGTTTATTTATTGCCACCTGCCATCCCTGCTTCCCCTTCAGATCCAAGTGACCCTGGAGGAGTTTGCAAACTTCCAGCTGAAGCCATGCAAAGGCTGTGTCTACAGCAGCTGCTTATGTGCTGGGGAAGCCAAGACCTTTGAGTGGAGTGTCACAGCTGAGCAACTGGGTGAGAAGCACAGGGAGATGGGGTGGTGGAATTGGGAGGGGATGGGACCAAGGTGGGGATGTTTTGTAAGGGCTGACATAGATTGAGAAGCTGTTTGCTCTCTTACACAGAGAGTACTTATTTGCACTTATCCTATGGTCATGGTTACTCACAAGCCAGTGCCAAGAGGTACAGAAACATCTAATGCTCTGATCAAATGTTTTGTAGTCAGCAGGTGGTGTCTATTGGATTAATGGGAAGTGTTTCCTAAGAAGGTGTCTTATGCACCTAAACGTGTGTTATTTTCAGGGCTCATGAACATCACCCTCAGCACAGAAGCTGTGGCCACCAAAGAGCTTTGTGGTGAGGAGATACCATTCGTCCCAAAACAAGGACAGAAAGACACAGTCATCAAACTCATTCAAGTCCGGGTCAGTCAAGTTCTTCTGTTACCTAAGCCTCAAAGTAGGCTTTGTGCAATTCCCAGATTTTGTATGTGTTAATTTTGGGAGTTACTCCTTTGTATTCAATACATGTAATTATCATCTCAGAGCCTGAGCTGGGCGCAGCCATGAGGGCTGGTGGATGCAGAAGGTAAAGGGACATCTTCCACTTCATACCATGGAGAGCTTTAAACACTCTTTTACATCCTTGCCTCCTGAGTTCTCTGCTGAATCTTACAGCACCATTTTCATAGACGTTCAGAAGTTAGGCTATTCTGAAAATGCATGCTGGTTTCTGATCTGAAGTGAAAATGATTGAAAGTAGTTTGCATTTTTGTGTGATAATGATGATACTCCAGCTGACTGTCCACCCTGAACCAGGATTCTGAACATATCTACTTCTAATCCACTTGCAATCCTGTTTTTCTCCTGGGTGCTCATTAAAATGCTACTTTTATGTACTCCAACAGCCAGAGGGAGTGTTGGTAGAAAAGGCTCACAGCTCCATCCTGTGTCCCGAAAAAGGTAGATGGATTGTTTTATTCTTTCACCCTTTTCATCCCCCTCTTCCTGCCTAACCACCTTCTGGGTATTTCCACTGGTTGAACTATTTTCTCTGTCCATCTGATGAAGCTACAGAAGCATACTCTAATTGTGGTGCCAGCTAGGGCTTTTCCCTAGGCAAGGATGTGGGGAGATCCGGTCTTTTACCATCAACATCCCTGGCACTAATGTGACAGCTTGAGGCCCTTTTCACCTGTGGAAATAAAACCACATTACTGAACATGGTGAGGCTGGAGGACATGGCTTAGGATTGCTGTTCCTGTCTTGAATTTCATGCTGTATGACGGGGCCATCAGCTGATTTTGAGAGCATGAGGAGCATTGAGAAGACAAGCCTGCAACTGAAATCTTAAATGAGATGGAGTAACTTCTGTAGAGAAAAACAGGTGGCTTTGACCCCTGAAGGTTTCTAGGAGAAAATCCTCTCAAAACCTCTTTATAAAGGGGGGTGTTAGGACAGCACAGTCACCATGAGGTGGATGGAGGAAGTGAAGGGTGGAATGGGACGTGGATTTTCAAGCAATTTACAGCCTCTGTGACAGGAAAATGGGACGTTATCACAGAACAGCCTTGAAGAGATTCTGGGGATTTTGAAGGCTTTTTTCATCAGAATTTCTTTCTTTTTGTTCTCCCCACACCTCACCTGACTGGTGTCAGGGAATCCAGCAGAGGAGGCTGTGTCCCTGGTGTTGCCTTTAAATGTGGTTGAAGGTTCAGTCAGAGCCACCGTCTCGGTCACCGGTAAGGAGTGAAGCTATGTTAGTACCCTTGCAAATCCCACATCTCTAAGTTTAGCCCTAGGAAAGCTCAAACCCAAACTCCCCCACACTCCTTCTGAGGTTTCCAAAGCTCCGCTGCCCTGTTCTTCCCACGTGTGTGGCTGTGTTTCCTGATTACTGACAACCTAAAACACTCAGCAGGGGAGAGAGTGTTAGGTTAATGAGCTTCCCTGCCAGGATGGGAGTGTATACAGTTCGTATGAGGGGCACAGTGGAACTGAGGAGCTGGCTAGGCACAGGTGTCCCCACACTGCTGTGCTGGGGCTACCTTGCTTGGTGCACTGCTGGGAACAGGTCACAGGCAGGAGGAGGTGAATCCTACTGCCCAGGAGGTGGTCAGGTGCTTGCTTTTTGTCTCAGGGGACCTCATGGGGACGGCACTGCAGAACCTGGACCACCTGGTGCAGATGCCCCACGGCTGTGGGGAGCAGAACATGGTGCTGTTTGCCCCCGTTGTCTATGTGCTGCAGTACCTAGAGAAGACGAGGCAGCTGAGCCCTGAGATCAAGGACAGGGCAACAGGATTCCTGCGCAATGGTGAGCACCACAGACCCACCTTGCCCCTCTGCCTTCCTGTGTCCAACAGTCCCAGGTGCCCACTCCCCTTTCACCCGAGGCACTCGACCACCCCATTCCTTCACAGCAGTTTCACTGCAAACACCACTGTGAGCACTCATGTCCTATCCTGCTTCCCAGGGTACCAGATACAGCTGCAGTATCAGCACCCTGACGGTTCCTACAGTGAATTTGGTAGCAAGGATGAGTATGGTAATACTTGGTAAGCCCTGGGGTCCCTCCCTGCTGTCGACCTGGTCTCTGACAGCCAGGAGGTGGGCAGCTTTCTGCTTCCAGCATCAAACCCTTGCTGTCCTATTGGATCCAAAGTGTTCTAGAAGCTTTGTGGACTAGGGCNGGTAGGCAACTGTTCTGGGGATGAACTGACCTTGAACCAGCACATTAGAAATAGCACAACAGGTGAAGAGAGATCCACCAGTTTCAAACTCCCACTTTTTCTCTTTTTCCTCAACTTCTGCTTAGATTCTTTCCTTCCACTCATTCTTCCTGCTCTTTCATGCACTCCATCTCTCTCTGATTCTCTCTTCCTTCTTTCATGCCTTTTTTTCTGTTCTGCTCAATCAGGCTGACTGCATTTGTGGTTAAATGCTTTGTCCAAGCCAAGCCATACATTTACCTGGACAACCGGATTATCCAAGCTGCTCTCACCTGGCTTGAGTTCCACCAGCTTCCCAGTGGTTGCTTCAGAAATGTGGGCCAACTCTTCCATACATTCATGAAGGTAGGAGCCAGTGGACCTTGAAGGCCAGCACCAAGCAGTTCTTGCCAAGTGTGCTGGTAATTGTTGAAATTCACTTTACTGTGGTGTTGTGCTTTCTGGCGAGGGAGCAAGCCAGGGATAGGTGAGGGCTCCTATGAAAAGCTTCAGCATTTGCCTGTTAATTTTCCCAGCTTTTTGGATGTCTATGCTTTTTTTAGGGAGGTGTAGATGGGGAAATCCCCTTGGCTGCCTACATCACTGCTGCATACTTGGAAGCAGGAGCAACACCAGAGGTAAATACTGGGATTCTTTGCCATGCTCTTGCCTTAATATCTGAATCCTAAAGTGCTTAGTGGTAACACTGGGGCAGGCAACAGGGCACCTTGGACTTGTGGGCAAAGAAATAGAGTGAGTGAGGAAGGTTTTACAACTTCTCAGGAAAAGCCCTCCCTTGAGGAGGACATTACTGGCAGGCAGAAGGTGAGGTTAACCTACCGGGGACCATTGGACTTCATGGCTAGATACCGTGTTGGCCATTTCCCACGAATGAGCTGTTCATTCCTGCTCCTGCCACCTCCCATCCCCTGGCGGGTCCTACACAGCTGAAGGCTGACCATGAGGTGGGTGGAGCTGCTCCCACAGTCGAGTAAATAGACATAATGTAACTCCTAATAGGGTTTAGCTTCACAAAAGAAGCAGAAGTCTGGGAAAGGAGAGCTGTAGGGCAACTGGAACTGCACGCTTAAGTAATAACAATAAGAGGGAGCTCTTACAAGTGCTAAGGATTCTAGCTAGTTACTAGACTGTGGTACTGGCAAGTGAAAAAACAGCTTGACGAGGAAACAATTGTTGTAGACATTGAGAAGTTCTCTGGAAATCAGAAAAGTAAGTGAAAAAGCAATGCTTTTCAGTGGAACTGAAAGCACTGGGCTTAGGAAAAAAAGGAAAATAGATGGAAATTAACCTTTTTTCTGGCAATAGATATCCTTCAGGTTACCCTTTTTTCACCAAAAGTACAATTATTCGCTATGAAGGTGAATTAAACACAGTCGCCCTGCTCAGCAGGCTGTGTGTACGCATTTGCAGTTGTGCGGTTTTGCTTTTGTTGCATTTAGACTGGGAAAGTAACACGTGGTGGTGTTATTCCAGCAGTAAAGGTGTTTGTTTCATTGAGAGGGCACTGCTGAAGCCCAAAACCAGCTCAGGAGGGAGGTCTGTCAAGCACCTTGCATCAAGGGCTGGAGACACTGCTGCTGGTGCTGCAGTGACACAGAGGGTGCTGGTCCAAGCACAGAGTCACCTGAGTGAATGAATGGGGTGCTTTCTGTGCTGCCGTAGGCCAGTGCATGCTCCTGTTTGTGTGCCGGGGGCTGCCTGCCCTACAGGGGTTCGTGTGTGACCAGCCCCGTGTAACTCTCTCCTGCAGAGCACAGTGGTGCGCAGGGCTCTGGGCTGCATCGCTCCCGCCCTCCCCAAGGCTGCCAGCACTTACACCCAGGCCCTGCTGGCCTACACCTTCGCCCTGGCCAAGGACTCTCAGCGCACCCAGGAGCTCCTTGATGTGCTTGACCGAAAGGCGATCAGAGCAGGTACGGGGACCTCAGTGCCAGGGGAACATCAGAGAAGGGACAGGTGACCTTTCTGAGCCCTCGGTTACGTGCAGCCCGAGAGGACCACAGCCTTACCCTCTAGGCCTTTCACCAAAGAGAGCTTTTAGACATCCAGCATATGGGCTCAAGGCATGTGCTGCCAACACAGCAGTTGTGGTGTGGGTGCTGATTTCCTTCCAATCTCTTGCCCTTTCCTGGTACCTGAAGTGGAGGTTGGGGTTTGGGAGACTTGGGCATTCTTTTGCAGGACTGAAGAATGCCAGAGGAAAGCGAGTTGCCTCGTGTCCTGTTCGTGGGCAGCTGGCAAGTATCAGGTAGTTAGTGGACCTGGCAAACAGGGCAATGCAGAATTTGGACAACTGGGAGGTAATGCATATGCAGATTATTGGCATATTAGTTTTTATATGTCACCTTGGTGGGCAATCTGGAGTGTTGGGTATTGCAAAATACATAGGTTTTTAGCTGCCCTGGTGATGTGATGACCCAAACAAAAGGTGTTTACCCAATGGTCTCTGCAGACACAAGCCACTGTGTCTAGGAGGCTAGGCCACAGGAGTTCTTTCCTGACATCCCTCAAGATTCCCTCTACTAACTTCCTTTCCCAGATGGGCAGATCCACTGGAGTCAGACCTCATCCAAGCCCAGAACCAGTACCAGCCCTTGGTCACAGCCAGTGTCTGTGGATGTGGAGCTGACAGCCTACATTCTCCTGGCCCTGCTCTCCAAGCCAAATGTCACAGAGTCTGACCTCGCCACAGCCTCTGGCATCGTGACCTGGCTCACCAGGCAGCAGAATGCCTATGGAGGCTTTGCCTCAACACAGGTAACTCATGGCCAGGGAAAGGGATGTTTCTCGAGAAAGAGCCTCTGCAAGACATGCACACAATATATGCAAGTGTAAATGCTGTGGGGAGAGGAGCCCTTGGGTATGGAGGTCCTCAGGATGCTGATTTCAAGTGTCTCTGGATGTCAGAGCTGCAAATGTAATTGTGTTTTCCTTTTCAGGACACAGTAGTGGCCTTGCAGGCATTGGCTAAGTATGCAGCACTGACATACAGCACGCAAGGGGATGCAGAAGTGAGGGTGAGGTCCCATGGAGGCTTTGGGAAGAAGTTCCAAGTCTCCCACCAGAACCGGCTGCTGGTGCAGGAGGCGGCACTGACAGAGGTCCCGGGCAAGTTCTTGGTGCAGGCCCACGGCAGCTGTTGCGTCTTTACTCGGGTAGGTTCCCACAGACCCTGCTGTGACCACCCTCCTCTCCTCATCGTGTCAAAACCAAAACTCTCTGCTGCACCTCTGTGTAGGGAAATGCGCGCTGACTGTGCTTTAATCCCAGCCTGGTGCCAATGCAATAAACCTGTGCGCGGGAGGAAACAGAGACAGAACCTGCCTGAATATGAGGACCATGATGCTTCCACAGCTCTCAAGAGTCTGGAAGACGAAAATGTTTTGTAATGGTCCAACTGCTGTGTGCCTGACTTGCACAGTCTCAATTGAAACTTTGAGAAGGAACCCATGGAAGGTTTCCCATCTGAGTGACCTTTATTTTGGGTACTGGGATGAGTGTACTTACTGCATATCATTTATCCATTCACTGTCCAGTCTTGAGGAGTAGAGTAGCCAGTGGAAAAAAAAAAAAGGTGTGATATATGATGTCAAGCTAATTATCCATGTCTTAGTCTGTCTTTTTGTCTCTCCCTGCAGATGGTGCTGAGGTACAACACGCCCTCCCCACAAGACTCAACATCCTTTGCCTTGCAAGTGAAAACTGAGCCAGTCAATTGCACCAAGGACAATACACACTCTGTTACTGTCCACGTGGATGTCAGGTGACTCTAAAGATCTCGTCCCACTTGAGAAGGAATGCTGGGCATGGCAGGAGAGCTGAGAGGTGCTTCTTGGCTGCAGTGGAAGCACAAGGTCGTTTCAGCTGTTGGGCCAGATGGAGAGCCTTGGTTCTTGCTGGAGAGAGGAGTGCAGTTGCCAGCTCAGGCTGGGGATGCTCAGAGCAGTGCAGCCGTTCTCTGCGCCCTGCGAGAGGGAGCAGTGACTGCCTCAGCCCCAGTCCTGGCTGGGCTGCCTGGCTCAGGGCACTGCACGCAAGGGATGGTGGCAGAGGGAAGGGGAAGCTGGGAGAGACTCTCTTTTTAATCTTCTCCCCCAGGTACAATGGGAAGAAATCCACTTCCAACATGGTGATTCTGGAGGTGACCCTACTGACTGGATTTGCCCTGGCTCCAGGATCCGGGATGTCTGTAAGAAGTGTGGAATCAGGGTGGGGATATGGTGTCAGTGGGACCATCCATGCCCAAGGAGAGGGGAAGGCTGCATGGGAAGGTTGCATAGGGAGGTGTTGCCTGTCTGTCTCTTGAGCAATCTCACCATCCCTTCCCCTCTGTTACACAACAAACTTGAGTGCATACTGTTGGCTCTTTCTTTGAGTCTTGAGGGTGGTGATACTTCTGGCCCAATCTGCTTACCATATCCTTGTCAGCTAAGTAGCCTAGGCTCTTGTCCTTGGGGTTTGCAGGAGCTGAGTGGCCCTGCAGGGAGATCAGCCTGAAGGGATAAGAGTCCAAAATACATTTGGAAGTGAGTGAACAAGAATCTGCCCACTCAAACTCAGATTAATCTTGCTGGGATGTCTAAAACCTACCTTTCAAAAGACAAAACTAAATTGCTTCCTGTTCTCTCCTGTCCTAGCTGCAGCATGGGCACTCTGTGAGAAGAACTGAGAAAACACAAGGAGGTGTTGCCATCTACTTGGACAAGGTAATGTCTGTGCTGCTAGAGAACCTGCAGGAGTGGAGGGCACTGCCAGAGTTGTCGGGAGAATCCAGGACTGGGGCTAGCAGAGCAGGATACTCAAGATTTATCTTGAAGTCCAGTGTTTGAGTCTACAGAGTTGTCATTGTCATTCAGCAGGATCAAATTCAGGTGAGAAATAAAAAGAACAGCTCATAAGTGAACTGTCATTTGCTTTTCTTCCCCAGCTGAGCCATATCTTTGACACGTATGTCCTGCATCTGGAGCAGGAGATTGAGGTGACCAACCTAAAGCCAGGCCATGTCAGGGTCTATGACTACTACAACCCAGGTTGGTGTGGAACCATGGGGTGCCAGAGCTGCCTGGGTGTTTGCACTTGGCTCTGTGCAAGGGTAACTTAGATCTCTCCTGTTCTGTTGCAGAGGAGCAGGCCCTGGCTGACTATAATATCTTCTGCGTCTGAGGTAGGTGCAAATCCCTTCCTCAGCCCCCTGTACAGCAGCCTAATGATGCTTCCTCAGAAGCCCAGCCACCTCTCTCTGTCCCACTGGAGCCCTGTGTATCTCTGATTCAGCATGTTCCCTTCATTTAGGACTGTACCTGAAACTCCCTAAGCAGAATTCATGGTACTAGTTTCAGCTTATGATGTTTGGGTATGGAGAGTTTCTCTTTCTGGGGAGGCGCTGAGGTAAAACAAGGATACTGGATCAAACCAGAGAAACCCTTTCCTTTAGAGTCCTTACTGAGAGCCTGTGCCCCCTAGCTGTTAGCATCCCAAAGTTAATAATTTGGGTCATATTATTTGCTCTCTGGGTTACTCTCTCTTCTTCTCTCATTTCTCCAGGGACTTGCTTACTGTCCATTGCTTCAGCTCACAGGGATCCCACTGGTGCAAGATGCCCTAGGACAGTGGGGCTGCTGCATTATTGCTCCTGGTGTAATGAGACGTGTCACCTGGAAAGTCACATCTCAGTGCTTGGGATACTGGTGCTGGGACACATCTCAGGTTGGATTTCAGGACTAACTCCAGCCTAACCTACGCTGCTCATCCTCACAGCCATTACCTGGTGAATTCTTTGGGATGTCTGATTAATTCTGATCATTTCAATCCAGGGATTTTCTTGCTTGTAAAAAGAATGAAAATAAAATACAAATCACAAATTTGGGTACTGTGGTGTGTGTTTGGACTCTGTGACAGCGTTTACCTGGGAGGAGTGAGCAGAAGCAAATTCTGTATCTGAACACTGGCATTCATTTCCTCCAGCACTGGATTCTTCTCCAGCAGCATTGTGCAGCTGACAGTATGGGGTGAGGACTCCTAGCCCTGCATGGAGACTGATCCCACTGAACATCATCTACTGCACACAGATGTAGCTGAGCAGTAAGGTCGTGGCTGCTGGTGCACTTTATGTGGGTGTAAATCTACCCTGCTGTGTATCTCCCAGACTGGCTCTGTCCTTCTGGCATAGAAAGCAGAAAGGGAGTGATTTGAGTTTCCGCACCTCCTCTGGAGCTGGATCTTGCACAGGACAATTCAAACATGAGTTGCCAGGAAGGGGTGGTGCTCTGGGGTTGAACCCTCTGCTACTCAGTGAGGAAAGTGAGCAGGGTCTTTGCCACATTACAGGGAGCTGGACAGGCAATTCAACAACCAAAGATTATGTGAAAATTCAGCATCTATCACTGCTTTTTAAAATCAAACCTCACAGTTCAAGTGCTGGTGATCATGGATCTTTTAGGTTGACAATGACATGTCTGTATAAACAGGTAGATCTCCACAGACCCTCCCTAGAGCTGGCTGTACAAGTGTGATGGTTAAGTGCAAAAGCAGGCTTAAGAGTGCAAGCTCTGGAAGACAGGTGAGGGTTGAGAGTCAGAATTTGCCTACAGCCCTGAAAGCTCTCCATACCCTGCAGCAAGGCTGGGATTTGTGGTGATTTAAAGGAAGCGATTTGGAAAGCGTGTTTAAATTTTAACTATGGCACTCCAGAGTAATTCTGAAGACTCAGCAAGTCCTGTCCATGAGACACATGAGCATTTCAAGTTCTTTTGGTTAAGAGCGAACACGCTGAGGAGATCTGCCAGCAAGGCAGGCTGCTGACAGCCTGCTCTGTGCTTCACGTGCAGTTTAACAGGGCCAGAACGAAAGCATGAGCTCAGCACAGCAGTTGGATGGTAGCAATACCTTGTGCAGCGCCAGAAGTGGCTGAGCTGATGTTGCAGGTGTCACTTTTTCCTCTTGCACCTTTGTTTAAACAGGTGCTTTTCCTCCTCTCTTTATTCAATTTCCCCAGCAGTCCATGAGCAATGCACGTCTCAGCTCTGCAGAACAGAATTTTTATTTCTTTCTTTGAAACTTTTTGAAAAAAACACTTTGAAAATATTTCTGCTTTCTTTGCAAATGTCTTCTCTCTCCCTTGCCTTTACCTCTGGCGAAGTCTGTCCTTGCTGATATCAAGAAGCAGAACTGGAGCCAGTTAGGCCTGCAGCTGGTACTGGTACTTGGAGAGTACATAGGATAGATCTTGGAGTCTTGCAGAGAGGGAGGGACTCCGCCTGTCACTACCGATGCCACCATGTTCTTACCATCTGTTTTGCAGAGCTTAGCAAAGCACAGGTCTGAGAAAAATCCCCAGAACAGAGGTTTATATTGGGAAAACAACTTCTGTGGTGGTTATACACACACAGGAATCCAACTTACCCCTTGCTGACACCGGGAGGGGCAGCTTATGCATGAGCCCATTATTGCACAAGGAGTTCACACACAACCCTTCGCTACTCCTATGCGTATGTGTACACACTGTGTAAAATTACACATAGTGTCATTTTTGACTCGATATCCATTGTAATTTCTATTCCACTTTCTTAACATCTCTTCTGTGTCCTTCAAAATGTTCTTCATGAGATTTAAACGGTAGTACCTGTGATGTCTGGCTACTAGAGAGCATTTCAAAGGAGGTGGCTGTCTTCCAAGAGAATTTAAAGACAGAGAAAAACCAGCTTTTGTACAAAACACATTGATTTCTCTCTGGCCTAAACTTCCCCTTCTCTGCTTAGAGCAGCAGATGTCAAACATCCCAGTCATTTTTTTATCCTTCACAAAATCGAGGAGTTGTGGTGATTCAGGCTGAAGCTTGGTGGTGTCCACCCTTCCATTTAGCTGGTGATCAGCCCACTGCTCGAGCACTGAGGACTGCCGGCCTCCAGGGGCACAAATCCACTATGGATGTGCCTCTAGCCTGTCTCTGGGCCAGGTGATGAACGGGGCTGTGGGCTGGGGAAGGATCTTAGCACAGGACAGCACCCAGGTATTGTGTGCCCCGTCACAAGTCCTAGGGGGTGCAGAGCCCTGCTAAGAGGTGCTCCCTTCCCCAGTGCCTCCTGGCCACCAGCAATTGGTTACTGTGCTGGTAGTAGGAGATGGAGATAGGACTGAGGCAGATGAATCACACACACTAAGCCTGCCACTTTGTTTTTGTTGCTCCTACATTTATTTAGTTCTGTTTCACTGCCTGGGAGATGGACTGGGTTGAGTGCTCAGGGTGTAGCTTTCCAGTCAGTACTAAGTCCAGAACTTCAGAGGTGTTTATATGTCTGCCCTCACAAAACAGCTGCTGGAGTCAGTAGGAGTCAGGACGCTCAACAACACTGTGAGCCCCTGTGTTGTTATGAGGGATCCGGCTGTCCCCTGGAACTGCTGTGGATCTACTGTGAACAAACAAATGTCAGCTGGGATTGTTCAACAGGCACTGCCTGTACTTTTTGGGACCCATGGAAAGAAATGAAGGGCAGCTTAGTGTCAGAGAATGATTCACGTTCTTGCTCCGGTTCCTGTTTGCTTGTTTGTCCAGGTGCATTCACGCATTTTTCCCAACTGCTGGCACCAGCAGCTCTGAGCTGAACAAGGCCCGTGGAGAGGGAAAGGAGAGAGAGGGTTTGTATCTGCCCATTACGTGTGTGTGCATAAATGGGTAAAAGAAAGCCCCAAAGCTTGGTTTCCTTGTTGTGGTCAGCCTGTACTAAAGCGAAGGAAAATATTACTAGGCCCTACATGTTTAAGAGCTCAGTTTGGTACTGAAGAATAAATTAGTGGTATTTTTGATATGAAATGACCTTGATACTAAAATAGAAGAACTTCCATATTTTGAGAATAAGTAGTTTCAAGAACCAGATTTTCTTTTTAATTATGGGAAGATACTCAGGGAAAAGTTCAGTACAATCAGTGGACTAACATGTATAAAATTAGCATGTGGAAAGAAGTCCCCAAACCAGATAGTGTGTGTTCCCATCACCCAGGGCTAGAGCACAGCCTTTTGGTAGCTAGACATGACCCTGTAGGACTTCAGCCATGCAGCTTTTCACCTGCCTGACCAATGCTCAGCCCTCATTTCCTCCACTGTGAGGTCCTGAGTAGGTTGGCCTTGAACTGTAGCAGAGCAATGTGATACAGCTGGGGTGAGTTGCAGCTGTTCAATTTTCTCTTCAAACTGAAATACCTGTAGGGCAGAGGCAAGGTGAGGATTTTGACAATGACATGTCTCTGTGCTTTCTTCCTCTGTGAAGGAGCAGAGAACTATGTGTATATACTGAATTTGTACAAAGCCTGGTCTCCATTTCAGGATTGAGACCTGCCTTGGGTGCTACAGACTCGGAAAGCCTGGGGACAGGATGACCACAAGAGTTCACAGTGAGCTCCAGCTGGGTGCACATGCCAAGGCGTCATGGGACAATCCAGCCAGAGGCAAAACAATGGGACCTGGGCTGCAACTGGCACAGGGAGCAGGAGCAGTGCAGTGAACAGGAAACAGGCTGCTGGTTAGCAAAATAAAAGGCACATTTGTCTGAATGATGCTGGTCCATCCACAGGGGAGTAGGAGAGCAGTGAGGCTGGAGTCCAAAAGGGCTTGGATTGGCTGGAGAACATCCTGGATGGTACAACCCTGCTTCTGCAGCACTATAAATGCAGGAATGAGGTGGAGGGAAGGAAACCTTGGGACTTCCTGTCTGCTTCCTGGGAGAAACGGCAACAACAGCAGGTGTCCTGGAGATTTTGAAAGGAGAGAAGCAGCACTCCACTTTCTCTCCTGACCAGCCCTCCAGAGGAATCCACCCCTTTGGGGTTCTCCCATGAAAATGTGGACTCCCTTCTTCCTGAGCTGCCTGCTCTACGCCTTGGGGATAGTGGCACAACCGTAAGTGCCATTTAAAAATCTAGTGATTGATAGTTGTGAATGCTGAGGGAGGGGCCAAGATAGCAGGGAGAGAGTGTGGGACCCTGTGAGTCACCTCCTGGAAGGGCTAGACATGGGGTGGGGTGCAGAACCTTGTTGTGGACACGGAGCCCTCCTGAAGATGGGAACCTCTCTCATGGGTATCGCTGCAGTACAAGAACTAGGTGAGCAGTGGTGGTGGGAACAAAAAGAGTGACAGACTGCAGTTTGAGGCAGGATGAAGGGAAAGGTGTAGGATAAAGTGAAAGGCAAATGAAAAGGGCTGCAAGGCAGGGGATGGATAAGCAGGAACCAATCTGCTGTCAAGGTAGTTGAGGAGCTATGTCAAAGAAAGAAGGGCAAATTCTCTTCCGTCACCTGAAAGAATTCTGCTTGCATTTATCTGAAATGAACTCTATACCTTCCATCACCCCTGTGCAAGGTTCACACTCTGGCAATCTGTTCCAGTCACTCCAGCAGAGCAGCACCTTGTAGCCTCAGAGATATGGCAAACTGTCCGGTTTCCTCAGGCCAACCTTTTAGTGCCAAGAGTGGGTGAGATGGCTCCCGGGATGTGATGCTATCTTGTTTCCCCACTGCAGGAGGTACTTGATCATCATTCCAGCTGCTCTGCCCTACCCCTCATCCCAGAGGGCATGCTTGGACCTCCGTGGGGTTGAAAAGCCTATTCGTGTGGCCTTAACTCTTGTGCACCCATCTGGCAACCTCAGCCTCTACCGCAAGGTCGTCCGGAACAACTGGATCTTCGAGTGCACCAGATTTCAGGTCAGAGTCATTCTTGGCAGGGACCCCTAGCTGGCAGCTCCCAGTGTGCTCATTTGCCTCTCACTAAAGAAGTAGAGAATGAGGAAGACAGAAGATAAGAGGGCATGGAAAAGAGTGAATGCAAAATCAGGGCGAGTGTTTAGTGACAGCCTGGTGTCTTTGCTCTTTGTCTGTCTGCATGGTACTCTTCCAGTGGGATATCCTGGTGGCACACTGAGGAAAGGCTGCCTGGCCAGCACCAAAGGTCTGAGGAGGATGGATAGCTTAGAAGCACCCAAATGGCAGTAGTGCAGCTCATTCTCTCCCCTGAGGAAGATGCACCATCACAGCATGTTGTTTGTGAATCTGTGATGCAGAAAGAGTCAGATGTGTCATCTCAGACAGCTTTCCTCATGTCTGCTTCCTTCCAAGCTTTTCTTTCAGGGCTTGAAAATGTGCTGGAGGACTAGGAAACACATGGGAGGGTGTGCACAGAAGCTCAGCACAAATCTTTCTGATTTGCCAAACTTGTGATCCTTATTTTCTTAGTTTGCACTGATGAAAAGGGGAGATTTCAGTCTCTGTGACCCACACACTCTAGGAAACAGATTTCTCATCACCACGGACCTTTTCTTCCCTTGAATTAAGTATTCTCCATCTTGCTCCATGCGGATTCTAGCAGTAGCCCCATGAAGGAATAAAAAATTTTCTGTGTCAGAACAGACTCCCTTTTTCTCATGTCCAAGATGTATCCCAACTGCTAAGCATTGTTCCCTGTGCTTCCACAGACACAGCCTTCAGCCACTGAGCAGACACCCCGCGCTGGCCTCCAGAGTAAGATGGCAAATAGCCTGGCCCTGCAGTGCAGTTGAAGCAAGAAGAGGACTGCTCTGATGCCTGCTAAGCTAGTGGCTCTCCTCTTTTGTGTCCTAGGTGCCCCGACCTGCAGGCAGCCAGGAGGTGGCCGCTGTGCACCTGCGCATCTCCAATGGCCACTACTTCAGTGCAAGTGAAGAGAAAAATGTCCTGATCCGCAGGGCTGGAACAGGCACCTTCATTCAGGTGGATAAACCCATCTACAATCCAGGACAGACAGGTGAGCAGCGCACGGAGCACCCTGACAGTGGCCCTGCCTTGGCCTGCCCAGACTTTGATCCCAATTTCCTGTGAGTGGTGTGCTGAGCGCTTTGTGCTGTGTGGCCTCCATGGGGACAGAGGGGGAGTGCTGCCTTCTGCAGTGAGGTATCCATCACCAATGGTTTAGCAGCAGGAGGGGACTGGGAGGGGAGGTCTCACATGCTCTAGGAGCAGAGCTGGCTTGGAAGACGGAGTAGACCTGAACATAGTCTTCTTGGCCAGGGTCAGGAAGGACTGGTCTGCCTACACTGCAGACAAGGAAATGTAAGGGTAACCCTGGGTGTAGCCTATGGGAAACCCCCTAAATTGTGAAGCAGCTGTGCTGCTGTCACATGCTTGGGGCAGGCAGAGGTGAGCAGGGGTGAGCAAAGGGTAAGAGGGGTTGCAGGGCAGGCATGGGGCTGCCACTAGGGCTGGGTGTGGAGCTATGATTCTGGGGTGAGGCAAGTGCAGGGCTAGTCTGTTCCCAAGTGCACTCTGTCTGTAACGTGCTTTACTCCATTTTCTTCCTCCAGTGAAATTCAGGATTGTGACATTGACTGAAGATTTTGTTCCCGTTAACAGCAAGGTAAACCCTGTCTAAGTGGAGGCAAGGAAGTCTCCAGACTTCAGATGGTTCTGCTTCCTCTACCAGCCCCATGCCAGGGAGGCTGGGACAGTCCCAGCACCCAGGGTGGCCAATGCCAACCCTCGAGCAAACCAAATTTGAACAACAATTCCTGTTGGCTGATGGCTCTGCTGTTGCTCTCATAGGATGGCTGCTGGTTGATGGGAGGGTTGAATGGTATTTGGGGAGTGTGCCAGCATTCCCAGCTATCTGAGTTAGCTGAGTGCACCTGCCCTTGCCAAAAACGCAGGCAGGGCTTCTGGCGACCAGTCTGTGTGTTGCTGGCCATGGGCATAATTATCAGACAAAGTTGTGTACAGACCTCGCCAGACTCGAAGATCCCCTCCCACAGCTCTGGAAAGCCTGGTGATTTGTGCAGTGTGTGGCACCTGATGGTGTTAGGAGAGCCAGAAGCGAGCTGCAAAATTTTAAGAAAAATTAATTAATTTGGGGAAGGATACACAGGAAGTAATCATAAAAAAAGAGAGAAAACAGTATAACGAAATTATACTGACTTGCTGCTGGCAGCAACTTATTGTCCCCATGTCAAGGGAGTGGGAAGTTGCCAGAGACTTGCATATGTGGTAGCCAGGAAATTGCAAGGCTAGTGCCATTCTCCAGTAAGCAATTATATCTGCAGCCAGCAGCTCTAGCTATTTCACTCCTCAGTCCTCAAGTAATTTAAGGAGAGCCAACAAGAATTTATGCCATGACAATTAAATACTGAAGGGCACGCATTAGGGGAGTTGGACCAAATCCTTCCAGACTAAAATCAAGGAAGAGATCCTTCCGGCTTCTTTATTGCTGACTTAATTTCCTCTTTTTCCGGCTGTTGGTGAGACCCTAGCATCAAATACTCCTTTCTTCTCCCCAAACGGAAGGCATATCTCTTATATTAATTAGATAATAAAGTATAAACAATACATTTGCTTCCATGCCTACAATTGGTTCATGTACATATGACCGTAATGTGACCGTAATATGACTGTAAATGCTCGATGTCTATGTGTGAGTATAAACAAATTAACACTGTAACTGTTAATTGTGCTGTGATGAAAATTCAAAGAGACCATGTTTAGCCAAAGCTATTATAAAGGCTTGAGTGCGCTGCAGCATTAAAGCTGTAATATCTAGTTTGTAAATTAGATGAGTTGAAGTTAATATGGATGCTGTTCACCAGTATGTTAACCTGCACATTTTTTTTATTTTAGTGAAAACAGAGTTGCCTCTGATAACTTGTATGAAAGCTTAGAATAATGAATAATGTGAATTACATGTCCTGGTTACTCTCCCAAGCCCTGCTCCTGCCTCCTTATGTGTTGTGCTCCCAAATTAGGGGTTCTTCACCAGTACTGCCTCCTGGATGACAGATGCAGTGATAAAAGAACAAACAAAGAATTAATGGGCCTAGCAGGGCTGAAGTGTGTCCTCCCTTGTCCCTCCCTGTTACTGTCAGCTGCAGTCAGCATTAATTTATAACTCTCAGCCTTACCTCCTACTCCAGGGATTTTAAAGGAAGATGTGGGGAGTATTCTTCCTATAGGTGATGCAGTTTTGCTAGTTATTGGGATATATGTTACAAAACGGAGGCCATTTAATACTTGTGAACTCGGGATGGTGGTATTTGAAAGTCTTCCTGCTCTTCCCAATTTTATTAGAGCAAATTCTAGCTTTCATGGTTGTAGAATACCTATCAAAATGCATCTTACATATTCAGGGATCAAAAAGCAAATCTGAAGAACAGCATAGATTTTTACTATTCCTTACTATTTCAAAGCAGTTGCCCTGCTTTTGGTAGGATCAAGCTTCTTGTATCATAATGTTTGTCACAGGACAGGGGCTGGGTGGGTCAGAGAAGTTTATATGCAGGTTGCTATGTCATGCCAGTTTTTGACAGTGCTGTCTGTTTGCTTTGCAGTACTCCATGGTGGAGATCCAGGTGGGTGTTCCAGACTCCTCAGATGTTATGAGGAAAGGTACTTCAGTATGGATAGTACCTAGGATGCTGCCTTACTGGTTCAAGTTACTTTTCTTAGGCTGTATGCATGCACGTTCTCTGTCCAAATGCTTCTTGTTAACAAGATTTGATGATAAAAATGATTTTACTTCATCCATTTCTACATTCAGGAATGCCAGCCAGGCTTTAGCTAATTCTTACAGTTCCTCTTTACTAGAGACTGGAGAGTCTAAATGTCAGGACCTTCCATACCTTCTTTTTCCACGGCTGTACAGAGCAGAGTAAACCTGGGTGGATTGGGTTCACCTCCAGCACCACCACCTGGGCTAAAATCAGTGGGAACTGGTGAAAGCCTCTGAAATCTCTGAAAAGCCCTCTGTGAATCCAGTGGGCTTTGGGTAGACAATAGCAGGCGTTGTTGATGACTGACTCTTCTTTCCTTCCCTTGCACCGCAGGACCCGAACCAAAACCGCATTAGCCAGTGGCTGGATGTGAGACCAAAACAGGGCATTGCAGATCTCTCTTTCCAGTTGGCTGATGAACTCTCCCTGGGAACTTACACCATCAGTGCCCAGTCCTTTAAGTCCAGTTCAGTCCAGTCCACTACCTTTAAGGTGGAGGAACGTGGTAAGGAGAATGAAGAAAGGGATGGAAGCAGTTGCTTGTTTATTGCTTGCCTGTCTGTATAACAATGTAAAGCCAAATATTTAAAATAGGATTTACTGCCTGAGAGCTACAACTGAACACAAATCTATGGGCAATATCAGAAATGGACACAAGGGAGGTTGTGCTGGAGATTCCTGGAGAAGGTGTCTTCTGCCACAGAGTGAGAATACACTGAAGACCTTTACAAGACTGTTGGGGGGAAAAAAAGGGGGGGGGATTCTTTCTTTGATTTCCCTGTTTTTAATTAATGCTTGCTTTTACCTCATTAACACGTTCTTTCATGGGAACATGCTCTTCCCTTTAGTGATCTTGTGTCCAGATAGTCTTTTGCCCTTAACTCTGAGGTTTTTGTTCCAGTGTTGCAAAAGTTCGATGTTTTCTTTGAGGGACCAGCTCAGATTTATGCTTCAGATAAAACCTTCCCACTGCAAGTGTGTGGCAGGTAAGGAGAATGTTCAGGGGAAAGGAAAGATACCATCAAAACTGTGTCTCTTCTTCCATATGTCTCCTATCTATTCAATGCATCAAAGATAGGTGGCTCAAGAAGAGTCAAACAGGGCTGTTCCTTTAGAAGAATCCCAAATAGTTCAAGAGTCAAACTGATGGGCTCTTCCTTAGGGAAGAGGTACATGAGCCACACATGAGAGAGAACATCCAGCTGTAGGGAGAATTGCCCTAGGCAAGAGATACTCTCCTTTGGAAGCTGTGTCTGTCCAGCATTGAAAGACCTTATGCGGGGAAAAAACACAAGCTATGGGACACACCTGCTGAGGTAAAGGAGCAGGAGCTGGCATTTCTTTAGGAGTTTATCCCTTTCCTTCTCACTTACATGCTACTGAACTTATTACCTTCTTAGAAGCAGTAGATAGATTTCTCTAGTTATGTGGTTATCAGCAAAAATGAGCAGATGAGGGTCAGAAGGAGGGCAGGACCTGTGACAGTATAAATGCAAAGAAGGGAGGACAATGAGCTCAAAAGCAGGTGAGCTCATTTGTATTTGGGGCTGAATTCTCTGGAGACTTTTGGTGTTTCTTTTGCCACTGATTGCTCTGACATAATTTCTCATTAATTGGGACAGTTACAATTAGGTCATGTGAGGCTGTAGTAGTAAATAGTACACCACTCTGCATCACCAGGGTGGGTCACAGATGTCATCTTTTTACTGATATCGTCAGTAGCATTGCTCCAAAGGGCAAGTCAGAGAGGAGTCAAAGCAAGGAAAGGCAGCAAAGCAGGCAGAGGAAATACCTAAATGTCTGAATCAGCAGAGCAGGTCGGGTGATGGAAAGAAGAGCCCTGATCCATGAGATAAGCCTATAGTGAGGCAAGTCTGAGGTCATTCTGTGGCTCTATTACTGCAATTTGCTGTTGCTGTCTGCAGGGACACATATTTCTGCTGCTTTCCTCCCAAACTAATATCTTCACTGAGTGGATAAATCAGGTCTACTCTCTGTGTCTGCCTGCAATTCCAGCACAGCAAGTGCCCAGAAGTGGGAGAGCTCCAGAGGGTCTGTTCCTGTCCATGCTTTGTTTCTGCATCTGTTGGATGTCAGACCATGCTATTGCACTCCCAAAGTGCTCACAGTGCTGTATTTTAATTTGTGCCTGGCTGCTTGCCAGCTGCAGTAAGACCTTCATCACAAAAGGCACCTATGTGGAGCAATGTGCTGGACAAAGCACACAGTGCCTCTGCCCAGAAGCTCCTCTGGTGTTCTCCCTGCAGGTACAGCTATAGGAAAGCTGTGCGAGGGACCATGCATGTGACTCTGTGCCAGAAAGCAAGGAAGTGGCCCCAGAACGCCAGCAAGGACATCTGCAGGGAATACCGCGGTCCCGTGAGTAAAATCCTGGAAGGTATATGGGCAGTAAAGAAGCACCACACAGAATGAAGTGTCAAGGGCTGAGTGACAGAATGAACTGCTCAGAGCCCCGTCCAGTCTGACCTTGAATGTTTCTGGGGATGAAGCATCCACCACCTCACTGGGGAGCATGTTCCAGTGTTTTACGAGTTCTGCATTATTATTTGTTGTTGTTGATAGTTATGACAGAATGACTAATCCCTTGTACTTCTGACCCCTTCCCTTCTCCCCAGGCCCAAATAATACCTATCACTCCCTATTGCAGACAGCGAGCAATGGGTGTTTCACCCCTTCTGTCAGCACATCCATCTTCAATCTGACTCCTAGTGAGGAAGACAACAAACTTTATGCAGAAGCCTCTCTCCTGGAGATGGGCACAGGTACCCAGGGGCTCAGCAGGGAAGGTACAAGAGGAACCATTTTGGGGATTTGAGGATTAGAGAGGGCACACATCCCCCTCTCCTCCTTCCTACTGCTGGGATCATCACAGGGCATGGAGGGCTACTCTGCTGGCAGCAGGAGGATGAGGAGTGACTGGGAGCTGGATGGGTGGTGTGGGTCCATGAGGCTACAAAGAGGCTTGCAGACAGCTTAATTAAAGAAGGAGCTGCCACAGGAGCAGCCTCCAAACCTTGAAGAATGCTGGTGTTGGGAAGGAAGTTTCAGACACTCTGCTAAGAGGGGTTGGGAACAACAAAGTAAGATTAAACTAGAGTGCAGTAGTCACCTCTGGTACTGATCCTGCTTCCCTTGCACTCTGCATTCCAACAGGGGTGCAGATCAACACCTCCAGTCAAATCCTCATCTCCAGGACAGCTGCAAGGGCAGTATTTGAGACACCCAATGAGTATTACATCCCTGGAGTACCATACCGGGGGAAGGTGATTTTCTTCCCTTGCTTTTTCACTCCCTGTCACTTGCCAAGGAATATAGCATCTGGTAAATCTAGCTGACCCAAAGGATTTCCTGCTTCTTAGGCAGAGTACGTTACCTTGCACTGTGTCACATTGCTTGACAGTGTAGCTACAGTTGCTGCATTTCAGATTCCCTGTTGTGTTTACACCTCCAGCATCTGCTGAGAGCAATGAGTGGTGTCTCAGCAGGGATGCTGGGATGCAAGGATGTCTCAGCTGTTGGCTAGGAGAGAAGCTCCTTGTGTTCTAGTCACACACACCTTTTGGAGCAGACAGATTTTAACCATGCTCAGCGTCACTTTAGAGATGGGGGAGTTGTACAATTCTCCTGTCTTCTTGGGGCCAGACTGAAGTCTGTAGGTGACCTACACAGGAAGGTCTATGTTTGTCAGAATGGAAGGTTTTGGGTATGATATCTGACTTTGGCTTTCCTGCCTTACCCTGTTGTCACCAGATTAAGGTTCAGGATCACTATGGAACTGGTATGAAAAACAGGAAAGTTTATCTTGTGATAAGGTTCATGAGGCGTCGGTTTATCAAAACATACATCACAGATGACAGTGGAATAGCATCGTTCAACCTCGACACAACTGCCTGGAACAGCTCATCAGTCTCTTTGGAGGTAAACACCACCTCTGCATATGGGAAAGTGAGAATCCTTGAGCTCTAATTGTGCTCCCCACTCCTGCCCTGCAACCCCCTGCCAGCTCAGGCCTGGGCTCACCACACAGCTCTGTGCAGAGTCAGCTGGCAGGCACCAAGCCAACAGCCCTTCCCAAGCCAAGCTGATGACAGCCTAACAAAGGACTGAAGCATGAAACTCTTCATTTCTGTGTGTCTCTGGTGCTCTTTCAGGGGAGGTTCACACTGGAGGAGCTCATGCGCACTCCTCGAAGGACTGACCTCAGTTACACGAATGCTTACCATCACCTGCAGCCCTTCCATGTCACCACCAAGAGCTTCCTGGACATACACCCACTCACGGAAACACTGCCTTGTGGGCTGAAGCAGAGTGTCCAGGTGACCTTCACACTCAGCAGGGATGACCTGGGAGAAGACACCAGCCGCATAAGTTTTGCATATTATGTGAGTAAGGGTAATAGATAACCCAGGGGGAAGGGCTCTACTGACAGGACCAGACTCCAATGAAAAGTTGAGGATATAATTTAGGTCATCTCTGGAGGGATGAGAGCTAAACCTCGTTCTCAGGGAACTGGGTGAATGCTACACCTGGTAGGGCTCAGCCTGGCCATACTGTGATCCTGGTGCTGGGGCTTCAGTCACCACCATGGATGGGAGGAGGTTTCTGTCTTTGTAGCCCATCACTCCCTTAGCCTCTGCCAAAGTTGCAGCTGGAAGTGTCTTCTCCCTTTAAAACAGAATGGGGTATCCCTTTTTCACTCTGGTTATCAGAGAGCTGCTCAGTGGAAATGGATTTTGATCTGGACTGGAGGCCAGCTTACTAGAGGAGGAACACTTTAGTTACCACTCACTAATCTGCAGTGAACCCACTACCCATCCATTGTCCTCACTGAACAGACTAGACCAGAGTCTGCTTTGTTAAAGCTTCTCCTCCCAACTGTGATGTCTGCAAATCTCCTGAAGTCTGGGGTTGGTTTGAGCCCACAGTTAATTTTGGGGGTTTTATTTTGCTTTTGAGAGCAAGATGCATGTAGGTTAGTGAGGATGCACTCTGGTGGCAAACAGCAGTCTGCTCATCCCATGTCCCTCCTCCTGCAGGTCACTGGCAAGTCTGGAATTGTTGTCAGAGGCCAAAGGAATATCCAGATTGGGAAACTGAACAGTAAGTCATGGCAAAGAAGGGGAAACAGTTGCACCCAGTTGGTTTCTAGGTTGGACATGAGAGTTGCCAGAGTTTCTCCCAAATTCCCTCAATCTATAGGTCTGGAGCAGTCAGCAAACAGTAGAGAGTGTCAGCTGGAAGAAGGCAAAAAGACAGAATGAAACAATGATGGGAAGAGAGACTGGGAGGATATAGGGGAAGATGGAGCACATAGGGTCAGAGAATGGAGGGAGAGGGCAGACAGTACAGCAGCAGGAATTGGTTTGACATTTTGGGATTATATAGCACAAAAAGAAGAAGGGCAGAAGGAGGACTCAGTGGGCCTATGATGAAAACACTTTGCCTTTCCTTCCCCAGTGTTGAAGGGCTCGTTCTCCATCCCTTTGACCTTCACTGCTGACTTGTCCCCATCGCCTTCCTTAGTGGTATATGCCATCTTCCCCAACGGAGGGGTCACAGCTGACAGCATCCATTTCGATGTTGCCTTGTGCTTCCAAAACCAGGTGAGACTCATCCCTGTGGCTGGGGGGGAGATGACAAGCAGGAGTCAGAAGGCCTGAGGGAAGGAGACCCTCAGATCCTTCCAAGAGAGAACTGGGCTGAAGAGATGGAGCGGATATCCTGCAGCACAGTGCCCAGGGACCAGGAGAGGTTCAGCAGTGACTTCTGATAGCAGTGGCTGAGCAGAGGAGATTCCAGCTACTCTCCGTCTTTCTGTCTGTGCCATCTGTCTGCCAGCCTCCTCACCCCTCTTTCTTTTTCATCTTCCTTTCCTGGTGGGTTGCTCAAGGTCAAGGTAGGATTCCCAGATAAAGAAGCCCACGCAGGGTCAGCAGTGCAGCTCCAGCTGCAGGCAGCACCCGGCTCCCTGTGTGCAGTCCAGGCAGTGGATGAAAACATGCTCTTCACCAGACCAGACCGTGAGCTGACCAGCCAAATGGTGAGTGTCTGTGCAACCAGGCAAAACCTCGGGAGCGATGAATGAGCTGGGCGAGGCAGGCGGGGGCTGTGGCAAGGGGAGCTGGAGACCAGTGAATGAGGAGGTCTGTGTGTGAAGGAGAAAGCAGGGCCTGCCTAGGAATAAGGACAGGATCACATGTGTGTGCTAGGGGAGGATGGACTGAAGCATCTGGAGGTATCTGCTCCTTCCCCAATCCTTCCCTGCCTGTGGATTTCCCTAGGTCTATGGTTTTTTCACTGCTGCCTACCAACGTGGATACCCTGCCCAAGTAGAGGAGCATTCAGATCGCTGTGTGCAGCCCCAGACCATGTCATCTCTGCTACGAGGGAGGCCACAGAATTCCTTTCAGCCTGACATCTTTAACCTCTTCCGGGTAATCACCTCATGATGTTTCCCAGAGCTGTTGCAATTATGACCATCTGAGATATTTTCTTCCCAAGCAGTCTGAGAAGGCTTTGCCTCCTCCACACAGACCCTGCTGTCTGCCCTGACTGAACTGTGTTGTCTCCAAAGATGTACAATCCCATAATGAGTAGGAATACCTGTATTTCCCTCCACACATGCACAAAGCAAGGTGATGAAATCCTGGACCATCAAACTCCATTTTTTTGGACTTGAATGGGAATGAGGAGTGAGGTCCTGGGCTGTGTACTGTTTGTCTACAGTATTAGGGAAAAGAGAGACAGGGAGTGATCCCAAGCATTAGACCACAGATGGTTGACATGGCTTAGTTTGCCACTGCTCTTTGCCACTGTTTTGGGCAGTTCCCAGGCAGATGTTGGTGTCCTTAGGGCACATCTCCTCCATGTCTCCCCCAGTGCTGTGTCTGCTTGGGCCAGAGCTGCTCTGGGCTGCCTGGGCACTGGGTTGTCTTGACCCCAATGGTTTTCAGAGTAATTTTGAAGAGCAGTAGTCAATGTTCCCCACTCACAGATGCTTTTCTGCCTTCCCTGCCCTCCTTCTTTTCCTAATAGAACATGGGACTGAAAGTCTTCTCAAACCTCGTAATCAAGAAGCCCTCTCAGTGCTCTCGTCGGGCGGATAGGAAGCCAGTCATGGGTGAGCCGCACTTTGAGCCTATCTGGGACATGAGATCACATCAGGTGGCTGAGCCCTCTGATCTTTAGGGTTTGCTGGTGGTGGATATTGTCTCTCTTCGGAGTGTCAGGTGCTGCTGCCCCAGTCTAGCTGCCCAGTCCACCAGACTCAGCAGGAGTGACCCAGTCCCTATAAAAAAGGGCTCTGAAGAATGTCACTACCTGGATGTTCCCTGACACTAAAGGATGGCATTCCCTTTCCTCACAGACAAACCCAAGTGGAGACCAGGACCTGTTTCCAGGTGTTTATTCCCATTCCCCAGGCTGTACTGAGACCCAGCTTCTGTCTCCACTTGTGGCCACAGAGACAGTCATATTTTTCCTCTATGTCTCAGTTTGCACTTGATAACTGTACTAAGCCGGCTCACATGCCTGCCTGTATTTAAAATATGGCTTGTAGTGGATTGTGAGTTTTGTGCAGCAAGCAAATAGTCCTATTACTCACAGAATTAAAGAAGTGGTTAAAACGGCTCTCTGAAGGTCTTTAGCCTCTTAAGCAACAACTCTGGGTCAGGTCAGGAAGGGGCTTTGTCTAACCAAGTCTTGGAAACTTGCAATCAGCTCACTGCAAGCTGCTTCTCCTGATACCACTCTCTTTTCCCTTCATTTTTAATCTCTCCCATGAAAATCAGTTCACTCCCTTGTGCTTTCCTCTGCCAGACTTTTCTCATGTCTCCCCTACTGCTTGCTTTGCCTCCAGCCCCTGTGCTAGGCTGTCTGTGGTTGGCAAAGTTCACCTCTCCCATTCTGGTGGAAGTCCTTATTCTTTCTTTCAGGGATGCCTTCTACAGAAGACCAAAGAATCACTGAGGAACAGCCCCAATTTACAACTCACAGAAGATTTCACCACTATTTTCCTGAAACTTGGATCTGGAATGTGTATTCTGTTGGGTAAGTGATTCCTGACTTTACAAATGGACAGAAGGATGACCCTTTGTTATAGAGACTTGGCTGACTTCAGTTTCTGTAAAAGAGCTGTAAAGAGACCTCTGCATGTGAATTTTGTGGCTCTTCCCTGCATTTGTAGTGTGTCGAACTAGTAGACTTTGAGATGCAGAACTGAAGTGTACGCAGATTTAGGGAACAGCAATACACTTACAGACCAAACCACCATACATTGGAGTACACTCTACTAATTTCTCATTTTGGTAGGTGCACCAGCTAAACCTGTAGCTCTCGTTGCCACAGTGCTTGGGTTAATACTGATGAATCAGCATGCAGGGGGATATGGTGCTGCTGCTTTTCCAGAGCATTGAGTGAGTGTACAGAGCTGAAATGCTTCGGCAGTGTCTTGCGCAGGAGAAGGACATAAAGCCATTACTGATGGCATTTAAAGAGGGTTTATGGCTCTAGGGAAGAAATTGCTGAGAGCTGCCTTGCTGCGAGCCACTGGAGCAAAAGTCATTGGTAATACAGCAGAGGTTGATCCAAGCGTGAGGACCTGTGTCACCTCCCTCAGCAGGGCCATGAGCACTCCTCATTGCATCTCCTTCCATCTCCACTAGCAGATGAATCTCTTCATGCAAGTTCTCTCTTCCTCTCAGCTCCAATGGCAGCAGGAATGTATCAGTCACAGCGCCTGCTGCTGCAGCAGAGTGGAAAGTCAAGGTGTTCTGCTTGGCTGGGAGGGGGTTTGGCCTTGCCCCCACCACGAGCCTCACGACAGTTCAGCCCTTTTTTGTGGACATGACGCTGCCATATTCCGTCATCCGTGGAGAGACCTTCCTGATGAAAGTCACTCTCTTCAGCTACCTGCAGCAGTGCATACAGGTGTGTGCCTGTGCCACAGGGAACACTGTGTGGGACATGCCTACCGTGCCCTCCAATTTCAGAGCTCATTGTGCCAAGCCATCTCACCTGCGTAGCCCAGTCACTCACCTGCATCTGTCATTCTCTCAGATCCAGGTGGCCCTGGCTAAATCTTCAGACTTCCACGTGGAGCCATGTCAGACTTGCAGGGACAAGGAGTGTCTGTGTGCAGAAGAGTCCAAAACCTTCATGTGGAACGTGACAGCAGTCCAACTGGGTATGGCAGCAAAAAGGGACTGGTGATGGGGAACCCGAAAACTGAAGTGAAAGAGAGCGGGAGGTCCAGAGAAGCTGGCAGAGCAACGTCTCCTCTGAATCCTGAAGTTTGTCCTTAACGGTTCAGCATGTGATCCATCACGTTTGCTTTCTTTCTCTCTTCTTAGACAGACTCACCAGAGAGAACAGGAACTCCTGAAGACAGGGCTGTGGGACCAGCTGGGGAGGAAGAGGCTGCATGGATGTGGGTGGGGGAACTTTGTGTTGCTGGTCCTGTGCTTCATATGCAATGGGAAGGGTATGCTGGGGTCCAAGGGTTGCTGGACCCTCCATTGTTCCAGTCATATTGCAGTGCAATGAAGTCACTGCTGGTGAGAGAGTGCCAAGCTCCCTCATGCTCAGGGTGTCTGGACAAGCTGTCAGCGCTGGCTGGCTCACCTTTACTGGCCAAACCACCGAGGCCATGACCAAGACCAACAACCCAAAACATCTCAGGCCACTATTGGTTAAAGCAAATTTACTCCATTTGGCCACAGGTATAAGAAAAGGACTCTGCTGAATTTATTTGCTAGGGATTCTGAATATCACAGTGAGGACAGAGGTACTGGAGACCACGTCACGGTGTGGGGGCAGGAAGCCCTTGCCAGCTGCCGTGAGGGGGAGGCACACACTGACCAAACACTTGCTGGTCCAGGTCAGTATGAGAACAGGCTCACTTCTGTCTATGATATCCCTGTCCAAGGAGGAAGGCAGACTGAGCTGGGCTGAATGGTTTTATCGCCTCAGATTTTGGCCAGCAATAGCATACCAAAGCTGTGGCTTAGTTCACTTTGTTTCTCCCAGGACCTAGCCCAGACTATTCCGTTCCTGCAGTACCCTTTCTTGAGCTGCATTCCCACGTCTGTATTTCTCCCTTTCCCTGCTTTTCATGCTGTACCTGAGCTTTTGTATGTGCTCACTGGCCAGAGAGCTCTGTCCCTCGGGCTTACTTATGATCCTTTGAGCAGTGAAGCAGACAGACCTGCCAAAAATGAGGAGGGTGGAGTCCCTGACCTATGAATTCAGACTTGAACTTGCTCTGAAATGTTGCTGTCATTTGGGAATTTTATGTGTATTTTTGTTTCTCCTGTCCCATGTTCATGTTTCTGCCCTGGCAGCCAGGAGGTGTGTTAGTGGAGAAGTCCTACAGCTCCCTTCTGTGCCCAAGAGGAGGTATGTGCTAGAGATGAGGTATGTGCACAGCCTGAATGGGTTCTGCAGCCTGAAATAACTACACCTGAGAGTAGAATTAAACTGTGGGAGGTCTGATGAAAGAATGTTTTGAAATGATTTTTCATATAGGAAATTTCACTTCCTAATTGGAACAAACGAATAAGAAATATTACTCCCACATGTGCTGTCCTACTGAGTTTGCTGCTGAGTATCAGCGGCAAAATCCTGCTCTGTAGTCTTCTTCCAACACTGCAACCCTTGGATGTTCCTGGTGCTTGATAGTCACCGGTGAGAGCTGCTCCAATCCTCCCACCCTGTCCCTGCAGCATTGCAAGTCTCTCCAGGATGTCCTCCAGTTGAGTGATATCCAGCTGTGATTCTTGTGAGCCTTGTGAAGCGTAGTGAATTGAGCTGAAGTGAAGCTTGGTGGGCCCTTGGCCCCACCAGCAGCTCGCATGTATGGCCTAATCTGAAAAGTTTCCAGGCAATGTGCCTTGGTGCAATGACCAGGACAGTCCGTGTGAGCGGGATGGAGGCAGTGTCCCATTTACCTTGGCCAGACTTATCTCTCCAGGTAGAAGCTTTTGGCTTGGTTTTTCATGCTACACCTTTTATCCTACTGTTGTCAGGAAACGTGGCTGAAGAACCCGTGTCCCTTCGCCTCCCTGACAACGTAGTAAAGGGATCTGCCAGGGCTTCCATTTCCATTGCAGGTAAGTGACTTCTATTGTGGACTCACAGACAGCTGTTACTGAAGAGCAAGGCTTAACTTGGTGTCAGAGGATCCACTTGACATCAAATTGCCCAAAAGAGAGGATGCTGTGTTTCTATTCTCTACAAACACTCGGCTTTCAGATTTTTGGCTTTCATGGGAAGAGTAATCTGTAGAGGAGAATAATCCTTCTTTATCTGGCTAGGACCTTGGAGCAGGGACTCTAGGACCTTGGCTACTTCTGTGTACATACAAACTGTAAAGCTCAAAACCATCTTGCCTACCTGTTAAATTTCACTGCTACAGCAGAAGCTCTTGAAGAGAATAAATCTTTCTCAGCATTAAAAAGTTGCAAAAGAACACTTTGGAGAGGGTACTGGGACCGGCCATACCTGCCATTAAATACACCTATTTGTATTGCAGGCCAGAACTGGTATGAAGCCAGGCCTGGCATAAGTAGCCATGAATATTGTGCAACAGAACCCCAACAGAGGAAACAATACAAGGCTTTTCTGACTGGCTGAAGGACATATGGACACCTTCACACCATCTGACTAGCACCCCTGCTGGCTTCCTCACATTTTGATGCTTGACATATGGCCAGGTAGAACAGGCCTGGCTAAAGACCAGAAGCATTTCAACCTTTCCCTGAGTGCTGTTATATTTGCTTGTCTATATGACACAGACTAAGCAGGTGCAGCTCTGCTCATAGCCTTTTACAAACAGTGTTTGTTACTGTTGGAGCTCTTCAAAATGCAAAAGCTGAAAAGGGGAAGTTTTCCAGGGACTCCACGGCGTAGTCCTGATGCCAAGCTGGAAAGAGGCAAAACAGTCACCACTCTCCATCTTGCACTCAGTTGTTTACTCCTCTTTCCTCCTTTCTCCAGTGCTTTCCTCGTGTGCTGAGATGAAACACTATTATCCCCTGCTTGGCTGAAAAGGCACCTCAAATCATACTCAGACTTTCTTTGTTTCTTACACCCTTGTTTAGGCGACCTCATGGGGACGGCATTGCAGAACCTGGACCACCTGGTGCAGATGCCCCACGGCTGTGGGGAGCAGAACATGGTGCTGTTTGCCCCCGTTGTCTATGTGCTGCGGTACCTGGAGAAGACGAGGCAGCTGAGCCCTGAGATCAAGGACAGGGCAACAGGATTCCTGCACAATGGTGAGTACCCCAGACCCACCTTGCCCCTCTGCCTTCCCATGTCCAACACACCAGTAACTCTGGCCCTTGCACTCGGTTTGTCAGCCCTCTCCCCTCTGTGCTACTGTGCATATTAATCACTGTTCCCATCTCCCCAGGGTATCAGACGCAGCTTCTTTACAGGCACAGAGATGGCTCCTACAGTTTCTTTGGGCAGAAGGATGGAGAAGGAAACACTTGGTAAGCACTACAAACATGCCTCCCTTCTGATTTTTCCTGTCTGGGTCACAGCACCTAATGTTCCTGAGAAAGCTGATGAGATCCTTTGGCATGGAGACAGAAGGAACTTTCTGACGGGGAGAGTCTCAGGCACTTGAGCCACTTGAAAAAGCAGTCAGGCAGGGCAGCAGAGTTTCTGGGAAAGTGGAACAGCAAACATGTGGTCCTAGGGAATGAAAGGTCTCTTTTTTATCTCTATGCCCCTGCTGTTGGCCCACAGACAACACTAGGTTGTGCTGCAGGTGACCTGGCAGCCAGGAGGGGTACACATGGCTGGAAAGAAATCAGGTGAGAGCAATATAAAATCCTCTCCTCTATGAGCAGAGAGGAGTTGCCGTGGCACAGCTTGTACCTACAGTGCTTGGCTGAGACAAATGGAGAAAGGAAGGGAGGAAGAAAATGGGGAATTCCAGATTGTGTCTAGTAATCTGGGGGAGATGAAGTGGAACAGGTAAAAGTAGAAGGAGTAGGAGTTTTTTCACCTGTGATATGACTGGGTAAAGGAGTAAGTGGTACCTAAATAGTATATCTGTGAAGCCAGGGGTAGGGAGAAGAGCCACTTGGGTGGATCCTGTGGACCATTTCCACTTTTAGATTGACTTTCTTTATGAAAATTACTCCTTTTTTCACCCCTACTATGTCACTAGTTCAAAGACAAGCACCAGGAGACCTCTGACTTTCTCTTTGCCTTTTTTTTGTTTGCCTCTTTTTCTCACAACTCGTCCTCTTCCTAGGTTGACAGCTTTCATACTCAAGAGTTTTGGCCAAGCCAGAAAATACATCTATGTAGATGACAAGAACATCCAGGATGCCCTCCGCTGGCTAGAGCAAAACCAGCTCCCCAGTGGTTGCTTTGCCACTAAAGGGAACTTTTTTCACTCCTCCTTAAAGGTAAAGGTGGGCCAGGGCAAGTGGCATTGCTGGGGAATGACTGGACAGATTTGTGACAGCAAAAGATTATGGAATCCCAAAGGATCCTAGAAAGTCATTCTGCAACCAGTGCAACCAGCGCAACCAGCTTTAGAGAAGGAAAACATGAGAAGAATGCTTTTCCTTCTGAGGAGTGTGCCCTCCTGACACCCCTTAAGAGTGAAAGATGTGTTCCCTTCACAGGGCAGCACGGATGATGAAATCTCTCTGGGAGCCTATGTTGCTGCGGCACTGCTGGAGATGGGTCTGCCACTGCAGGTGAGCACGCTCAGCTCCCTCCTGCTCTCCTGGGCATTGCTATGGGGATATGCCAGCTTGTGATTCTGGTGTTCTCCAGGCCACGGACTGCGAGGGAACTTCTGGGAAGGAGCCAATGTCTGGTCAGATGGTGAAGTCATTCCTCGCAAGAGCCAGTGTTGTGAAACTGGCCTGGTGCAGTAGTGCTTGGTGGCAATGGCTCCCAGTGCACGCTGGGGCTGCACTGCCTGTTTTCTGAACATCGTCTGTAGTTTGAAGGGTTTCTCTGGAGCTACATCAGGAAGACATAGTGTGGCTCCCTGGAATGAGTTCCCCAGCCCCCTGTTTCACCCCTGTCAGAGTTTAGCACGTGTCTCCTCCCAACACAGGGCAAGCTGATGCAGACTACTCTCCGCTGCCTGCAGAAGGTGGTTCACAACATCACAAACATCTACACAGAAGCCTTGCTGGCCTATGCCTTTGCCCTGGCTGGGGACTATGAGACAACCCAGGAGCTGCTGTACAAACTGGAGGAGCAGGCCATCAAATCAGGTGCTGCGTGCTGGGATTCTGGACTAATGTATGCTCAGCTACAGCAGTCAGAAATGATAGATGTATTTATACATATTCCTTGTACTTGTGCAGTAACCTCATTTTGTGACTGAAAGTACAGTATGTTATTTCACAAGCTGTGAGGGTGACTTATCAGAAATATTTTCCTCATACTGGAGGATTTCAAGATCCCTTTGAGGGAGGAGGTAGGAGTCTGTGACCTAAAACAAGGTGAAGCCCTGGAGAATAAATCCAAGAGAGCAATTCTGGCCTGAGTACAGGGAATGAACCAAAGGAGCCCTGAGAGCACTGTGGAGTTTGTTTCCTCTGAAACCCAAATTATGTCCTCCCTAAATCACCTTCATAATCCTTTTCCCTCTGCAGGAGGACAAATCCACTGGAGCCCCAAGCCAAGCTCTCCAGCTTCCACAGACTTCTGGCCTGGTACTCAGTCCATGGACATAGAGCTGACAGCCTACGTGCTCCTGGCGTACCTCTCCAAGCCACGGGTGCACGGAGGTGACATGACAACTGCAGCTGGCATTGTGGCGTGGCTGATGCGGCAGCAAAATGCCTACGGGGGTTTTGCCTCCACCCAGGTAACCGGTAGCTCCCTGCGGATCCTTTTGTACCCTAGGCTGGCAGCACGAGTCCTCTTGAGGTCTTCCTGCTCCAAGCCAGTTCCATCACAGCTGATGCTTTCAGAGGAGTGACTGTGTCTCCCTCTCCAGGACACAGTTGTCGCCTTGCAAGCCTTAGCAAAATACGCGGCAAGGACGTTCAGCACATCAGGCCAGGCGGTCGTGAGGGTGAGGTCCCAGAGGGCCTTCGGGAAGGCTTTCCAGGTCAGCCGCCAGAAGCGGCTGCTGGTGCAGCAGGCAGCACTGGTGGAGATCCCGGGGCAGTTCCTGGTGCAGGCCCACGGCAGCAGCTGTGTCTTCGCTCAGGTGAGGAGGTGGGATGAGCGTGGAGAGAGGAGGACTCTGCCTCTTTCGTCCTGCATGAGATCATGCCTGGCCTGTCTTTTCTGCTCCTGGCCCTTATCCTGCAGACAGTGCTGAGGTACCACGAGCCTTCCCCACGGACTCCTGTGATCTTCATGCTGCGTGTCAGCACAGAGCTGACCAACTGTAGCCAGGCGAATCCACGTCTCCTCACTATCCGCATCCTCGCCAGGTGACCCCACGGGCTGTTTCCTCCTCCAGCAAGACGTAGTGAGCTTGGGGACAGCAGCCAGGAAAGTCTTGGGGCTCTGATGAAGGAACTCAGCCCTTGGACAGAGGGTGAATCGGAAGGCTTGGAGGGGGAAGGTGCTGGGTAACTCTTGCGAGAGGGAGCAGTGGCTGCCATGTCCCCAGTCCCAGATGGGTACCTGGCTCAGGGTGTGGCGCTGGAGGGAAGGGAGGCTGGGAGGGCACTGTCCTCGTGGAGTCAGACCCTCTGTCTGTTTTTTCTTCTCCAGCTACATCGGGAGCAGAGTCACATCCAACATGGTGATCATAGAGGTCTCCCTGCTGTCCGGATTTGTCGTGACTTCCAGATCCAGAATTTCGGTAAGGACTTTGGAATAAAAAAACCCAGCTGTGGTAAATGGATCCTGACTGCTTACTCCTGTTGAGAATTGTTCATTTCAGGCCAGGAGGTAGCTAAATTTGCAGGGGACCTTTGCTGTTGCAATTGCACCAAAACCTCTTGTTTTTCTGCAGATCCCACAAGGGAGATCAGAGGTGGTTCAGCTTCTCCCACTGACAGTATTTGGACTTGGGCCAGGAACAAAGTGTACGGCTGGGTGTGCTAACACCAGGATTTGTTTGTCAGAAATTCTAAGACAAGATTTCTCAGAGATACTCTAGCTAAAAAGATTCTTTTGTTTTCCAATTAAATCATAAACCAGAAAGATGAACTATTTGCACAGCCCCCATGCAGGTCTCTAAAAGCAGCTGAACATTCAGTGAGATGAAATAACAAGAATCTCTACTGGTGCCTGTACCCGTTTGCTGACCAACATATCAGTCATATGTACTACCCACACCACCTCTGGTCCCCAGAGGGGGAGATTCCTCTGCCCTGAGCAGGATCAGTGTGGTTCATCCCTGAGATGCTCACAAGGGGTGTCCAAGAGGGACTAGCAAAGATATAACCACTAAAGCCCTTAGGCATAAGAAAGGCACAGTTCCACACAGAGTCCAGCTCTATACCCTCCCTTCACTAAAACACTGGGTCCCTCACATCAGGAATCCCTAAGGAAAATGCTCACAAATTTCATTCTCTTACTGTTTCCTATCCTAGCTGGAGAACAGAACCATTGTTAAGAAAATAGAAGTGAAAGCTAATGTGGTCTACATTTATCTGGAGAAGGTAAGTGCGAACAAAAGCATTTGGTGTGGCACAGTGAGAGCAAGAGGTCAGAGGAGAAAGAGCTGTGTGAGAAGCCCAAGACTGGTCTAGGCAAGGAAAGAGCACTGGTAGAATTGGGGGCAGAGGAAGCTTGCCCAATTTCATTGTCATTGGATTAGAATAGTGCTGTTCCTCACACAATACTGTTTTAAGGTCCAGAATCTCTAATGGATTAGAGAGATGTAGTGCAGGAAAACATTCAAATCAGGGAAGATGAAGATGCTATGACCTCTTTCTCCCCTTCCTTGCTAATTTCCTTCTATCTCCACTAGCTCAACGATGAATCTCAGACTTTCGTTCTGCAACTGGAACAAGTAATTCAGGTGAAGAACCTGAAACCAGCCAACATCAAAATCTATGATTACTACCAGCCAGGTAGGTTGCAGATTTCCTATTACTCTGGGGTGGGGAGCTGGGTTGCTGGTTCTCTGGCTGGGAAAAGACATGCAATCTTCTCTGTGTGCATCCATGTGTAATTACCTCACTCATTTCCTTTTGCAGAGGAGCGAGCCTTGGCTGAATACAGTGCTGTCTGTAGTTGAGGTAGGCAGCAAATTCCTGCATGACGCAAACAGTGGCACCAGGAAATGGCGGGTCTTGGGTGGGAAACATGGAATATAAGCAAAGACAGGAAGGGGAATGGTAAGCAGTGGAGAATGTGTACCCAGCTAGAAACAGGAAGTATCTGTGTCTAGGTCTATGGATCAGTTCTTTTTTGATGCTTTAGCTTGCCCTGTGCACGTCTGCAACTGGAGGGGCAGAGTTTTGCACATAGAGGTAGATAACCTATTTTTCCCAGCTGCCCTTAAATGCAATTTTCCTGGTTTGGGAGAAAAACAGTAAACCTGAATAATCACTCAATCAGACAGTTCTAGTCTTCTACTTTTAATAAGACGCCACACACAGTCTGAGCCTTCCAAAACGGCATCACCAGAAACTAACTGCTCAGCAGGAAATTCCAAGCATTTTCTCTTTTCTTCATATCTCCATGTGGTGACAGTTGGAGGGGGGTGACAAAGGACTGATGGACAGAGACCGCAGAGGAGGGATCTATCCCTGTTCCTGTGAAGACAATAAAGGACAAAAAAAGAACCAAACCAAAATACTTTGTTCCTGACATATTAAAACTATCCACTGGGAACTCAGGGCCTTTTTTGTACCTTATGACCAAATGGTACTGTCAGGCCAAGAAGGACAGGGCTCTTATCACCCAGAGGGTTACTGGGGACTGGAACAGGGCTCCCTGGGAAGTGGTCACAGCACCAAACCTGACAGAGTTCAAGAAGCATTTGGACAATGCTCCCAGGCACATGGTGTGACTCCTGGGGCTGTCCTGTGCAGAGACAGGAGCTGGACTCGATGATCCTTGTGGGTCCCTTCCAACTCAGGATATTTTATGATCCTAAGATTCTCTCTCACTTTATCTCTACAAAGCGTATGTCAGAATCTCCAGTAAGGGTGTGGAGCTTGTGGTAGACATCCCAGGACAGGGCCATGTGCCTCCCTACAGGTGATTCACGGAGCAGGTGGTTTTCTCGGTCTTGCGCGCTGTGGGCAGGAAAGCACGCAGGTGCAAGGAAAGTTTAGAGCAGGGGCAGGCACTGGTCAAGCTTAAGCTTTGCCTTTCCTGAGCCTGGAAAGAGGACAGGCAGGTGTCCATTCCCTAGTGTGGATCACAAGCCAGGCTGAGATAGAGAAAGGCTTGGCACTGAAATGGAGTCAGGTTCTGCAGTAAAGGTGAGCACGGCAGGTTGTGTGCACAGGGCTGGAGGGAGGAGAAACTACAGGGAAAGTGCCAGTAAAGGGAACTGTGGTGACTTGAATAAAGTGTATTTGATGCAAAATGCCAGCACTATCTGGTGACAGCACTTGGTACAGGCAGCCCTTGTTTTCTGGAACATATCTCCAACTCTGTCATGATCTTGTCACATCAAATCTTCTACTTCAGTTCTCTTTCCCTCTGTTTAACCACTGGGATACAGGAACTCACCCTTACTTGGCATTGCAAATTGCTTTCTACCCTGGACCTGCAGTCTGACAAGTTTCCTGACCAAGGGCCTTTGCCTGCATCTCCCTCTCTTTCCATAGTCTTCAGGACCATGCCTGTGATAACAAAAACGGGGTTGGGCCCTCACCTCACTCACACGGGACACTGTAGCTCATCACTGCAGTTTCTTCTGGAAGACAAGAAAGAAAGTGCTAGTGAGACACATTGACAAAAACCCACTAAAGCAATCCAGCAGTGTGCCACCGTTCCTAGGAGAGGTGTTCCCTCAGTTCACAGGCTACAACTCCCCTCTGCTTGACACATGAAACCACTGGTGTGTGCCCATGACTCTGCAGCTGGTCAGGATTCACCCAAGGCATGAGGCTCCAAAGAGCTTAATCACAGTTATGAGTTCCTCACTCTTTGCAGGAATAGCAATCCCTGACACATTTCCAGCTTTTCTTCCCACTAGGAACCCCACAGAACAGAGGACAAGTTTGGTTTGGTGTCATTCTTCTAAGGGGGCCCTTACTCTTCTGAGTCATCCCCTCACTATGGTCCCTCTGCCTTCCACAAAATAAGTGTTCGAAAGCACGGCTCCTTGCTCCATTCTTGTTGGGAGAGCCAGACCCTGAGTGGTTCTACACACCAGCTTCAGGCCTGCAAGTTCTGGGGCCAGAGAGAGGAGGACCCACCATTTGGAAAACCAACAGGTTAAGTTCATGCCTAGAGAGCTTCTAAGGGACAGTCAGATAACCAAGTTAAGGGTGGTATTGTCTTAGACTCAACAAAATTCAGAAATTTTCTTTCCAGAAGTACATTTGGGAAGTTTTTGCAGTACAGCATCTGAGCTTACCTGGCATGTAGTAATCGTAGATCTTGATATTAGCTGGTTTATGATCCTTCACTTGCATGTCCTGCTCCACCAGGAAAGTGTAGGTTTGAGGCTGTCTAGTCAGCTAAGACCAAGCAATGCAAAGATTAAAAACAGAAATAAAGTCCTGTAAGACAACCCCTTTCACCTGCTTGCACTCAGGCTCTGTGGAGACCTCACCACAGTAACAGATCTGTTCTGCTTTCTAGTCCATCTCAAAAATATCTTTGACTTCCCATTCTGTGACTATCTCCCCTTTTTGGTCACCAAATTTAACTCAGCTCATGAGGAACATCAAACCTACAGAGTCAGTGTGCATTAGGTACCTAAGGGGAGTTCTAGTGTTCCCCTCCAATCCCATCTTCCCATCCAGCTCTGCTCTGAGCTCCTTCATGCATCTTGCTTCAGTGGCTACTTTCTTATTCACAGTGACATCAGCTCTTATTCTCCAGTCTCACATAACCCTCATCACTAAGCAGACAAATAAAAGCTGTGGATGAACATCTGCTGTAGGGTAGTAGTTACATGACCTGCTGTTGATTGGGGTGCACCTTGTGCTACCTGGCAGCCTGAGCTGAAATATTTCTCTGTATTGCCTTTCTGCTCTGTGCTGTAGATGTAACAAAAGCAGCCTCTCTGCAAGCCTAATGCATCCACATGACACTAACCCACTTCTTATGGGGCCAGCTTAGCTCAGCTCACTGTCACAAACTGAGGATGAAGAATCACAGAAATGCTCCTTAGAAATGCTGAAGTTTTAAAGGCATGCCAGGTCTCATTTCTGTGCTGTTTAGGTATTTATGGAGCTAGAAAAAGGCCAGAGTGGTTGTTAATCTGTTGATTCATGAGGCTGTGGAGTGAGCACTTCTGTTCACACAACCATCTGGTTTAGTTTAAAACGATCTTGGCAAAATCCACGAGCAAGCTTGCATGCTCTCTGCTGTACTGAGGTTGCTTAAGAGCTTTCTAAGATTTCAGGCTTGCTTGGATTTACTAGATGGATCTGATTACTACTCCCCAGTCCTAATCAGGCACCGTATATATGGATTTTCAATAGTCCCTGAACAGTGCCAACAGACGTAGGCTTAACATTGCCTTGTTTCACTCAAGTTAAGTAGCCCTGGAAGTGGCTCTACAGATGAACAACTGCCGACTGACACTTCTCCAGATCAGCAAATGTGACTGGTTATGCAGGAACAACAGCTCTGGATAGTTAAAACAGTAATGAAACTAGTAAACAAGAGTAAGAGCTATCTGTCAGTCCACAGCCCCTTTAATGATGATGTTAGCCCAAATTACACTCACTTCCTCCAGGTAGAGAATGACTTGGTCAGCTTTGCTTTCAACTTTCTTCACTAAAGGCATTTTCTTTAGCTGAAAATAGGGGGAAAATATCAGAAAGGCTTTAATACAAAGCAGAAATATTCAGGGGTATTTGTCCTTGTGAGAGTATGGGCAAAATATTTACACGGCCAGGGAAGCTCTTGATGTAGGGAAAGGCAAGGTGCAGCTTGGAAGAGACTTTGGGTATAAGGATTTCTTAGAAAGAAAACAACCCTGTTTCTCTGCCCACAGGAATAATCACATTTCACCATACAGGCCTGCATGATGGACATCCATCACTGTTCCCATCCCAGCTGGACACAAATTCGCGGTCTCACCTCTTCCAGTGAACCTGCCACGGGGCTGTATCCAGACAGCAGCTCCACTTGGATCAGGACCATGTTGGTGGACACACGGTTCCCTGTGTAGCTGCAGCAGGAACCCAGGGGACAGCACTAATGTTACTTTATATCTCCAGATACTCCAGCCCAGCTTTGGTACTCAGGTGGAGGAATGTGCCTTTCTTTCCAGTGTTTCTCCTGTAAGCATACCTGTTTCTGTACTGTAATAAATCCTTGTGCTTCCCTTGATCTCACTTTTAATTGTGCCAAGGAGAATAAGTTCCTTGGAAGCCTTCTGGTGTTACCTTCTTTAGGCATGGCAGGGAATATCACATCCTACGCCTGTTCTCTTGGCAGTTCTGTCCCAAGCCAGGCAGGAGTACAGCAGAGGAGAGTGGTGTGACAGTCAAGCAGGAGCGCAAGAGGGAACACTTAGGACTATGTGTCAGTCCCGCAGGACCTTCACATCATTAGTGTTTTGAGACCTAATCCTAGAAGAGGGTGAGACCCACAGACCTTGGGAGAGCTTGTGGTGAGTGGCGTGGGACAAGACAGGACTACAGCCTGAGCCACCCCTCTGGGGCCTTGTGCCTCTCACCCAACTGGGGAGAGCACAGCTAAATGAGTGGGGTCACCTCAGCACTTGGACCCCACGAGTGAAGGGGAACCCTGCCATCAAAGACTGGTGTGGTGCCAGAAGCCTCTCAGCACAGGGGAGGAAAGGGGCAACTGAGCGTGTCCTACCGAGCACGAATGGTGACAGGGAACCGCGTGGTGTCGGGTGCAGTGCACTCCGTCTGCACCGATATGGCAAAGGTGGCCTCGCTCCTCAGTGGAGGGATGTGGTACCTCAGGATGGCCTGCCAGGACAGAAAGAAGATGGATGGCAGAGAAAAGCAGGGATTTTTTTGCTGGAGGGTATTCTTGTCTAGACTCAGCTGCTGTTTGCTGTCTTGTAGTGGTGTGAGGGAAAGCTATGCGGCAGAAACAGAGGTTCTGCTAGTAGCGCACTGCTCCTGGTGAACTTCTTGGAGGAGAGGAGCTGCTCTGGCTGGGTGGAGATGACCCAGATTTCACTTGGGGAATAGATGTTACCTTCTTGTTGGATCACAGTTACCCCCCACCAGCCTTGAAACTCAGATTCTTGCAAGTTACTACAGCAGTTTGTTTTCACTGCTGGCTAAGTAGTAAGGTAAGATGTCCTCTGGCTTTCAAGGCTTTTCACCAGACAGACTTTTTCTTCCTGGCTGGGCTTACCTGCAGGAAAAGACACCCGTGGCCCTGCACACGCAGGGTATAATCTTGGGGAATGGCTGGCAGCTCCACTGTCTGTAATAGGAGGCGATTGCTTTTGTCTACTCGGAAGTTTTGGCTGAACCCCTTGGAAGTGAGAGAAACCTGAAGATCGGGGCTATCCTTGCTGAAGATGTTGGTTGCATACAGGGCTAGGGCTTCCAGAGCAACAACTGTGTCCTGAGGAAAGAGAAAAACATCAAGAGAAGTAGGATTCCTGCTTCCTATGTTTGCCCAGTCTTTAGCCTTTCCCTCCCTCATACTGCAGCTATAGCACAATAAGCGTTGAGCTTTTCCCTTTGGCTTTTAGCATGAGATTATCTGCAACTCCCAGGACCTGTAAATCCATACATCCTTTTCTAATTTATTCATTTTTCTTTTTTTACTATGGGCTGTTAGAACCCATTGCTCTCAAAAGGCCAGCATCAAATCTGATGATGATAATGGCTCAAGGGGATTACCTGGGTTGAAGCAAAGCCTCCATATGGGTTTTGCTGCTTGGTGAGCCAAGACACAATCTGGGATGCCTTTCTGATTTCATCTGACGACAAACTTGACTTTGTAAGGTGAGCCATGAGGATACTAGATGTCAATTCCACATCAACAGATGGAGCCCGATACCAAGATAGGGAATCTTCTTCCTGTTTGGACTGTTGACTCCAGAATATTTGGTCATCTAGAGGTGGAGTGGGAAGATTTATGGAGTGTGTAGCTGTATCTAATGACCCTGGAGTTCTGCTTAGCCCCTGTATGTAGGTACTAAACAAACATGTACATTGGACATAATATAGTTGGACAAGATATAGGTGCATAGCTCCCTATTTGCTCCCTACACCCTGCTTTTCCCAGCAAAACCCTAAGCCTGCAGGCTGAGGAGGAGTTCCACAATATCCGTGAAGCTCTCCTGGTTTGGAAGATTGGGAGGCCAGGACTGTGAGATCATCCATAGAGACAATCTGTCTCACAGTGTGGATATAACCTGGGACAGCTTGGCAAACTGAGGCTTGGATAGCCAAGCCTTGGACTCGCCACAAAGCTCTGGCAGTACCCCCTCACCACTCTTGCCCTCCATTCCCATGGTTGTTCAACCCAGGGGTTTCTACACAGTTCTGCCAGTGGCCCTCCCTCCTGCCCCAGAGTCTTTGGTACCTGATATTATGGCAGCCTTATCCAATCTTTTGAGAATTTTCTGCCTGAGCGCCTTGTCACCTGCCACTGCAAAGGCGTTTGCAGCCAGTGCCAGGCTGTAGAGGTTGGGACTGCCAGCATCAGCATTGACCAGGTCCCTTATACATTTCAGAGCTTTCCCCACAACTGGGTCCTAGGATACAATGGAAATCACACTTGTTATGGGCAGGGTGTTTGGGAAGGGAATGCAGATTTCCCGTGTGCAGAGGAGGGTGGAAACAGGGAGAGGACACACAGGAACGTGACTGATAACAACCGCCGCGTGCACGAAGGCAGAGCCGAGGCACTGCCTGCGAGAGGCTGCGCTCACAGCCCGCTGCTGCTGATACTCACGGAGTGAGGCATCCCCGAGTGTATGAGAGCTGTCACGACCACAGAGCTCAGCCCCAGGCCTTCCTCCACTGACCCCTGCAGCCACCACAAAAACAAAGAAGAGGGGAGTGCTGTGAGAGGGGAGAGGGGAAAGTTTTCCAGTGCCTTCTGGTCCCCTAGAAAAAGCCAGCACAGGCAACAGTGCTGGTCCTATTCCTTCTCCTAAGGAAGTGACACGACTGGTATCCACTTTTAAAGGTCCTGCTTACCAGAGCACTTCTCTGCCAGGGTTCCTCAATCTCCTCTGGGTAGCTGATTCCTTCCCTCTGCTGAGCACATTCCCCTTTCCCCTCCCAAACGTAAGATTTCCAATAGCAGATTTCAGTGCCGGGGAAAGTGATGTTCCTACAACCCTGCTGCAAGGTGGCATGTGTTAGCTTTTGGGATGGAGGTAGGGCAGGGCACTGCTTCAGTTCCCATGTGCACATCCTCAAATGCAAACCTTCATCATTCATAACTTGAAAAAGTGCCACTGTGACTAGGCAACCCTGAGTGTCACCCAAGGGTGACCTTGGGCACTTCGGAGCCTTCCTCCCGCAACAGAGTTCCCTTGTTCTCGGCACCCAAACTGGACCAGAAAGTGAAGGAGCTTTGAGGTACCTAATGAACCACCAGGACATGTCATACCATCAGACCATTGTTGAAGAGCTTCCCCACACTCTTGAAGCAGCCAGATGGAGTCTGACTTTTAATCAGGGCACTGGCAGCATCCTTTATATTTTGTTCATCTATGTGGATGAAGTCCCGGGCTTGGCTGAAGGTCTTCAGGACAAGAGCAGTAAGCCTAGAGCCAAGGAGGGAAGAAGGAAATAGAACTGAACTGTCACTTGATGCATGTCTGCAAGAGGAGACAGGAGTCTCTGTGTCTTCTACTACATCCTCCCTATGGAAATACCAGCAGGCCACAGCCCCTGTGCAGATGGAGAACTGGAAGCAATGCACCTGAGTTAGATGCTCATGAAGCTTGAGCTCAGAGCCATCTGCAGCAAAAGAGAAAAAATTCCATTCTTCAGACCTTCAGAGCTCTGCTAATTCCAACAGGGTGCTTTGTTGCCCTGGAGGGTTGATATTTAGTGAGCTTGATCAGACCCATTCCCAATCCTTTTTTGGGAACAAAGCATTCTGAAAACCTGTAAAGAACATGTGTGCCTTTGCTGACAAGTTTTCAGAATCAGTCTTGTTTGGGGTGCCCAAGCACAAGCAATCCAACAGGGGCACTTCAAGTTAGTTCATTGCCACATTTGACAGAGGTGTTCCATAGACTAAGAGGAAGATTTTGTACATATATCAAAACAGATAAACAAGGAAAGTGATGGCATACTGGGGAGTGTCAAACCTGGCATGACATAAATGTTATGGAATAAGAGATGGATATTGCTCTGGTTTCAGCTAGGGTGGAGTTAATTTCTTCTCAGTAGCTGTCACAGTGCCATGTTTTGGATTTGGAATGAGAATAGTGTTGAGCAAGCACTGTGTGGTGCTTAATTTCCATCTGGGCTTAGACCACGACACCTTCCAAAAGGTCTCAGGAGCAATTTCTGTTCAAAACTCCACACCTTCATACGGCCTCAGTTTCCCCAGACCAAAATCCAAGCCAGCTCAAGCCTGACCAGGTCAAACTCTTGTTCCTCAGTCATGTCTGGATATCATTGCTTACCAAGTGTTTCCTGGCTCACTTCCTTCCCCAAACGCACTGTATGAGCCGTCTGTGTGCTTGTACAGGAGCTGCCGCTGATATCCTGCGGGAAGAGGCTGGGGGTAGTGAAGATGCTGTGTGCCTGTCATGTTCTCCAGGTGCCAACCTGCCCCACCAATCCTGCTGATCATTACAGAGAGCATTAACTCTGAGGAATTTAGCAGAGGGCTGCTGAGTACCACTTGTTCCGCTGACATGCAGTAGCCTGATTTACACTGCTGCAATTACCATGGTGTCAGGCAAGCGATGCTGCACAAATCCTGCTCAGCACCAGGCCTCTGCTGAGGCTCCTACCACACAACTACTGAAGTGGACATCACCAGCTTAACAAGCAGAAATCCACTCACCACTTTCCAGATAGCCAATTGCCTTCCGTTTGATTTCTGGAGTCAGCTGTCCTGTTTCTTCAAGGTATCGTGTGATGAAGACATTTGGGGCAAAATGAACCATGTTCTGCTCACCACAGCCACTGGACATCTGGAGAAGCTCATCTATGTTGCCCAATGCTGTTCCCATAATGTCACCTGTAGGACAGAACCACAGCTTTGGGAACTATACATATTCTTGCATGTAAAACAATTCTGGTCTCACAGATTCTCCAGATAACCTGCTAAGACTGATCACAGTTCACCTCTGCTCACGAGATGTCTGCAGACTGTAAGAACAGTGATATGGGAAGACTTGGCTGTCTTTCCCTTGGCTTGGTGAAATTATACATCCATCCAGTGCCCCTTGTATACGAGAGATGGGATGCTTCTCTGGAAGGCAGTACCTTGCTGTACGTATTCCCTCTTATTACTCCGTTTGCTGAAGAAGACACAGTGGCACCAGAAGAGATGTGTTCTGCAGGGAAAAATATTTCTTCCCAAGACTCTTCTAAAAACTCACCTAAGAAAGAGATGTGGGCTCTCTCTGACCCAAGGACAATGTTCTCTGGCATGGTGAAAGAGATTGTCTCTGAAGCTGAAGTTCCTGCAAATAGCAAAAACATTAGAACAACAACAGGCATGAGGAAAAAGGCAGAGTCACATCCCCCAGGAGATGGCATAAATAGGGCTTGGATCACCTCATCTGTTGGTGCAATCGGCATTCAAAAGAGAGGATGACAGAGATCCAGCCACCCATTGATGAGGGACTGTCATGTGGTTAGACTTGTTGCTAGGAGCTTTTAGTACTGGGTAGGGCTGAATGGCTTTTCTTACCCATAAAAGCTCCAAAATGCCTGACTTTCTGCTCCCTACACACCTCCAGATAGTCACAGAGTTGTTCAGACACCACACTACTTCCATCCGATCTCCTTGTTCTGTGCACAAGCACAGCCCCAGTGGTAAGACAATATCTGGGGTCTCCGCACCTACCTTCAGGGCACAGGAGTGAGGTGTGGGTCTTTTCCTCCAGCTGCCCCTCTGCCTGGTGGAGAAAAGGCTGGTCAGCTCAGAAGGGAGAGCAGTAAAATCAGAGAGCAGCTGTGCAGCACCCCACCTTCCTGCAAGCACGTTTTCCATCCTCATGAGCCATGGCAAAGGGCTTCACACAGACAGTAGAGATATCCATGCCAACAGTGAAGTTGTACTGGGAAGCAGGTTTCTAAGCTGCTGCATGGTCTTTGACCCCATTGCCCTGCCAGCAAGCAGTTCTGGCATTTCTGTCCCATCCAGTGGAGGAGTTCATGCTCCAATCCAATCTACCCTTAGAATCACTCCTTGACCAGCCTCCCTGAGAAATGTGCCCACCTCCCCAGTGCCACCCACCAGACTGTCTTGAGCTTGACCCAGCTCTAACCTCACCAGAACCCTGCAGCGCAGCCTGACCTTCACCAGCAGGTGTTTAACCACTGTGTCCTTCCCTCCAGACTCTGGCACAACAGCTGGACGCTCCGTGCAAACATCTTCCCTCTCCATCACCTCAGCAGTGACGGTGAAATTCACCTTCCCTAAAAAACAAAACATCAAGAGGCTGGTTGGCCCATCCACGTCTATGTTTTAGTTTGCTCAGCCTAGGACTGCTCACTCATGCATTGCACAGAAGGCCAGTCTCCCTTCCAGCCCAGCTCTGGCTTCCTCAAGCAGCTCTGCCAGTGCCTCTCACTCCTGCCCCTCCCTTGATCACTTACCTAATTTTGTAGCCTTCACGTCCCAGGAAAATGTTTTTGCTGAATCAGGGCACAGACAAAGAGTGAACCTGACATTTTCGTGCAGAAATTCAAAATCCCTGGAGTCCATTAGGCTAAGCTGGAGCTAGAGGTGAAACAAAAGGAAGTTCAGATTACAGAGCTGCTGCTGCTGCGTTTTTTCATTCAAGTCCTTGATTCAAATAACAATCAATCCCAGAAGCCAGGAGTGAGTATGATGATGGCCTGTTGCGGTATCTGTGGGACACCAGCAGTGTCTCATGGACATGCAATCATGTAAGGTTTGGCTTCTGGGGAGGGATAAACTGCTCAGTGATGGCTCTGTGTGGAATTAAATTGAACAACTTCTTTGGTGTCTTTTGCCCAGTGCCTAAGAAGGCAGCCCCTTTGTTTGGGCCTCTATCAGTAAAGTAGTTTCCACACATTCCTCTGCTCCAAACCATCCTGGAGGGAACCACTCACCGCCATGCACTGCTTCAGGTAGCTGAAGACTTTGACTTTCAGGGGAAATGACTCTCCACGGAAAACAGAATAGGGCAAAGTGGGTTCCACAAAGAAGGGCTTGAAGCTCCGCAGGCCGGTGGTCTCTGAGATTCCCAACCCATGGCTCTCCGAGGTGCAGAAGGTCATGGCTCTCCAGTCTGTGATACTGTCAGGTACTGTGACAGCTAGCTCAGCAGCCCCTGAATCACTGAGGACAAAAGAGAGTGGAAAAGGTTGTCCCCACCCCAGAAAGATTTCTCTTGGGAAGACAAATGCAGAAATTCAGACTATGAAATGGAAGTGCATATGAAGGCGTGGGAATTCCTGGCAAGTAGGACAGAGGTATGGGAAGGATAGCAAATAGGCAGGCAAGAAATCACTGACAGGAAAATACAGCCCAAAATTTGCTTCTGAGCAATGCTGCACCTGACATTCTTCCTTTGTGTGGGCACACAGGGCTCACAGGGGTCTGTATTACACACTCAGTCTGTGCCATGGAGTATAGTGTGACACTTCCTATTGGGAAGGTGTGGAGACAATGAAATATGTCTCCTCTGAGGTGCATATGGATAGGACAAAAGGTAACACACAGTAGGAACGTGGGAGATTTTGACCTGACATAAGAAAATACCACGAGGATGGTCAAACATTGAAACACCGTTTGAGGAATTTCCATCTTTGGGGATACAGGGTACTTGACTACAACTTGATCTAACGGGACCTGCCTTGTGTAGAATGTTGAGCTACGGATCTGTGGAGGCCTCTTACATCCTGCAAGAATCTGTGATGCTAAATTCCTAGAAGCATTTGGAAAATCTCAAGCAGAGACAGGAACTGAACCAAAACTCCATTGTCCTTATCGTACCTCCCTCTTTTCTTTTGTGCAGAGAAGGCCATAATGCCCTGTCTCTGCTCCCACCCATTCCCTCTACTGTGTCTGGTAGAAAGTCTCTATCCCTGTGGAGCCACAGCCCATGATTACTCACTTGATGGCAACCAGAGTCCAGATGAATGTCTCTGGGAACCAGGTACGTGCTGGCGCTGACTCGCTGCCCAGCTCAGTGTGCTCTGCCTCAGCAGCTTCAACACCAGCATCTGGTTCTGGGTACAAACTCTCCAAGTCTGCCAGCTCGTCATAAGCTATTGGGAATACAAGCATTCATTCAAAGGCAGAGCAACTGTGAAACCAGGATAGAGTTCAGCCACGAAAAACTCAGCTCTCCATCCCTCCCACTTCCACCCCAAACCTCCTTGTTCTCTCCAAGATGCCCTCAACTTACTTCATTACTGTCTTCCACAAGACAACTCAGGAGGCCGAGGGAATTCCAGTATGTGTGTGGTACCCCATGAGACATTTTACCTGCTCACAGTTTTGCTCTCATTCCCTGCAGAAAAGCCTAGATACTGCCCAATGCCAATTTTGGTTCATTCTCTGGTCTCCAGAAAGACCTTTCCTAGTCTTACAAACAGATTTTCTTTCCTGAGACAGATGCCCCATTTCCCCCCTTGACCCTATTATCTTCCTGCTCATCAACTGAAGCTTCCAAACAGTTTCTTTCCCTGCAGCCATCCCTCTGTCCCTCCAGTGCACTGGACACACACACATTCCAGGGCCTTTCCCCTCTCCCAGCGGAGCACATCTCCTGTGCAACCTCCCACTCATCTCTGTAAGCCATCCCAAGCTCCTAAGTACCCTGCATGTTCAGCTGCCCATGTGCAGCCTATATGTTACCCGTGAGCTCCAAAGAAACAGGAAAAATCGAGATGTACACATGTAGTCGTAGTCAAAAGTGGTCTGGGTGCGGCACTCAATTGGAGACTTGATTTTAAGGCTGGTTAAAAATGTTAGGCCTGCATTCTGGAGGAAAGAAGGGGAAGAAAAGAAAGTATATTTCTGTGGAGGGGTTGGTGTGTCTCAGGGTCTGTCTCTTCCCCTGCCTCCCAGCATATCACAGCTACTCTGTGTTGTTGCATCTCAGCACAGCCTGCAAATTTATATAGGGAGAGAATGCAGAACTGTCCTGCTCCCAGAGCCTGGTCCTCATGCCAAAGGATTGTGGGGGTGACCAGTCGCGTGTGCATGCCTGCACAAAAAGTCATTATTTTGGCACCACAGTTTGCTGCCCACCCTATCCCAGACTTACCCTTCACTGCCATTCCTTTCTACTATTCTTTCCCTCCTTTCCCTGAGTCCCCCTTTTCTCTCAGGTGCTTTGCTTTTCCAACCTCCAATTCCCCCTGATACAGGCTGACAATCCACTCTGCTTTCAATCCCTAGAAAGTCTAAGGGTCTCGGTCTTGGGCCTAATGGTGAGTTGAGTTCTAGGAGTCTGCCTGATCAATGGGAATTTATCATGCTGGGAGCACAGAGTGTCACTGATCTATTAGTTCAGAAGTTTAGCAAATTCAGAACGTGAAGTCGCCAGCATTTACAGGAAAGACAATCTGAAGCTATCCAGTGCTGACCTGGGAAACAAAAGGGCTTGGCTCTGATATTTCAGGCTCTCCGGAAATTAGATTTACCTTCAGAAGTTCATAAACATCTGGTTGGGACACTGCATAAGAGTATCTGTTGTACATGAATGGTTCCTGGATGGTCTGAGAGGCATCAGTGATTCCTGGGCTCTTATGGATAGTGCAGTAGTCACTGTAGACATCGGTGAGGGTGCTGAGCTGCTCCTGAGCATAGCTGAACATATTATACACCTGTAGGCAGAGAATGAAAACAGTACAGGTCAGTGTGAGAGGTGGAGAGATTTTCTTTCTGTCCACAGATTTCCTGTGACCTCAGAAGCTGAGCTTAGATCCTGCCTGCCACAAAAACCCAGCCCAAAGGGGTTTTGAATTTTATGGAGAGCCTCCACAAATTTTGTATGTATAGCACCAGAGAAGAACATGAGCCCCTCTGGGGTATGGTTGCATAGTTGTGGCCACTTCTAGCTTATTAATTGTACCTGTGAACTCAATGCAAACACTAAGGACACCTTCTCTGCATGAGTCATTGGACAGCTTCTTGTCTGACTGAAGGCACATCCTGGATCCACCAAGACAGTGTCAAGAGGCAATTCAGGTGTCCTTAGACCAAGGTCTAGACGAGAAAAGGGACCTTTCCACTGCCAATACACCACTTAGGGTCCACTTTGTGAATGGAAGGACTGTCTGGTTCACATGAGCTGGAACAAAGACATGGAGCCCATCCCACGTTCGGCATTTTTTTGAACATGACTTTTTTTCAGAGCACTGTCATGAATTGATTCAGGAGATGGATGTCTCTTGCCTTCTGCTTGCCACTCTGGTAAAGCACTGTAAGTTTAACAAGGATGTGACTTCAGGTGGTGGCCGGGGATGACAGTGAGTTATTCTATTAGATCTCTCTGTAGACACTGGAAATTTTGGCTGGTGTTTGATGCTGGCCTTCATTTTTTCCCATTAAACCATGCCCTGTCCCCATTCAAGAACTTGTTGGTATATCCACCATGCCTTATTACCCAGCAGGGGTCAGCACAGAAGTGACTCACACTATCCCTGGATAGCTCAGCCTCTGGCCTCAGGAGAAGGACACTTTTGTCTACTGCACGGATGCTGCACAGGGAGCCTGGTGCAGCCTGCAAATGGAGACGGACAGTCGATCCTGGGAGAGCCACCGCGTCGGAGAAGCCAAGCTTCACCTGAAACAGCAGAAGAGAGGGGGACTGCAGACACTGAGAGATGAAGGAAAGGGGAAACTGTGGTTACCGGGTTCTGCTGGATATCTACTGCCGGTTTGCAGATCATTAGCCACCCTCCAGCCTACCTGCCCCTTTATGTTTTGTGCACTGCTTACATGGTTCCTGAAGCAGCTGGAGACTTTCAGATGGAAGGTGTCAGCTGCCACCTGTCCCTCAGGGAAGGCAATGTAAACAAAGATGGTAGCCATGGATGAAACAAGGTCAATGGGCAGAGTGATGTTGAAAGCCCCACTGTACTGACCTGAAGGTAGAAGAAAAAATTGAAAAAGTATAGGAAGATGCAAGGAAGCGTGCAATCCAAGGATTACAGCAACAATGTGCTCTTCCTCTGTAATACTTCTGTACAGTTTCTTGGATAAAAACTATTCTGCCTTGCTTCTGGGGAGGCCACAGCTAGGCCAGGATGGAGGTTTTTATAGCAATGACCTTATATCATGATACACCTTGGCAATAGTGAGCACTTGGAAGAGAAATGACTTTCCACTTGAGCCCAGAAAGAAAGATTCCATAAGTTACCTTGGATGTCTCTGATAATTTCCTGCTTGGCAGATAAACTCTGACAGTTTCATCATTTGATCAGCAGAAAAAAAAAAAGGAAATTAAAAGACAGAAAAAAGACAGCATATTTCCTATAGGGTTTTTTTGTGCCAGCTCTGTGGTTTCCTGTTAGTCTCAAATCTCTTCTCTCTCCTTCTCCATCTAGGCTGGAAAGACTTTCTTGTTGGATCCTTACTCTGTTCCTAGTAGTTAGATGCTCTTACCTGATGGTGGATCAAGAAGCACTGTTGTTTGGCCATGATGCACAAGAGACCCTCTGGCCATAACCTAAAGGGTAATGAACAGAACAAAGGGTTGAGAGTACCTCTGCTCCACGTTTCTGGGCCAGCAAAGGGCCCTGTGGGGACACAGACCTGGCGCAGAGCTGACCTCCCTGGCGCTGCCCCGCACTCACCAGGTGGTAGAAGCGTGCTCTGGCAGCCCCGTGGCCCAGCTCTGTGGCGAGTACGTGGTAGCGCACGGTGACCTGCTGCACATCCCCACAGGCTGGCACTGCCTGCACCGGCTGGATCCTCACAGAGCTGCGGCTGGAGGAGTAGAAGGCCCTCAGTGGGAGCGATGCAGTGCCGTAAGACACCTTCATATTGCGACTGCTCAAGTCCTCTGGCTGCGACTTTGCCTGTGGCACAGAAAAAAGTGTCTGAGGATTTCTAGCGGCTCTCCCTGTGCCAAAACCAAGACTGACTGAACAGTGGGCTCTGAACTATCCCAGGGTAAGGTGTCTATTTCCACCTACGCCAGATTCAATCAGTCTCCTTCTGTGGAGCTTGGCATCGCCTGCTCTACCACACACTGGGATAACTAGTGCCTGAACAGGAGCGGGGAGCTGTATACTACTAGGGATTTGGCTGAAGTCTGAAATTCTGCTATGCTGCTGCTACCCTGGGAGTAAGCCAGATCATTTGACTGTCTGAAGTGGCTTGTTAGCCCCTGGATCAAATCACTGAACCCTTTGCTTCTGTCTGTTATATGGGGATAAAGTATTAGCATAGGCCTGCCCTTATAATGTATTTCAATTCTAGTTACCTGCTTAGTTCCAGATTGGTTTGCAGTAACCGGTTCCTAACCTGTAGTATAACTTTACTGCTGTTGTCCCATGCTGATGTCTCCAAGATGAAAGAGGCCATCCCACTGTCATCCGTGAAGTAGGTCTTGGTTTGCTTCCTGCTCCCATAGGACACTGTAAGAATCACCTTCTTGTTCTTTAGGTGTGTCCCATTGGCACTTTTGAGTTCCAGCTGTAACGATGCAGAGAACAGTCAGAGAATTGGAGACCTCAGGATAGAAAATCCACCTCCCAGTAGAAGTCCCAGTCTGCCTCTCTGCAAAGGGACTCTAGTGTGAATTTTAACTTCTCCAACCCTTCCCCATTTATGAGCAGCTATCCCATGCGGCAAAGCCACAGATCCTACTGTCACACCTTTGGATAACCTCTTAGTAGATATGTCAAAGGAGGGACTGGGACAGAGGATTGTGCTGGCAGCTTTGAGCAGCTCAGAACAAGGAGACCCCTGGGCACTTCTGTGCCTACCACCTGCTTGGGCTGAGCTGCTGGGCTTTCCATGTTTCTTCCCTTTTCACTCACATTTCCATAGTAGGGAGCTCCTTGCTGATAGTAGTAGCTTGTCCCCAAGAACTGGAGAGTTGTGATATCAAAAGTGACCTTGCAGTTTTCAGTGGCGTTGAACTCCACCCCTGGGAAAGACAGGAGGCACATGCAGGTGAGTACCATGTGTCCAAGCAGGCATCAAGATTGGATGAACTCAGCTAAGGGGTGCACTATCATAGGGGATTGTAGTTTCTCCATGCAACTTCAGGAGTCATTTAACATACACACACACAGAGTCAGCTATAGTGCCTCCTACATTCTGACGTGACAGAATGGCAGCAGTCTGTCAGGAGGTCTCTGTCAGACAGTTCTCAAACACTCTTTCCCACTTTAAGATGGTCCTACTCATAATCATGCTCTTCCGTTCTCCCTCCCTCCTCACAGCAGTCACTAGAAGGCAACATTTTTCCTTGCCTTTCCCATGTCAGTTTGCAATCTGCTGTCTTGTCATGCCTGCCCATCTGAAATCACTGCAGTTGTTTGATAAGTGAATGTGTGTCACCGCTTTTAGCAAGGGGCTGCAAAACATTTTCGTGTAAGGAAGGCTTTGCAAAATTTTCTGAGAGAGGGAACCTTATAAGAAACATTATCTCCCTATCTGGGATGTGGAGATAAATCTAATGAGGGGCTAATAACAGTACACAGTAAAGGGCCTTGGTTATCCCTAGTTGCTCCGAGTAACATCTCATTCCAATGGACTGTCCTAAAATATGGTTTAAGAACAAGAGAACCTGGTCTGGACCACCTCCAAACACATTTTTAATGTGATGAGAAGACAAGAAAAAACAGCTCTTGCCCATCTCTGTCAAAACAAAATGACTGCCAGAGCTGGACTGTCCACAGCAGCTTGTAGAGGAGCAAGCACACTGGTAAAGCCCATCCTGCAGCTTGGGAGAACTCACATATCCGATGTTATGATACATAAAAACATTCATGTTGTTATGGTGCTCCCAGGGAAGACATAGCCCTCCAAACATTTAACCTCATGGGAGCCAGTGCTGAAAGCTCCAACAGTTTGATCAGAAGACACAAGGATCCATAAGGGATCTTATGGATAAAAACCCAAAGACAAGTATATTTTATGAGTGCAAAATAAAAGATTTTCCACAAAGTGTAGAATCAGTTTTTTCTACCTGTTCCACTTTCTTTCAGAAAAGCCTCAGCCTCCAGGTTGAAATCATAATTATCACCATGCTTCCGGTGGAAAATCTTAGTATTCACTTCAGTGGAAAAGCAGCCATCCTCATTTGTCTGGGAGTATGAAATTGTATTTGTTAACCAATCATGAAGGCAAAAGAGTATTCTGTCTCTTTGCCCTTGTTCCTCCCTTTTGCAAGAGGAGCGGGTGTCTCACGTGCTCACCTCGCCAGCGTAATCCTTACAAATACTGCGCTTGGCTTTGGAAGACTTCCGGTTATAGCGGATATGTTTGCGGCACACCACAGCCTTCACGCTGCCCTGGACTGCTTTCCCGTAGGTGTACCTGGCAAAGGGAGCACAGAGGACTCACACACAAAAACACTGGCTCACGGGTGAGTAACGTCAGCTTTAGCCTGTGGTTTGCAGCTACACAGCCCAGCAGCCTGCAGTATGTTCATGGGTCATCAGCGCAGCAGAGGAGGCCAAGAAGAACAAATGACCTCATCAGACTGAGACAGAAGGCAGTGGTGGGCGAGTTCTCTCCAAGTCAACACCAGTCCCACCAGGCAGGGCTAGGGGACATTGTGCTGGCCACAAGCTGAGCCATTATTCCTACAACACTGTCACTAACAAATACAGCAGAGGTGCTGTATTGCAGGGCACATGCTGCATTGAGGGAATGCACTGCCACACTTTCAGACTCACAGAGAAAGTAAGGAGAGAGAATATGGAGAAAGGTGAGAGTCCAGGAGAATTACTTAGCGAAGGATGCCAGGGTACCAACTCTTGGGGTGGGGATAGGGTTGGCAGAGACTATTTTGAGCTCAGTTATTGATGGCTGTGCATTTTCCAAACCAGTAAAAATGCAACTTCTGCCATGATAAGTCAGCTCACATGCCACAGACGTGGAGAGGGAAGCTTTCCTCTAGGATGGTGACCACCCGAGGCATCTGGATGGAGACACTGAACTTGGGCAGCACTGTATGAAAGCAAGAGAAATATAATTCAGTGAGAATAGAAAGAGTTCGTTTGTTCCAATCCTTCCAAAGTGGTTGTTTACAGAAAAAAGTCTCTCCTTTCGTTCCCTGACTACCAGCACTGGGCCTGGTAGGAATATACCAACAGCTCAGCCAGAAGAATGGCATGGGAGTGGCAGCTTGAGTCTCCTCCCCAGAACACAGTTGTGGGACAGTCTCAGTCCATCCTGAGGACATGGGGGAGGAGAAAGCCAGTGGGCCTGGGTGAAAGTCAGTCATTACACCTACGGGCAGGCAGTTGCACTACCCACGTGAGAGCACAACCAGCATAGCTGTTCACAGCTGCATGGCCCATCCAGCTCTGTGTGAGGGGGGAGCTGGAGGCTGGCAATACATCTTTCTCTGCTGCCACCAGCTTCCTGAGACTCTTACCATACTCCTCTACCCTGAAGGTGCGTGTGAGGTCAGGCATTTTGATGGTGTACTCTCCAACCGGTGCTTCCGCAGCCAGCGGGAAGGACAGATCCACAATGCCTCCCACAGGTGTAACATCCAGCCACTGTGCAATTCGGTTACCCTTGGGGTCCTGCACAGGTGTAGTAGAGAGTAGTTACTTTCCAGTGCAAAAAGACTCTTTTGAAGGATGTCCGAGGTACCAGGGCGTGGTCTGACCACATATTCTCTTGTCCTGAGAGCCCAGGTCTATGGCACAGCTACAGTGCTCAGGTGAGTTCAAGCTCAAAGAAGAAAGGACTTTTCTCCCTGTCTCATTGACAATGTAAATCTATCATCTTATTTTTCTCTAGTGGCACTGCCATCTCTGACTGCAACAAAACTGTGGTTTACTGCCTGCCTGTCTCACCAAGAGATAGAAGTGGTCCTTCTTAGAGACCGCTGTAGTCACCTGAGCTGGCGCAGGCCCCAAGGTCACTGTGGAGACACTCTGCCTAAGACACGAGCTACTGGGGAGTGATTTCTAGGGAATGATGTCTTGGATCCCCAGGAAAGACTGGGGATATTAGTCCAGGACCTCATCCAGGGAAACCATTGAGGCCCAGTCATGAAGGACAGTGTTCTCCCACTGCTTCTGGGAGGGCAGGATGCAGAACTCTGGTACAGTCACACTGCCCAGTAAGGGCCTAGTGATGACTTGATAGGTGCTTCATGTGGAACAAGTGGGCACTGCTGTTTGAAAAGGTGAAGCTGGATCAGAGTGCTGTGTTTGCATAAACTGGCATAAAGTATTGCACAGATGTCTCTGAAACTGTGTGTTTACGCAATGATTCCTTGCTGGGTATGACATGTACATTAACTACTGCCCACTGCTAGTTGGGACTGTGACCTCTCTGCATGGGTATTACAAACTCAAGCACCACCTTCAGGTGTCTTTCCTCAGCACAGTGATTACACTGAACAAACAGATTTTAAGAATAACAGCCTGAAAGCTGCTTTAGGAAGTGTTTCTAAATGTGCAGTAACAACTACAAAACGGGTCAAACTTTTCTGTATGTTAAATATACCAGTCTCCTTAAGGAAACATCAGGATTTTCACAAGTCTTCAATTCATAGGCTAGAGGGACTGAAAGTCCAGTAGCCGCTCTAGAAAGGTTTGCTGGTTTTCAGTGGCACCCATCATTTACTGCAGGGATCCCTGTGTGATCAGTGTCACAACACTGCTCTGCCAAACTTTTGTGGGCATGGAAGGAAGGAAGGGCAAGCAGTCAAGGACTGTTCCCATTCATTCTGAGAAAACTGACTTTCTGCATCCATATTTCCCCACCACCATCTCCAAACCTGCGTCTTCCTCAAGGTGAGAAGGGTTCACCACTTTCAAGAAAGTAGGTGCTTTACCTTCAGTTCCACCAGGCGCTGCTGTGGGGAGGAAAAATCAGTTACTGGTGGGATGCTTTCAGGTAAGTTACCAACTACCTCCATGGTATTTTTTATTTCCCCAACCATCCACCAGTCTTCTCTAAGCAATTCCCAGGGACTGCCCAAAACCCAACAACACGAGCAGCTCCTGTGTTGCAGATGGTGCCCAACACTGTTTGTAAGCACCAAAAGCAACACCGAGACCAGCTGTACACACATCTCCTGGCTGGGCCAAGCACTGATCTAGAAGACATGCAGGCAGCCCATAACATTTCCGTACTTCAGGTATCTTCCCTCTTGACTTACCGTTTCACTGCTGGCAATAAAGTTCTGATCCAAGGTCACAATCCGCAACTTGACTGTAAAGCAAAAGAAAAACAGGACTGGCTGAAATGAAATCAAGTCTCTCAATAGTAAATAACAAGAAGAGATGGCTAAGAAAGATGTGTACACTTGCTTCACTGAGAGGATGTGGGCAGCAGATAGAGCCATCCGCTCCTAGGCCTATGCCCATAGCCCTGCCAGGAGCTGGCAGCCTGCTAGAAAAAAAGTGTTAGGAGAGGCAGTGTGGAGCTTTCTGGGAAGGCTGGCTGTGCTGGTCAGAAACAGCATTCTTCTGGACAGTGGACCTGTGGTGGGCCACTCAGTCTTGCCTGCAGTGAAGGTCACCCTAGTGGAAAGTGTGGAGAGGCATGGGGCAAACAGTTGTACCCTGTGGTGATCTGAGCTGTGCTAGGGCAGTGGTACAACCTGTAGGACTGCAATCCTCACCTAAGGAAGTCTGTGAGGAAGAGAGGGATTTAGGGCCCTGACAGACATTCATGGCTTTGACTGGAGCAATCATGAATATAACATGGTGGCATCAACACCTTTTCTCATATGTCAAGCAAAACATACAAGCCCTATTCACAGTGGCATGAGCCACGCTGACATAGGAGAGAGATATTCCCAAACCCCTCAAAGCCTAGAAGGAAGATGAAGCCTGTGGCCCATCTCCCTTCTTGAGCAGGTCCCGCTCAGAGGACTAGAGAGTACCCCACATTTTTTGGCCTGAGGACCACTCTCTCTCTCACAAGACATGACATTTTGTCCATACCAATCTGTCCAGGTTTGTACACAGGTTTGTCTGTCTGGATAAAAGTCTTCTTGTCTGCGTGCTTGATTAGGACTTTCTGTTTCTTCTGAAACTCCGAGTTGGCTTCCATGACTGTGATAACAACAAAAGCCACTTCATCAGGGTTTCCAACAGGAGGAGGGACCTGCAGGTATAGTTACAACCATCATTCAGGGTGGATCCCATTCATTGATCCCAAAGTTTTTGGAATAACAATTATGATATTACTTTTGGGTTGCTCCAGTTCTTCTTGCCCTGAAAGACCTCACAGAACATTTCAAAAAGTTTTCTAGGAGAGTAAAATATTAGTGGGGCTACATAGCACGAAGGACACTGGCAGACCTATGCATGCTGAAGCAGAAGATTAATTGGCCAATGAAGATGTCCTCATGGGAAGACACAATACTTTGCATTCCTGCCCAGCAAGAGCAGAACTCATGCAATATCCACCCTAGTGAGAACCCTTGAAAGTATCTTCCTCACCTGGAAGCTTGTGCAATGAAAGAAGTGGAGCTGAGAGATGGACTGACTGATCAGAGTCTCATTTCCAGCTCTGCTTTGCAAGGTGACTGACACATGGATCGGGACTGCTTGCTCTCTGCTGAGCTGGAGACACATTGTCTCTGAGAAGGGGTAGTAGAGCTGAGACGGTATTGCCACTGCATAGTTTCTGTTGAAAAAGGTAAAAAAAAAAAAAAAAAAAAAGTCAGGTTAAACTGACTTTCTAAGAGGACAGGTTTTGACCTGTATCTAGGTGCTTCCTAAGAGGTTTCTGGTCTCTTCTTTCCGCTGTCATGACACCAGTGGGACACGACACTGTACTCACCTGTGGGTACTGCAGACATTAACACCGAGGCGGCACTATATGCTGCATGCACATGTAAAAAGATAAAGTCACTGCCTTACAAATTGAAAGTGAAGATAAGGTGAAGGGACCTCCCCACATCACCCAGGGATCAGCAGCAGCTTGGCTTTCTTAAAGGTTTCCCGAGTCTTCAATGTTTTCACTGAACCACACTACGTTATCACCATTGGTTTTGTTGGCTGGTTTTCCTACTACTCTTGGGCTCAGAAACAATGCCCTATGCGAGGGACCCAGTGTCCCAGCTTCAGAGACTCATGAGCACCCTCACTTCAGCTCCCGACACTCTTGTCCTCTTTGCTCTCTACTTGCTCTCCCACCTCTGCATCTACTCTGGGCTGCGTCCGTAACACCGAGAAGTTGTTTGCAGTTTGTTTGTTTTCATCTTTTACTGCACTGCAGCATCTAGGACCAACAAAAAGCCAACATGCAAGAAGGTTCCAAAACTTCTGTCACTGACTCCTCCCACTGCCTGCCTCTGGGCAGGCTCAGCCAGCAGCATGTTTTGCAGCAAGCAGAGGGCAGGGCCTGGAAACATCGGAACAGCAGGAGGAAGGGAGGTGACCTGCTGGCAGTTCTCAGCTGGAGCTCAGCAGCCCAGCAAGAGGGAGGCAAAGTCCTGCTGGCCCAGAGCCTTTGACTGCTGTCACACTTGAGTGCTGCCAAGCCGCCTTGAGGATCTCAAAACACATACCAACAACATTTTGTTTTTCCTGCTTAAGCTGACTCATGGCACCTCCCTCCTGCCACTTGCACCAAAGGATGGGATGAGCACTAAAAACTCACTGCTTGAAACCTCCCATACCTCCCTCACTCCTAGTAATCCTTTACCCTGGAACATTTTCTCACATCCCTTTAACAATTAATCCCTTGGCCTTACCTTCTGAGCTATAAAAGTAACAAAGAGCATCTCTGAGGCTGTCATCCAAGGGTCTCAAGATCCAAGCTGGATCATGAATATATGAGAAAATTGGAATACAGGCAGGACAGCAGACAACCTATTGAAGCAAGTGGTATGTCCATAAAGCAAAGCTTCATGCTGAAGGTAACAGTGGCAAGCAGGTAGCAGTAAAGCACGTGCTTTCCCTGGGAGCTTGTCAGCCTATGGAATGTGTCCTAGAGGAAGTACTCCCACTGGAGACATTTGTTAAAACTAGACTTGTGCATGCCACACCACATGCAGCAGGAGGGAACCCAGCTAGAACCCACTGGCATATTTTCCTCTGTAACATCTACTGTTCAAGCACAGTCATGCTTCTGTTTGCACTTGTGCCATGGCTGCAAAAGCAAACGCCTTCAAAAAAGCAAGAACAAGTTCACAAGCCAGGATATCCCAGCAGTGCCTGCTGGAACAGGAATTGCATTCCTGACAAAGTATATGAAGAAAAGCTGTGCTGGGAATTGTCCTTGACAGAGGTCTGAGAAAAGGTGCAGTGGGAGCAGATGGCCAGCCAAGCCTGAACGAACACACTGCTTTACCAAGAGCATCCCTATTAGATACTTGGGCTCAAGTTTGCTCAGTTTGTAAAGGCAAACTTTAGCTTTGTTTAGCTTTGCTGGCTAAACTATTAAATGGTGACCTATGACTCTGGGAAGAAAAGCTTAGCCCAAAGGAAACATATTCTGGAACACAGTAGGAGACATGAGATATTGGCAGGTCAGAATTAAGCACATGCAGAAAGCTGGCAGGGTTGTTCTGCCTGGAGTCCGTGCTGAAATATATGGTCTACATCAAAGGCACTAAAGAAAGAGCCAGTTAGCAGGGGGAATGTGGGGAAAGGGCACATGGAAACCAAGCAAAACCTCAGGAACATGAGAAATTATGCCTCTCCGGAAAAACACTCCTCACCTTAAGACTTCTGTCCCATTTCTGTTGTATTGCCACCCCCCACCAGGATCCCTCACAGACCAGAGCACATTTGCAAAGCAGTAAAGTTCTTACAGCATTGCAGGCATTCCAGCTGTGCTAGGCAGGAGAAGGATGCTGCCCCACAGGAGAATGATCCTCCACATAGCTGATTGCAGGTCGAATTCCTCCAAGGAAAGCTTAGCCACTCCTCAGTACCCCCTTGGCCCCTGCTCCTACTGTCTTCCTTCTCCCCCTCATCCAGAGCTGAAGGAGCACGCAGCTCCTGCCCTGACTGGACGCCTGTTCCTCCCTTGGCTTCAAATCCAAGGTGGAGATCAGGCTGCTCGTGGCTGGAATGTGGGCGGGAGAAAGGGGTGGCGACAGTGTTTACTGCCTGCAAACCAGAGGCAGCTGCTTCGAGATTTTGTAAGGCTTGTTGGTGTTTCTCTGGGAGAGGGCTTGTCTGCCTTATGCAGCACAGGTGGTGGCAGCAGGAGTACTTAGTTACTGCTTTTGGTACTGGGGCCCAATTTGTAAAAAAATTTTTCCCGATTTTTTTCTGGGACGACATCAGAAACATCTGGATACAAATTAATTCTTTGTGATGTCGGTGGGTTTTTCTCCATAGTTCTTCTTCGATATTATTTGCTTCTTACTGACATTTCACTCCTGACCTGCAGCCTCCAGTCGGACTAGCCCAGGGCTTCACGTGCAGCTCTGCCAGTGTCCCCATTCCTCCCTGGAGGAAGGGAAGAACTTTAGCATTTTATTATCTTCTGGTTGTCTTTCTGGTTTTTGTCTCGCTAGTTTAGACTTGAACTCAAACCCTGTTTTAATTTTGGAGCATCAAGTATGCTCCCAGATCAGTGACACACAGTGCTTTAAACCTGAGGTTTATCTGCAATGTCAGTGCTAGGTTAAAGGCTAATTACATCAGACTGCTCTAAGAGAGTGGGTGCTAAGCACACATATGGGGACTGTGCCAAAGTAAATCCAGGGGATTGCTTCAGCTGGGAGCAAGGCATGGGTAGATGGCAAATTCTCTTTATGCTTGTGTACCTTTGGTTGTGCTCTGCTGAAACACAACAGGGACCAGGGCAGAATGAGGACGTCCACCTTCAAGTGAGGTTGTAACTAGAGGGCAAATTCATCCAAGCCCTGTACACTTCACTGCTGCCGCTCGGGAGATGCAAACACAAGCATGCAGTGCCCAGGAAGAGTCTGGAGGAGATGGGTGGTGGTATCAGTTTAGAATCACCTTATGGCTGGGGGAATCTGTCAGAAGACTGGGCATCCAGCTCGGGCACATGTGTAGTAGAGACTTGATAAAACATGTGTGGACTTAAAATGTCATGCTTTATTTGGAAAGGCGTTACAGCGGAACTATGAGGGGAGCTGGCATAGGCAGCAAGAACTGCCCTGGAAAAGATTCTGTACCCAGGAAGGTCAGACATGGATGGGTGGACAAAGGTAGTGATGCACGGAAAGGAGGTGATTTGAAAGGTTTTTACTCCAAGCTCTGAATAATGACTGGAAGAGGAGAAGATCACAAATATTGCTTTTTAAAAGCTGAGGATGCTTTTTACAAGCTGAGAACAGTAGTTCATGTGCAGATTTGGCTCTCATCAGATACTGCAGCCAGGATCCAGACCAACCACAGACGAGATGAGACTCTCTCAAGTCCCCTTCAGCCTCAGTTAGAGATACATATTCCCACATATCCCTTCTTGGTGTCCTGGCACCCATAGCCTGGAATACCACCTGAATGTAAATGTGGGTGGAAAATTGTGCTATGTGACCTTCACTCTGCTGTTGGTGGGAGCAAGTAAATATTAGCTAATGTCATTAGCCTGGAAAAGATATTATCTCCATATATTAACTCCCCTACTCTTTGAACCTAGGAATATCTGAGAGAGTATTTAGGATTGCTCCAACCCGTCAGTACATGCAGTTCTCTCCTTCAGTGTGGATCTTGTCAGCTCTCTGTCCCAACCCAAGCAATGGGAGCACCACTGCTCCTCTTAGCCCTGACCCTATTCCCAGTTGCAGCTGCAGCAAGCCTGGAACCGTGAGACTCTCTCCTTTTGCTTTTGGGGGGCTTGGTGGAAGGGCCTGTCATTGAATGGTGGTGTTGAGGGGCTGCACTCTCTGGCATCACAGACCTGCATGGTGGGGACCAGGTTCCCAGGGAGGCTGAGCAGACACAGCTCCTGCAAAGTCCCGGGCATCGAGCACCGCTGCAGGGGCAGCCCCTGGTGTTGGCTTGTGCAGGCACTGCACTGCACACACCACAAAGCTACAGAGGCCACAGGAGTTTTGCCTCTGTTCATCCTGTGCCGGTGGGGCTGAAATCTGGTGTGAGGACTGAAGTGTTATGCCTCAGCCACTGAGTCTTCGGCTTCATTCCTCACACAGCCTTGCTCTGTGTACTTGCAATTGGAGCATCGTGCACTGGGCAGCTTTGTCCTGGCTGGTGGCAAGGTCTCAATTTCACAGAGAAATCGGGAGTTCTCCACACCGGGCATATTCCTCCTTTCTGGTTTGGAAAGGACCTTAAAACTGCTAAACTTCCTTCAGTGCAGTCCTCTGGACATTTGTCATCCTTGGTCTACCTCTTCATGAAAGCAGAGGAGATGGATTCTGGCCTGTCAGCCTCAGCCTCTGACTTGTTTTGGAACATGTACTGCTCTCTTCTAGTCACTATATGGTGGTGTTCCCTGCTATTATTCAGCAGTCACATGAGGAGAAGCTCTACATTCACTTCAGCTCCCTAACAGAGGCTGTCCACCTGGCTGTCACCTTGCAGACAAAAACCCAGAATCACACACTGGTGGAGCAGGATGTGGAGAAGCCAGGCACTTTTCAGAGCATCACCTTCCAGGTGAGTGTAGATGTGGCTACTGATTTGACAGTGGATGCTTTCACGTTCACACAAGAGCACGGCACTTCTCTGGGTACACTGTCCTTTTCCTTGCCATAGGTTCCAAGCAGGCCAAGTATATTTCCCTACCAGTGCTAGGCAAAATACAACAGTGTCCTAGAGTCTAGGAAAGTAAGGAACCTTTCCTGTGTAGAAAAAAATCTGTTCTTTTGATCTGTGTCAGTGTATTTCATCCTACTTAAAGCGTGGTGCTAAACATTTACTTTCAGTTTACTCAGTGTTTTCCCTAAAAATGCTTGTATATCACAGCAAAAGTCAATGCATTGGGAATACATTCTTTTCATCCTTGTTTCCTCAGGAGCCTGCCCCTTCAGCTCCAAGAGGACCATTCTGCTCTAAAGCTGCATCTACATTGCCAGATGTAGTTGCAGTCTGCACAGACATTGAGCTTGCTTTAATTTAGCTGTGAAGGTGCTGAACCCACAATGAACTGAATTTCACCAAGGCACTCTGGATATTTCTGGAGTGGCTTGAGTTCCTGTTGCTAACTGCTGTAGTTAGCTTATCTAGACAGACTGACTACAGAACCTTCAGCTACATCTCTGGAGAGCCATGGAGATGTGTGCGGTGCTGAGGGTCTACAAACTGCCCCTGTCTTCCTCAGCACTGCACAGAGTCGCTGTGCCTATGCCCTGATTGTCCTGCAGACTCAGCAGAATTCAAGGAGGGGCTGTAGTCACTTTTGGTTTTTACATCAACCCAACAATGATTAACTAAGAGTTTGGTGCCAGCCCTTAGGAGGGAGCAAGTCCTGGTTCTGAAAAGCCAATGAAGTCTGCTGTTAGCAAAAAATAAAAACCACCAAAAAATCTTTCTCCTGCTGAGCTCAATCTTTCTGATGCTGAGATGTCCTATGTTTGCCTGATCAGTAGCCCATCTCCCATTACTCCAGATCTGACCTTCCTATGGTTTTACCTGGTTCCATAAAACTCTCACATTTATGTTAAGTGAGAGAATTACATGTCAGTCAGTTCACTCTTAAGTTCATGAACAAGGCAGTGACTGCTTCTCCCTAGAATCACAAGTAGGTTACAGAGCCATACAGAAAAATTTGGTCTCTGAAGTTCAGAGATTTTTTGAACAGTGAGATGATGTCTTATATCTGGGATAAGATGCAAAGTCTCTGATGATTTTTTTTCCATTTCCTTGTGTCAATCAACCTAGGTGCCAGACCTCATGTTAATTCCCAAGAAAACAGATGGTCCCATGTCACAGGTAGGATATGTCTCTTGTCTACCTCTCCTCTTACAAATTAGAGGGCTTCAGCCTCTCCTGTGCCTGAGCCATGTTAATGTTGGAGATACAGGGTGGGAAAGATAGTAAAGAGGAAAAATAAGTGTGCAAAGAGGCAGACATGACAAACAGAAAGGCAGAGAAAAGAGAATGAAGAAGCTGGACAACAAAAAGAAGCCTATGACTAGGGAAAGGAGAGACTTAAATCACAGGAGATGCAGGGAGGAGGGGGACATTGGAGATTTTGGAAGGACAAGTGCCTCTGGTTCTCTTTCAAGCTCTTTGTAGTCTGAGGGAATTTGTTTTTTTTTTAACCTGACAGCCAGAGGAGGTGGTTTTTCTGCATGTCCTGATCCACAGTGGAGACAATGTGCTCCTTGAGGGTCACAAGAAAGTTCTGGCCAAGCCCCAGAAGAATATAATTCTGATAGAGACAGACAAGGGCTTATACAAACCTGGAGAAACCGGTAAGGCAAGAAGGCTGCATATGGAAATGGGGAGGGAAGGGTCAAAGTAGTTGCCATACCTGGAGGGAAGATTTCACCAAGTGCAGCACGCTAAGGTTGTTGGAGATGGAAGGAAGCAGATCTCTGTTATCCAATGTTTCTAGGAACAGTCGGAGTCAAGATGTTCCCCTCCAAGGTGTACTACACCAAATTCCCAGCCTGCTGCTCCTGGGGGTTGTTTTGGTGTCACGTCTCTAGTGAGACCTAAAAGGAAAGCCAGGACTCTCCAGGACACTGGACAAGTTGTTTTTTGAAGATTGTTGTTCATAGCTGAGTAGAACCTAGAGTGACAGTTCCAAGATGTAGAATTACAGAGAGTTGCCCCACAGTCTTCACAATATGAAGGGACTGCAGACAGACCCCACTACAGATAACCCCATGGTTTACTCCAACTTTGCAATCTTTCCAGGTAAAGGCAGTGGGCTTCTACAGTGCATAGCTGTGTATAAGCCTCCCAGACAAAGCCCTCTGGGGTGGGAGATGCTGGGGAGGGCTGTTTGGGAAAAGACCTGAATACCTCTGAGGTGAACAGAGAGACATGAATACTGGAGCACAGAAAAGGAGAAGCAGGTTTGTGCGAGGACATGTTGCAGCCAGAATGCTTTACTACGTTTTTCTTTATATCTACAGTGAAATTTCAAATTGTGAATCTTGATGAGAACCTTAAGGTCTTTAAAAATGAGGTGAGTATCACCTTGTGCCTTTCTAGAAGTAGTAGCTTCAGTGTGAGACACCTCGAGGGGCTCATGAAAGGGATATCTCCCTTCATGCCTGTTAAACCATAAGAATAAATTATCTTTGGAGGAAACCACTCAATCACTAGTCCTTTGGAGAAAGACCAGTGTAAGCTGGCACAGAGGGAGGAGGAGACGTACTGTGGGGTCTGGATGGGGCAGAAATTTCTGGTCAGGGACCCATGTCAGGCAGAGTTCTTTATACTGGTTCACATGGATGCTATTTTATAAAACTGAGATTGTGTTTCTCTTGTTTTTACAGTATTCCCAGATATGGCTGGAGGTAAGTGACAAAGCAGTGACCAAGGGAATATATCTGTCTCTTCTACTGTCATCTTTCACTCCTAGATTTGAGCCACTTCAGAAAGTTATGGTTATAGTTCAGGTTCAGCCAAAGGTTTTTCTACATGGTCAGCCTGGGTTCTTTCATTCAAACCAGTGCCTCTGTGGAGCACACAGCTCAGCTAGAGGCAGGGCGTACCGAATGTTTGCCCAACACCTTGTCTGCACAGAGCACAGAACACAGGGACAGGGGCGCAAGAGATGCAGCACAGCTGTTTTTCCTTCCCATGGTGATATGATATTGCCACTTCCTAGTAGCTTTACTGTTCTTGGCAGCCTTTGTAATTCCAAAGTTTACTAAAATAATACTGGAGGGAAGTGAAGGTATCTCTCCTGGTGAGCTGGAGTCCTCTCTTCTGGGTCAAGTTGAAGCCCCTGTAGTGCCTTCTTGTGCCTGAGTATGGCTGGACCTGCCAGGTACGTGTGCTCCCAATGTGACTCGGTGGCTTTGCGTGTCCTTTTCCAAGTAGGATCCTGAATACAACCGTATTGCTGAGTGGCTGAATGTAAAGTCAAATCATGGCATTGTGGATCTATCCTTCCCCCTGGCGTCTGAAGCATCCCTTGGGAATTATACCATCTCAGTGCAGCAGGACATGGCTCAAAAAACCTTCACTGTTGAGGAATATGGTGAGACTTGAACATCAGAGGGCAGGGAAAAGCAATGTGAGAGTAGATGGAGGAGAGAGCAGGGTGATGCAGCTGTGTTCATCCCACCTTTTGCCTAGAGAGAACAACAGAGTGGGGATAAGAATGGACGGGTCTGTGTGCACACCTCACATGGGGCTGGAGATTCTGCAGCTGCAAAGGGTACAGAGGAGAGGCTGTGGGCTGGCATCTCATTCTACCTGCATCTGGGCCCTGTGATGAGCAGTTTTTGCTGCTCATTGTCACCCTTTTCTGGGCTAGGTTTGCCATCCACTCCAGACAGCTGCTATAATGGGAAGTGGAATCATGTCTTGGTCACATTAATTGGTATTGGTAAAGACAAAACCATGTGCCATATAAGCGTTTAAGCTTGGCTGAGCTGGAGTTGAAAGCAGTCTCATGTGCAATTGTAACAGCGAATACAGGGTGATGTGGCTGGAGGGAGCAACCCTATTGCAGCATGGTGATGAAGAACTGGGGACATCACTGTCTTTCCTTCATCTGGACTGCGGCTATAACACAACTTCTGTCAGTGTCCATGCTCATCCATACCATCCATTGTTTTTTTCCTCCACCCTTATCTTACTCTCTTCCATACAGTGCTGAAAAAATTTGAGGTGAAGATTGAGCACCCTCCACATATCACTACAGCAGATGAGGAATTTCAGCTGGATGTCTGTGGCAAGTGAGTACATGACACCGTTGTGATCTCTGCTCTTTGACTCCACAGTCACCTCCAGATTGCTCATAAACAAGACGTGATCTTCCATTTGTCGATGTGATCTTTTTGCATTACCCTGTGTTCTGGGGAGACAGATCACTCTCTGGAATGGGCTCCTTCTCACACCTTGTCACTTACTGTGAGGCTGAAGGGCACTAAGGATGCTGGGTATAGTGGGTGGAGAGGGATGCAAAATGATTTTAAAGGATGAGCTAAAGTTCCTGAGCAAACAAGGTACAGAGCAAAGTTCTCCAGTCGCCACTTCCCCGGATGAGGATGGGAGGTATCCTAGATCAGTATTTCTGCTGACAGTCAGCAGACTGTCTTTTGATGAATGTTTCTCTCTTTTGGCATAGGTATACCTATGGGAAGCCTGTTCAAGGGAAAGTAGAAATTACTGTTATGGCATTGTCCCAGGCCATGGAAGACAATTTTACAAGTTCTGCGATTCAGAAGCAAAACAGCTGGGTAGGTGAACAAATAGGAGATCGAAAAGTATCATGTGCTGAAAATGTGTTTCTGCCCCCTTAACCCGCCTCAGTGCACCTCAGACGGGCACCAGCCTGTTCAGTCTAGTGCCTTCCCAGTTGCTGGACACGATCAGACCATTGATTCCTCTTCCTGTAACCCTGCTGCTTGAATTACTGCTCTAGCTGTGCATATGTGACTCCGTGCTTCGGGAGAAGGTGTAAGATATGGGAAGCAGTGGTGCCCGGGACCTTTTCCAAGGGTCTGTATCATATTGTATGCAATCAGATCACGCCATCAGGTGGGCCTGTTCAGATCACCGGCCTTTCCAGCCCTGTGGCCACTCCCACCAACAAGCAGGCTATCAGAGCATCCCATGGGCAGTGGATCCATGCCCTGTTTCTTGCTGTATCTATGCACAATGGATCATCTTAACCTTGCTAGTGTCTGGTCTGAAATTATGTCCGTAGCTGGTTACGCTTTCCTCTCATTTGTGTCCATTATATATTTGTGGTTAAGCTTCACATTTGTTTTTTTCCCACGGGTTTCAGATGGAGCTCTTTTGGCCTGAGAGCTACAGGAAAATATTTCTGAATGTCAGACCAGCCAGCAACGAGCCAGAATATAAAAATCTAGCTGGATCCCTGCATCTTTCAAAATGCACTCCAGCTGGAATGCTGTACGGTCTTAGCTGTGCAAAACACCAGCTGAATGCCAGCTCCACATGGCACGTAAGAGGCCCTGAAAGGTTCTGAGGAGCACTTCACAGGCATGGCTAGAAACACTGCCTGTACCCAGGCTCTGCCTCAATGCTTGGCAAAGCTCTTGCCATCTGTACCTGGCAGGATGCCCCTGTTTAATATGGCCATGTCACAGGAATGGTCATGTCTGGAAAGCCACACTGTTAGGCTTTATTCATCAGGGCCATAGCATTTCAGGGAGACCTTTAGCTCACATAATGAAATTCATGCTCTCTCAGCTACAGGATTTGGGCTGAATCCAGTCTCCAGAGTTTGTCTGTGACATAATTAACCCTTATGTGATTTGCCTTAAGTACTTTCTTTTTTTCCACTTTGTTGGTGACTATTTAATTCAAGCATATTGATTTTCTTTTCTGCCTAAGGTATCCATGATGGGTTTCTGCAGTTAGTGTTTGTGAGCTTTCCTCTGTTCCAGGAATATGTGGAAATACTTCTTTAGGATTGCCTGGCATCTGTGGAACAGTTTGTTTTCCTCCACACCACGCTCTTTCTCTCTGTTCTCCTCTCTCTCTGCAGACAAATCAGGATGGCTGCGCTACTTTCACAGTGAAGACAGAAGCTCTGGAAATAAATGAAGCTGACAACCGTATAATTGCAGTAGGAAAAATGGTGGAAAACGGAACAGGTACTAGATAATATGTGTAGCATTCTCTTCTTCACAGGCAACATTTTTGGTTTTGGTCTTTCTGTGGCAGTGGAATTTCTTTTGAAACAGTAACTTGAAGGTTCCCAAATCTTCCGTCATGATAATGGTCTCTATTCTAGTACCTCTTCCATCTGTTTTCACCAGATTTCTTAATCCTCTCCACCATTCACCTTCCTTCACATGTATGATTACCTGGACACCAGGGTGTTCCTCAGCCAGGTGCAAAGTGCTGGACTGCTTATAACTAAACAGTTATCTAGTTTCCCTTTATCTTCAAAAAACGTAAACAAATAAACATATAAGTAAATACTTATAGGCTATGATGCATCATATCATGAAGCAGAAAGCCTAGAAAGCTTGAAAGAATCATATTCTATCAGAATGTATTTTCTCTCCTAAATTTAGAGCTTGTAGATGTTGTAGGTAGTGCTGAAGTGCCTTTTTGTCCTCTGCTTCTCTAAGAGCACTGCTTAGGATTCAACAGATTTTTCATCTCCCCGCTCAGGAGTACATTCTGTGGAAACGGCTCTAATTCCTGTTGCAACGATAATGAAATCTGTGGAGTTTATCAACCTCCATCCATTCTACAAACGTGGGATACCATACACAGGGAAGGTAACATTCATGGATCCCTTCCCTGCTGAGAATGCATCATAGATATAACCTTTTGCAGGTAGAAAGCAACAGTCTCCAGGAAAGTCAATGCTGCTCTGCTGGCACCCAGAAACTAGGAGTGAAGCCTCCTGTAGAAGAAATTTTTTCACCCCATCCTAACATACTGTATTTCCTGGACTGGAATTTTGGGGCCAGCTGCAGTTTCTGGAGGCTTCCCCAGGAGCATCTCCTGAAATTAGTCTGTGCATATGAGATGGGGGTGGTGTCAGCAGGCACATAACATTCCCTGTGGACAAATGCTCATGGTAACTTGGCAGAAATCTCTAAAGCCTTGCATATCAGTTCACTGGCAGTCATTTCTGACTCAGGTCCCCTGGGTGATGCTAGGACTGCTGTTCCGAGGCTAGAAACACTTTCACCTGGGCCAGTACTGACCCCAGCATGGAGGGCAAGAAACAGCAAGAGTTAAGTTGTTGGAGACAAATCTCTTTCTGATCATCAAAGATCCTGCAGCATTGTCCAAGAAACAGCTCAGGATCTGAGGAATTAACCTTTACCCCCAGTAGAGGTGTCTCGTTTTCCTGTATTACCATTTTGTTCCAGTCCTGGACAGCTTCAAATTGTTGGTTTCGTGTATTTATTGGACTTTTGTTTGGATCCTTCCAACCAGTCTGAAAGGTAGAAGGGCTGAGGGACCTCAGTGATAGAAGCAGTTAATATTAAGCACTGTCAGTGCCTCAGAGTCTGGTACAATAGGCTATTAACTTCCTCCCCTTCCCTACAGATGTTCTGCCACAGTGCAGAGTCTCCCCTCAGAAATGAAACAGTCCATCTAATAGTTGACGTCAATGACGAGAAGATACAGCTGTCACTCCTCACAGATGAGAAAGGGGAAGCTCACTTCACACTGGATACCACTAACTGGAACAGCACGATGGTTTCTCTGAGGGTGAGTATCAGTCACTGAAACTCTTTGGTCTGGTGTGGGGTGTGTCCCATGACAAGATAAAAGAGGAAAAATGAGATTGTGGTCAAATCTACTAGGCTTAGATTTTTGCTAAAACTTTGTAAGGGAAAATCTCATAAGACACTTTAAAATGACATTTCAACAAATTGTTTTAAGCATACAGATGTGCAGTCTGCCATCAGCTCAGGTGATAACAGAGTTTCAGCAGGTGTACAAGTTCCCTTGCATCACTTGATACTAATTGTATTGCCACCTTGTGTTTATGTGCTCGGAAGGGTACCTACAAGCCTCCAACTGATGACAGTCCATTTTCTGCTGAAAGTGAAATAGAGGACAGCTTCCACTGGCTGAAACCTTTCTACTCTGAGAGCGACAGCTTCCTTGAGATCAAGGCCAAGAATGATGTGATGTCCTGTGATCAAGAGCAGGAAGTGCAGGTGGATTATATTATATCCTTTCCCAGAATAAACTCAGCTCTGAAGAAGACCACATTGATTTCTACTACTTGGTGAGTGCAGAAGACAGCTGATTCTCAGGGCAAGGTTATGCTTACTGGCATTTTACCCTTTTCTCACACCACAGAGATACTCAAAGGAAAGGTAAAGCTACTCCTAGACACTCAGTTTGTGACTTTGGTTCTGCCCAAACCTGCACCTGCTTTCCAGTTCCTGGACCTGCTCCTAGCCTCCAGCTGTGTTGCTTCGTTATCCATGTCTTGACCTAAGCTTGGGCGATAGATGCCTGCCATTTGCCCTACTTTCTTTTATGTTCACATGGGTGGCAGTGGAGGGCTAGCCTGAACTCTGCCCAGAAGGTGTGCCCCAGATGTCCATCTGTGTCTAGGGCAATCTGTCTGAGAACTAAGAGGCAATCTGTGGGGTAGCTGACATCCCCTCACCTATATCTTTGCAGGGAAAAGCTTGAAAGGCCCTTGCACAGGGCCTCAATGCACACCAGAGGTTTGTAATAGTGTTTTGATGAAGTCCACTTTAAAGAAAGTGAGTCAAAGCAAGGGTGTGACTGCAGCCTAGCCAAGAGGTTATGACTATCTTGGTTACTGAACTGGACGCATTTGTACAATCAAAAAAGACTGTATCCTAGTAATGCAAAGATCAGTGTTCACTGGGTCTTAAGAGGAGCTGCCCGTAGCTTCAGAAGTACCTCTGGCTCTGCAAGCAGCCACACCTTCTCATGGCCTAACCAACACCTCTCAAGTCCTAGCCAGCCATACCATCAGCATCTCTGCTGCAGAGCTCTGGAAATCACGTCCTGACAGAGGAACTTCTGGGGCAACATTTGTCAGACGTCATTCTCTCTTCTTGTGTTCTTTTCACACTCTCCTCATGATCTCAGAATTCAGACCCTTGAATGGCACTTCTCTTTGCTCTTCAGGTGATAGCAAAAGGCAAGATCCTTTTCAGCAGAGAGAAGAAGGTACCAATTACCCAGCATGAGAGTGAGTAAAAACATGAGAAGTTAAGTGCCTCATAACACACTCCAGAAAACTGACCACTCTCCAGTGACTGTCTGCAGGTGTTTTTCTTATCTGCAGGTGGGAAATATTGAACTGAGTTCTTAGTGGTGGTCCTCCTCCTATGACCAACACAATCTCCTCTCAATTCAGTGTCTTTCTAGGCAACTGTCCTCCTTCTGTCTTGTCTAATTGATCTAATATCCAGTCTTATGACTTTGCTGCTAATTTGTACCTTTGGAGAAGACATGAGTCAAAGAAATGGCTGGTATGCTTGGTTTATTGCTAATTTGTGACATTGTCTGTGTGGGGTGTTCTTATCTGCAGGTAGAAATCATTAAGTTCCTCTTTTGATTCTTAATGTGTGTCCCACTCCAAGGGGCTGATTCCTCTGGATGTTGTCCCTCTTCCTTGCTGCTATCTTATGCAGATCTGCAGGGCTCCTTCTCATTGACTCTGCCTGTTGGCAATGACTTCCTGCCTGACATCAAGCTTCTGGTGTACGCGGTCTTCTCGGATGGAGAGGTGGTGGCTGACGTGGAGGAGTTTGAAGTAGAAAAGTGCTTTAGACATAAGGTGAGCAGAAATCACACAAGGAGTATGATAGCATTGTTGATGTGCTCTGGTCTGCTGTAGTTCCTGGTCCTGTTTTATCCTCATCCGAATGATGTAAGCTGGATATACACAAAACCAGATGCCCAGTATTTTTGGTTGGGAAACAAGACAGGTAACCTCCTTCTCCCTGAATTCCTAGTCTTGCTCTCCACAACACCAACTGGCAAGCTTTGCTCAAGGAGTAAACCAGGTCCCCTTGAACTCTGTTTTCTTCCCCCATTCCCCATTACTGAGTTGGGAACACATTGTCCCTCATTTCTAACACAGAAGAGAAGCCTGTCTGCTTAGCTCCCTGTGGTAATTCTGGATCAGAGGGTGGTGGATGTGTGGTGATAGAGGAATTCTGGCTAGGGCTGTGTGCCTCTGCAGCCTCTTTAACCTTCCCAATGGATTTCCAGGATGGCCTGGTTCAGCACCTCATCCCCTTTGCCTACCTTATTCAAAGTCCTTCCCTCTGCTACCCAGACATATGAGTCACAGAGTCCTACTCTCCAAGGCTAAGCCCCCAGACCTTGTCTTCCTTTGCAGGTGGCACTAGAATTCTCACACAAGGAGGAAGTGCCGGGATCAAAAGTCAGACTGAACCTCAAGGCTGCTCCAGGGTCCTTGTGCTCTGTGCGAGCTGTTGACAAGAGTGTCCTCCTGAACAAGAACCAAACCCTAACAGCAGACAGCGTGAGTGCATCCTGCCGTGTCCACCCCCCTAATGTCTCCCTGCCTTCTGCCTGCATGCATGGCTGGGAGGAAGCCCATAGTACATCCTAGGATAGCTCCAGTGTTAGGTGGCTGCCCTGCCGTTCCCCTTCCCTGGCCTCTTCTGAGCAGTTATGAGGTGATCATGTTCCTCATCATCAGCTCTGCTGTGAGCCTCTGCCTGAAGGGTGGTGGATGCTACATGGCACTGCAGGGGTAGGCAGGGAGAGCTGCTTCAAGGAGATGCTGGTGCTTTCTGCTGGAGGGAGCATGCTTAGCAGCCTTCCTCACATCCACATCTCTGCTCTACCATCTTCCACCTACCAGTGAGGTTAAGCCTTTGAAATGCCCTTGCAGGGTCCTCCTATCCCTCTGCCCCAACCACTGTTGAATTATAACCATATGACAGATAAGTGGTTCTGAGCAGTTCTTTAGAAAACAGTAGCTGGAGGAGAGCACTCATAGCACATGGTGGCTAGTGAAAAGTGGTTAGTATTTTATCAGCAGTCGGGTAAATTCTGAGAATCAGAAGGGTTGAAGGCACTTACCTTAAAGCAGCTGTGTGTTTCAGAGGAATGAATTAAAAACTTGGAGCAAAAATTGAAAATCCTAATGTAAATCCACACTGTGTACCAGAGATAATAAAACAGGTCTATGCCTCATGCAAAGCTGTAAGTTAAATTACAGCAGCCCTGTGTGTTACCAAGAAGCCTCACCAAACCCAGGGGGATGCACTACACCTGTTGATCTGGTGTTCCATTTCATAGGGATGCTGTCCTAGTGCAGAGCACTTGCATCATCTACTGACAGGTATTTAAAGTAGTATTCCTTAAATACGTGGGTCAGATGTGCCAATGCCTTGTGTTTAAACTGAATCACGCATTTTTTACCCTAATTTTGCACCCTAGTGTTGAAAAGCTTGAACTGTCTTGCAGACTAAAAGCTGCTTGGCTACATCCACTCCCTGGATATATGCCCTTTAATATATATTATCCTATATGTGTTCTTTGTATTATGTCCTTTAGTATAAGCTGGGCCAGTGCCAACTTCAACTGCAAAGCTCTTCAATACGTAATAGAGGGCTACAACCCAAAAGTTTGACCCATACACGTGCTTGTTGGCCAGCTCCTTTTGAAGACCTCTGTTTTTCCATTGCAGTTGTATATGGAATTCTTTGATGATAGCTTCACAGTCGGAGGACGAGGCTTGCCTTACCGCTTGGAAGACTTTGAGGCATACCCTTGTCTGCCCCAGCAGCCCAGCCTCCACAAAAAGGCTTGGATGGGTGCACCGTGGTACCAAAGTGAGGCTGATGTCTATAATCTGTTTAAGGTGAATGCCTACACCGCCTCTAAACTTTCCCTGAGCTAGTGAGTTCCAATATGCCATCCCGAATGCCTGCAAGAAGTCATTTGTTCCTTGTTGTTCAGTGTAGCCACACTCATTTGGGCACTATGGGGAAAGCTGAGTAAGCATAGTACAAACCACCTGATTAGAGAAAGATAGTGTTAAAATGAACAAATTTGCTTTAGGCTATGGTAACTACAAAGGGGGAGTGGCAAGAATACAGCAGTAATACCTGAGTACCTCACCATATTCTGACCAATCACCACTTGGCTATTATTGTATTTACAAACTACTCTGTGTTTCATAGAGTGTCTTCTTACTTATCCTCAAAGCAGTTTTAATAAGAGGAAGTCTTTCACAGTGCGGCTTTATAGCTAACTGTCGAGACAAACAACGAAATAAACTAATGTGCTAACAAGCACGATAGCCAGAAAAGTGTTAACATGTCTGCTAACTGAAATGCAAGAAGTGCTGCTTCTGGCAGAATGCTCTTTTAAAAAATATATGCAAGTAGAAGCAACTCAAAATAGGAGAAGAAGGTAACAAAACATTGAAAACGACCCAACATGTAGTCTGAATTGCATGTCTTAAGTTGACAGAATGCTACCATAGAGATACAGACCCTGATTCCCTTCAAAAGGCATGTTACTGTGCTGTCTCCTAGATGGTTATTCCTTAGACTATGTGTCATTGCAAGGGTCGAGCGTGTGAAGTGCAGATCTAGTTGAAATCTACTTGTATGAGAAGTAATAATTGGTCCCAGTATTCCTCGGAAACTGGTTTCCATTCCTCATGCACTGGTCAGAGTCTGAGCCTGTAAGTTTATGCATATAGATATAAACAAGCAGCATTTAAAAGTGTTTCACTACTGGCCACGAGCCCCCATTTGATACCCACGACCATGAGATAGTTTCAACATTCTTTGTTCACTTTTATTTATCAATGATTTACTGTCTGTACTATTTTCCCAGAAACTGCGCATGAAAATATTTACCAACGCTAGAATCAAGAAACCTGTTTCCTGTGTGCGTCCAGACTTTGAGAAAAAGATATATCTAAGAAAACACTCTATCGCTGGTAAGGAACAGACATGAACATCTCCTTGAGTGAAAAGGCTCCCCTCTCCCTGTCCTGGCCAGCCTGCAGCTGAGACAACTGACCCCCATCCTTCACGTTTCTTGTTTGTGTGTGAGAGCAACAAAGCTTTTGTCCATTTCAATGGACCTGACTTACAAATCACAGGTAGAAGCTCAAATCTCCATGCTTTCTTCGTGTCCCTGTGTTCAGTGTTTTTCATATAAAATGTAGTGTGCTCTCTGCCAGTACTTCTACAGATTATTTAAAGGAGTGTGACTCCATTTTAGCATGCTGTCTCCCCCTGGATCCGGACCAAATTTAGATCTGTCAGACTGAGCCTTGGGCTAAACTCTATCCAACTCTGTCTCCCTAAAGCTGTGCTCCCCAAAGATACCCACACTGTGTCAGATTCTCATTGAAACACCAGCCCTGTCCACTCTTGTTCCGTGTCACAAAACCCACACATTTGTGGTTTGTGTTAGATTGCCTGTGAATGAAGAGCTAGTTTCACCTGTAGCTATATGTGCTGTTTTCTGAGGTATCACTCACTTTTTACCAGGCAGCCATGCTATCCATGCTGGTTCTGAACCTCACTCTGATGACAAGGAGAAGCCAAAACCACGAACCCTTTTCCCAGAGACCTGGATTTGGGATTTGGTCTCTGTCGGGTTGGTAACAGCCTCTGCCTTCCTTCCCCAGGGACACTCCTGGAGAATTCTCAGTGCTTCTAAGCAAGTCCTCCTTTTCTGCTTCCTGCTGTAGGGGCAATGGACTAGTGTCTCTCCAAGTTGCTGTACCTGACACCATCACAGAATGGAATGCCAACACCTTCTGTGTTGCTGAAACTGGCTTTGGTTTCTCGCCTCTGACCTCTCTTAGGGTCTTCCAGCCTTTCTTTGTGGATGTATCACTGCCATACTCTGTGATCCAAGGAGAGACTTTCAGCCTAAAAGCCACTGTTTTCAACTACCTCAAGGACTGTATCCAGGTGAGTTCCCCCGAGCAAGTTCCCCCAGTTGCATGGCCTCTGTCAGAACAAAAGCTTGAGCCCAAAGGCAAGCTCTGAGCTCCTCAGGAGCCCTAGATGCTGGCATCTGGGCCATAAAGCACAACCTTGCACTTTACGAGCCAAGGTATTTGCTGCTTGGTGCAGTGCCTGTTACTGACATTAACCGAACGTGTGCTTGTACATCCAACCACGCTCAGATCCACACCACCCTCATGGAGACCCCAGAACTAAAGGTGGATGCCTGTCCAAGCTGCCAGTTCACCAGCTGCCTCTGTGCCAACGAAGCAAAAACCTTTGTGTGGAACGTGACGGCGACCAGGCTGGGTGAGGCTGGGCGGAGGGATGTGTGGCAGCTCGTGGGAGGAGGGGTGGAATTTGCCCACGTCTGCATGTCTGGACCTAATGCTCATACACACAGCTGTCTGCTGCAAGCGCTCAGCAACGTGCCCCTGTTCTCCCTGCAGGCAGAGTGAACGTCACCGTGAGCAGCGTGGCAGAAGAGTCACACAGTCTGTGTGGTAACAGAATTGCTGTGACACCTTTGCAAGGAGGCAGAGATGCAGTGATGAAACCTCTGCTTGTGAAGGTTGGTCACATCTCAGGGTGGAGAACCCCTGGGGACAGGGATTTGTCCCATGAGGCAGTCAGCAAGATGCTAAGAGGAAGTTTAGCCCCTTCTTGGACATCAGACAAACTTGCTAAGGCATGGTGACTTCCTTTCCTGTCTTCCCTATCTGAGGTACTCTTTCTCCATCTGCAGCCAGGAGGTGTCCTACAAGAGAAGACCCAAAATGCCTTTCTCTGTCCTGCAGGTAGGGGACAAAAATTCCTGACTGCCATTGATCATGAGACCAAGATGGAAGGGACAGGGCTACTGCAAATACCCAGAGGTGGGGGGAGTTAATCAGAGAGCAAGCATTGGTGGCACCCGCCTGCCTGGGAGAACAACCACTATAATTTGTCCATATCAATCTTTCACCTGGCAATATTTCCTGTATTGAGACATTTGGTTGCAAGTCTTGGCTCCTGTGACTCGATGTCACATTATACTTCACCTGGGTCTCCTTGGATGTTACACTTGTATGAATGGCTTCTTCCATGGGATAAATATCTGGGTTCTGCCTTCCTCAGATAACACCATTTCCGAAGAGTTCCCCCTGACTCTGCCTGCAGAAGTGCTGGAGGGATCTGCCCGAGTCACGTTCTCTGTGATTGGTGAGAAAGGCTTTCCCTGCTCTTGGGTCTGTAGTGAAAAAACTTGCACAAATCTTTGGCCTTACTGATGCATTGACCCAGCTCCTCATGAGATGATCTGTAAGGGCTGTGATGTTGGCCTCAGAAATGTGGATCAAGTAATCTTTTCCAATATCTATTCCTCTCATAAGGAATGCTTCTAGGTGATCCCCAAGTGTCTCTAGGAAAAGGCACAAAACAGGATAACCTCTCCAACTTCTGTCACTGCCATCTGCCTAAGTGAACCAAAACCATCCCTGCATATTTCCACCTGCTTTGCCTCTGTAATTCCTTTTCCACCTCGGTACACACTCAAGAATGACAGCTCTCTTTGCCTTTCTTCAGACCCCCTCAAGCTTCCCTTCCTCCTGCCAGGACCACGATGGCATCCCTTCCTGTGCTGGCCTAATGTAGGAGGGGTCACCAGAAATCTCAATTGTGTCTGTTCAGTCAAGGACTGGCTCTTTTCTAGGATGCCAGTAGAGTCTAGGGAAGGCAGTAGTCCTTTTGTTTCACACTGCTCCATGTCTGCGCTTTTCCTTTCTCCTTTCTCCTGTCTCTCCTCTCAAATGTAAGGTGACATCATGGGTCCAGCACTTCAAAATCTAGACCAGCTGCTAAGCATGCCCTTTGGCTGTGGTGAACAGAACATGGTCCAGTTTGCACCGAACATCTTCATACTCCAGTACCTGAATAAGACTAAAGAACTGAACCCAGAAATTAAGGATAAAGCACTGAAATTTCTGACAACAGGTAAGCATTGTCCTTCTTTCTGCTGCTAAATGAAGCTGCTACAAATCAAGAGTGTGGGGCACGGGTCTGGTGGGGAGCTGAAGGGCAGCAGTGGGAGCGACTGCCAGAGCTGTGACTAAGCAAGGTATCACAGAGAAAAGGGAAATGTCTCAAGGAAAGAAAAGTGTGTTTCTGAAGAAAGCATGACTTCTGTCTCTGCTGGTAATTGAGGTACTGAGTCCGCTTTTTTGAGAAAGGTGTAGATAATCAGTGATTTTCATCATTATGTGATGCCTGTCTGTTCCCTTATCAGTCCCAGGCTGACAGAAGCACCTTGTGAAAATAGGGCATCAGCAGCTGTTACGTGGAATAAAGAGTGGCCTTTGGGAATAAACAGGAGTTCAGTAGCTTAGTGTTTCCCCATGTTTTATAAAACATATTTTGAGGGCATGTCAATTCTCTCCAGTATAATCTGAATTTAATATAGTGCCAGTGTCTGTGTCTCATGTTGTAATGTGCCTCATATTTCAGCCTGCCAGTCTCCTTTTCTGGACAGGATTTGACTCCTTTTCTTTCCCCCTTTTTCTCTTGTACTGCAAACATTTACTGAGAACATGCACATGTATCTGGGAAAGTGGAGCCTACCCAAGAGAATGGTGGTGGCAGAGAGGAAAGACAAAGGGTAAACAATAAGGCCGTGAGGAGGGTGAGGGAGAGCAAACAGATGCAGACAGCATTCTGCCCTCAGAGCTAAAAGGCATGGACCTCTTGGTTCCTGTACATCCCATAAAAAGTGCTTTGTTGAGTCTCAACAGGGCTAGGAGAAGTGCTGAAAAGCAAATAGGGTTTTATTTATGCCTCCTCTAGAAAAAGCCTTCCTCCTCACTCCTACCGCTCTTTTTATTCACAGCAAGGCCCCTGAGGCTCCCTGGCACATGGGGAGCCATGAGGTGGCTGAGCATGTCACCCTTCTGCAAAACAGCAGGGCAGGTACCCACAGCACTCGCTCCAAGCAGCTGCAGTAGTGCAGAGCAGCCGCACGGCCACGTCAGCAGTGCTGTTCCACTGCTGCTTGTCACACTGATGCTGTGGGATGCAGGGCAGCTGCCGGTGGTGTGCTCCTCTCAGCAGCTCCGACTGTAGGACCTGGTGAAGCCTCTTGCTGTGAAGCCATCTTCCCATGGCAAGGATACAGTTTGAGGTGCTGCAGGTCCTCACCACCAGCCACATCCTGTTGTCACAGGTTACCAGCGTCAGCTGCTCTACAAACATGGCGATGGCTCCTACAGCGCCTTTGGGAAAGGTGATGAGCAGGGCAACACGTGGTGAGTGACCAGAATTGCTATTGTCACCCTAAACCTGTCGTCCCTGCTGGTTCATCTCCTGGCTGTGACGTGGGATTCCTCCATGCTCTGCTCATAGGCTGACAGCTTTTGTAGCCAGGTCCTTTGGACAAGCCAGCTCTCACATTTACATCGATATGGACCACGTGCACAGCGCTCTGCTCTGGCTGCAGAAGCACCAGCTGCCCAGTGGCTGCTTCCAGAGTGTGGGGAAGCTCTTCAACAATGACCTGAAGGTATGGCTGCCAGACATGGGAGTGGGAGCAGGAGGAACACAGTGTGAGGCACAGGGTTGCTTCCTCAGGCGCTTGCACTGTGAACAGTACCACAAAGCAATGTCCCCATGGCCTAGCACAGCTAAGGCATCTTCCCAGAGCTGAATGACAAACATGGCCTAAACCAGCAGTCATTTCCTCTATGTGAGGTTTTACTCTGCTAGGCTTTCTTAATTTTTACTCTAGCCAAAAGGCAACACAGCTAATTGTGCCAAGGCACTACAAAGGCACAGGGAAATGAGAAATATTTTTATATTTTAGTGCTTGTCTAGAATAACCTGTCTGGATTCTCACTTTTCTTGTACCTTACAGTGCACAATACTCTGTGTGCTCTAATACAGGATTGTCTGAAGACACAGTTGTCCCTCCACTGCCCCAAAAATATGACTTCTCCTGGAGCTTGGCACCGCCCCAAATGATCCCTGCAGTGTAGCTGGAAATGCACCAAACTGTCGGTGAACATGCCCTAGAGCTTAGGTACTGAGCAGTGCATGTGCAGTATGGCAATACTTGAGTTCATTACCTTTGTAAAAGTACGAATAATCCACACTGGTCAGATTGCAAAATCACCCACATTAAATACAAGGCAGATTTATGAAAGAAAACAGGCTGCTACATTAGTAAAGCAAAGGGTTACACATTTTTTTCCTAAAATTTGGATGCAAATTAAAACCAGAGTGTACATGTAGACTGTTCATCCTTGTCTGACTGTCATTAATTTCCCAGCCTGCGCTTTCTATCTGAACAGAACTTTTTGGAATAGGTTTTGCATCTCCACCTGCCTCACACTTAAAATTTCTTCTATTCAGTGTGAATGATGCTTCTTAGCATCTTAGCCCAATTTTCCCCTCTCATTTTTAGATGTATTCTTGTCTCATATCTGAGGATATAAGCAGAACCTCCTCAAGAATGAATGTCCTTTGAGGTGAAAAGGGGCTCCTGAAAGCCTTTTTAACACATTAACCTGTAGCATCTCAAAGTCAGATGAATTATATGTAAACTTGCATAAGTTCTTGTATGCAAATCCTGCATCATAAAAACTTTATTCAAGTGTACAGTGGTAACATATTCAATAAAATAAATTGCTTTATAGTTTGCTTCATGGCTTTCTATGAGAAGGGATGTCGAGGCTGTGTGAACAACATGGCTGAGACTGCCCTCAACACCAAACTTTCACAATATTCAGCAAGTGAGCCTGGCATGCTTTCCTGTCCAAGAATGCCTAGAAGCCTGCTGCTGTACTCTCTCAGATGCAGGTTTAGTGGCTGTACAATGACAAGCAAGCAGTGGTCAGGTTTGTCCTTTTCTGATGACTGACTGTGTGCTTGCAGGGCGGTGTGGATGATACAATCTCATTAACAGCCTACATTGCTGCTGCACTGGTGGAACTCCATCTGGAGAGGAATGTAAGTCACACCTGAACTCCTGCAGGGCTTGGGAGCATGCTCCACCATTCATTCCTCCCCTGGCTGGGAGCTTCAGGGAGTACCCAGCCTGAGTTGTTGAAAGGTTCTGTCATTCCCACCTTGGTACACAATAAGCTAAACAGGAAAATTTTGTGAGGAGTTCTTAATATAAATGGCCTGATTTGCAGCAAAGTAGAGCACTTGTTTTTCGCAGCTCATCTCAGGGGAAACAATTGTCTGAAAATAACAAAGGTCTTGCAGGGAGAAGTAATAGTTTTCATTAAACTGACCAACAGAGCTAAAGGAGAAAAAAAAGACTGCTTTTCAGGTATGCACTGTCCCCTCTCCCCCTCCTCCCAAATAAAAGCAATGATTTTCAAGACAAGTGCAGACTGTTCTAGCAAAACGAACTGATATTCCAGGCTTAATGGTACAGTTCTAAAAACAACATCATACCCTTCAGGGAAATCAGACTCCCTCGGCACGTGGGTCTGACAATTCTGAGCCAGTGTGTTACCAGACACTTCCTACAGCTGGATTCTCCAGTGTATTAGCAATCCCCTATCCTAGCGATATGTCCAGCACAGCTTTGCTTTCAACCCACAGTCAGTGATGCTTTGACCACTCTGCTTCACGCTCCACAGCCCTGGGAGGGATGCTAGCACTAAAATACATCAAGGATGTGTCTGGGATAGATGTTCACAACAACATGTTGTTTGGTCAGAGGAAATTCACTTGGTTTGGACTCCTTTTTCAGGACACCATGTTGGATAATGCCTTACATTGCCTCAAGAATGTAAAACTTGATGAGACAAGCCTTTATGTCAAGGCTTTGATGGCTTACATCTTCACGCTGAGTAAGGACATGGAGATGAGAAAGCAGCTCCTGGACATGGTAGAGAAGGAAACTGGTAGGTTGTTGCTTTGGGGTCCCAGAGGTAATGCTCAAGGTCTGATATCTGTAGCATTTAATTGCAGTAATATGGGAAATGTAGCTATTCTCAAATAAGCTTTTGTGTCAGAAAATCATAATTTATTGAAGCTGTGAAAATCTCTCATTTTCTCAGACCCAGGAAACAATTTCTAATCAAAAGCAGCAGAGGTGATCCATGCTTAATTTGTGCAGTTAAAATGCTTATTTGTGTTGTGGTGCTCCTGTCATTCTTTAGCAATTCATACATAGTACAACAGATCTTGCAGAGCAAACTTGTTTCACCATGTTTGTTCAGCTGCTGGTCAGGACACTTACTTGAAAAATCCAAACATTTTGGCTGCTTCCCCATTGCTGCTCTACTCAGCTCAGGGCCCTTGGGTGGATGGACCGTTGTTGCTGTGCTGCTGAGCTTGGTTCTTACTTTTGTCTCATTAGCTAGGGGAAAAAATGGACTTCAGCCCTGAGTGAGGGGCTGGGGTGGATGTTCAAAGCACCTAAGCCTATGGTTAAACAGTTGGTAATATTACCTAAGTTGGTTTAAGTAAGTTCTTCCCCATGTTTGCTTGTCTGGCAGTGTGGTGAACTACACTGGGGGTTGAAAAATAACATAAAAAAAACGAAGGGAGAGGATTTTTCAGCCTGACCAGCTACCAGTGCTGACTGTTGCTCACTGCATAGCCACTCAAGCTGCCAGCTGGCTTCACAGGACAGCCAGTGGGCAAACAGGATAGAGTAGAATTGCACACATTGAGTGCAGTATTTGTTCAGAGCTGCCTCTGTGATAATACACGTGGAACAAAGAAAAGCCTTCCACTGTGATAATCATAATGAAGGTTCTCCATAGAGGACCTTAGCTAAATTCTGAAGTCTCGAGACTGGTATCATGCAAACAAGTGATTTGGTGGTTCTTCTTTCAAAAAGGTTTTTTCTGAAAACTGATTTTGAATTTAAAAGCATTTCAGGTTTTCACATTTGTACCATTGCAGAAGATTCCTTTAAAATTAAGCCTGGCACAATTAAGCCAAATTCTTAGCTGAATTTTGGTTAGTCCCTTAATACCACTGCAGCGAAATACTCAACTGGACTCAGATATATTCAGTACTTGTGAGCTTTGACCTGAGGTGGGAGCCCAGCTCTTGCTTAAATTGCCCTTCACTATGCACTGCACAGTGAGGATGCCAGCAAAGTTGGGTAGTCTTTCTCCTCCAGTAGCCTGACAGCAATTCTCCCTCAAAGACTGAGCAGTTCATGTACAATAGGTACAAGTGACTGGAAATGAGTCCTAGAGCCTTTCAGCACAGGGGTCCCATTACTCTATGCTAGGCAAAGGCAGACACAGCAAAAATGCTGAAGCTTGGAAACATAACTTTAAATATTCACAGATCTACAGTTCTTCTCTTCCCCATATTTCTTCCCCCATCAGCACAGCTACTGACATCACAATCTGCTGATGAAAAGTCTTCTTCTGTGATTGAGACAGTAGCCTACATCGTCCTGGCTCATGTCTCCAAACCAGATTGGTCACTCAATGAAGCCTCAGTGAGCAAGCTTGTGCACTGGCTCAGTGGGGAGAGAAATGCCTTCGGAGGATTTGCTTCCACACAGGTAACAAACCAGGGAAAATCACTGGGGAAAGAGAAGGACGCTGTGCCTGGAGTGATGTGCACACCTCTCATGTGCATGTCACTCTAGACCCATCCTTTGCAGACAAAGGTATATGAGCCCTGTTTGGGAAAGGGAGTGCTGTGGGGAAACTCTTCTCTGTGTAGTGCCATTGGGATTACCCAGGGCCTGTGACTGCTAAACACAGAGCTCACAAGCTGCCCTTTCCAGGTGACAGAAATCATCCTGCTGCCTGTGGTGTCATATCCTACCTATACACTTAGTAGGATAGGACCTGCCTGTGTCAGAGTGTGAATCAGGGCCATCAGGACTGTGGTTCTCTCTGCAGTCCCTGAACTGCTGTGCAGGGTCTTGTCCTGCATGGCCCCACAGCAAAGCGACTCCGACTCTCCCTTCAGGACACAGTTGTCAGCCTGCAGGCCCTCTCTCAGTACGCAGCCCTGATTCCTCAGGAGATCACAGATGTCAAGGTGGCAGTGAAAGGCAAGGGGGCTTCTCCACTGGAGTTCCATGTGCACAGGAACAACAAGTTGGTCCTGCATCAGGCATCTCTCCTTGCAGACACCGGGACCTACACAGTGCAAGCGACGGGCAGTGGCTGCGTTTATGTCCAGGTGTGTGTGCATAACGAACAGAGCTCTCAGGTTTTGCCTCTGACTACTGAAGTCAGGTTTGGTTTTAAGCAGGCACTGTAGCCTCAAGTTCTGAGCAGGATTTTGCCTTCTAGGCAGAATCACGTCAAACTTGAAGGTACTCAGGTGTACTTTGTTGACATGGTTTCATGTAGCCATCTCTCGTATCTTCTCAGAAATGTCTCAGCTTTTCTGTCCCATCCTACAGAGGCATTATTAAGAGACCAGTAGATCTGAAGTCAGGAGTAATGAGACACAGAAAAGTACATGCTTCTTTTTTGAATGTGTGTTGTTGATGTCACTGCTTCAGCAGCTGGACACTGTATATCTTCTGACACAACATTCTTTGGGTTGTTATCACATGCAGAGATGAGGAGTGATGTGGTACCACAGTCTTCTTATTCCAGTACCCCAACACAACTGGTCCATCCGGAGGATACATCTTATTTTTTTGTCAGTTTTGATAGTCGCCCACTTGTGAGCCATTCATGCCGCAAAGAACTCAAGTCACTCCCTGTGAAAACCTTTTTTGCTGGGTCACTTCTGTTCAGATGATGCCCACAGAGAATCTTATGACACTCACAGACAATCTGCAAGCAGTGTCTAGTCAAGAGGACACAACAATTATTAATTGTTAATTAGGATGGTAGGAGGTAACTAGAACCATACTGCTTGGCTACGCTTGCATATAGTCGATAAGCATAAGACGTGGTGAGCACATGCTGGGAAGGCAGCCAGTCACCAGGCAGGTGGAGGAAGATCGGCCTGTGCTTCTCTTTGGGTGACTGTGATCATCCCGCCTGCTGAGTTGTCTTCTTCCAATTTTTTGTTCTTCTTTCCTACGGGATTTGTAATTGTTTTACCAGTATTTTCCCCTTGAGACCTAGAACTACTGACTATTAGCATGTAAAGTGTTAACAGTTAACACTTCTTTCTCCTTGTGGAGCTGTGTTTTAGCTAGTGTACTTCCTTGAACCTTAACAGTAATTTTTTTTTTTTAATGAGACTGAATGAGGCCTTGAATCACAGATAGCTGAGTCTCCAAGTTTTGGCTTGCATTTGGTAGGTATATCTGATGCAATGTGCTAAACAGTACATCTCTGAACAGAAAGTGCATCTGGGTCCAACTGTGTTAGCCACTGGCTACCAATCCGTTAAAAGCTGGAGGCACAGGTAGTCCTTTACTCAGGGAAACTCTGGGGCACTTCACAGAGCTGTTTTCTCCCCCACCAGACCACTTTGTATTATAACATCCCACCACCAAAAACAGAAGAGGTCTTTGTCCTGGATGTGGGAACAGTACCAAGAGAACATGATGGTGTCAGGAAAGAGTTTTACATCTATGTGTCTGTCAGGTATGAGATCCCCTGAGGCTGTTACTTCAGTGGAAAAAAGTGTGCACCCAGTTATATTACTAGAACCCTATGAAAGCCTCCTGTCTGTAGAACCCGAAACACAGGGATGACTCTCTTCTTCTCCGTGTAGATCCCAAGGAGATAGTTAACTGAGAATTAAGGCCTGGAGGAGCATGGCAATGCACTGGCGATGTCTTGCAGAACCACAGCAACTATCTCAGGCAGCACGCAGCAGCCCAGCATTCCCAGAGCACCAGCAGCTGAGCTCCCATGTTTGGGGGACTCTTGGGATCCTGGGCTGAACCAGCCCTGAGGTGCATCCTCCTGTAGTGTGAACCTCTGCTGGAACTAGACAACAGAAACTCCAGTCCCTATCCATATTTCACTTGCCTGCATCTGTCTAGAATGAGAATCTTGATCCGTATTCTGCATGCCTTACTGTCCTTCCTGAAAGAGAGCAATACCAACATTGCCACTCTCAGCCCGTAACAGCAAAGGTCATTTCCACCTGTTGGAGAGGGCAACATGAAGCCATATTATTTCCACATTAACCATAATGCATATGCTGCACAATCTGTTTCCATATTGAGTGAGTAGCTGGGGACCATTTTTTGTCCCTTTGTCCCACCAGTTAGACATGCTGCTGAGCTTTCATATCACTGTAGGGCAGGGCAAAGTTTGGAAGTGTCCATTAGTATCTCCTAGAAAGGCTGTGCGGCCTTTCACATCTAACATGCTTCTCTCCTGACCCCCTTCAGTTATGTAGGGGACCGTGGGACGAGTAACATGGTCCTGGTGGAGGTGGAGATGCTGTCAGGGTTCATTCCTCTGCAGAACTCTGTGAAAGTGGTAAGACTTTTCCTTCAGCTTTCCTTGAGGTTATCAAAATTTACTTTCCAGATGTAGCTCAGCGAGAAATATCCAAACACTTAAGAAGTGTCAGAGAATGGTAACTACAAGTGCAGATATAACAGGCTATTTCACAAGGCAATTTCTACTTGCACAAGTGGTCGTGCAGTTTTTCATTTTCATAGTGAAGACTGCATACAAAGTAAGACATTAGAGAGAAGATGAAAAGGCACCTAGTTAGAATCACCTGGGGTGCATTGGGCCCCTCTGCAGTTACCAGTGCTATTTTTAGGGATACTCCATAAAGTGGTGTTGAATCCCATAGAGTTGTTCAATGTCATGCTCCATTGTTCCATACAATAGCTAAGAAGAGCCAACATAGCCTCCTACTAACTAGTTTTCCCTTTGCTACAAGTGATGAAAGTAGGAACACGGCCCAAGGACACTTGTATTAAAACTGAAAAATATTTTCTAAGGCTTGATGTGCTCCCAACAATCTCAATGCCAAGGAAGGCAAACCTGACTGGTCCCCAGACTAGGCTAAGTGCTTTTGTCAACAGTGGTTCACTGACAAATACCAAACCTGCTACGAAACGGGAAAGGCCAATAAGCTGATGTTAACCAAGCTCATCTTTTGCCTTCCTATGCAGCTGGAGAAGGTACCCCTCGTGAAAAAGACAGAAATAAAACCAGACAAAATCACAATCTGCTTGGAGGAGGTAAGAGGAAGACCAGAGGGAGGTGCCCATTCAAGTAGTAGCAACTGAAGTACTTTGCATGGGGACTTTCACAGATCAGAAAAACAAATCTCTAGGCTGGTCAAGCAGGCTAAAGTTTGCACAAAAGAAGAAGAGAGTGGAAGAACCTGGAAAGATAGAAAAGAAACCCTTGGAGGCAGGAGTAAAGTTAGAATGTAGGTGATTTTGAGATGATCGGTGCATTTCTGCTCACTTCCATTCTTCTCTACAGCTGGGTGAGAGTTCTCTGAATTTTAACATCTCAGTGGAACAAGATGTTGAAGTGCAGAATCTGAAAGCTGCAACAGTCCATGTCTATGACTACTATAAGCCAGGTGAGCTTTCACTGACATTGGCAAAAAGTAACTATTGTACCCTGCACTCAGACGTAATTCTGTCTGTGACCCTAATTGCCTTAACTCCCTTATTCCAGTGCACTTCCTCCTGCTACTTCAAACTTGGGTTTCCTCTGTACAAAACTTCAACATTCAAGTAGCCACTTGTTTAGAAAAGTTCTTGAAACAAGGCCACCTGGCACTATGATTATATTGTGGGGTGTTATATGTTCCAAATGACTGTGTTTGTTTACTTGCTCTAGCTTCAAGCTAGAAGACTTCTCTGACAATTTGCCATGCTTTCTCCAGTTTTTTAGCTCTCTTGAGAATACTTAGGCATTTATTTAAAATCAGTATTACATAGTGCTACCCTGATCCACTAGAAGCCAGAATTTAGTTGTATGCATTTCATGTGTAGTGTAATAATCCTACCATCCATTGTGTCCTGTCATGTCTCAGAGGATAATAGGAAAAGAATTTGTTGTCCTTTAAAGCTCTAAATGAATTATCAGCACAGAGAAGAGAGATCTTCATGATATTTTGAGTCTCTCTGATTAGTCCATGCTCAGTATGAGACAAAAGAGCAGACGGAATATTAAGAATTATTTTTTAAATAGAATTTGAGAACAAAATGGAAAAACTGCCACTGGAGATTTAGAAAGCAGCACTACATGTTGTATACTAAATTCCGTTCTTGTTGCCCCTTCCACACCATGGCAAGAAGAGGAGGACAGTTTTTAATCCAGCTATTACAAATATTGTCTCCTAATATGTTCTCTCTTTGCTGTTTCATCCAGTACAAGAATTTTTGTGCTTAGTACATACAGTTTAAAAAGTGTTATCTGGCATGAAAATACTAATTATGACTAAATAAGCAAGGCTATCAGGACACACTGTGGAAAGGACTTTTATTTACAAAAAAAGTCCTTGCCTTAGAAGATATCAGAATGCATGAGGTGGTCTTTTATAGCTGTATGGGATACATGTTGGGGAGACAGATTGCTGGCCTGACCCACTATAGACATTTCTCTGTTCCTGCATTCACAGTCTGAGGAGTGAAAAATTAAGGCAGTGGGATGGTTGTGCTACAGAGAAAGAAGTTTGGCACTACCCTGCCATGCAGTCCTGCAGCTCACCACCCTTTCCCTTTTGTTTCTACAGATGACCGTGCAGCAAGAGAATATGCTTTCCCTTGCAGTTCAGGTTAGTGTTAACAGGCTTCCAGCTGGAACAGAGCAGAGGACTGGTGGAAAGCAGGCAAAGCATCCCACCTCTGCTCTGCATTGGATCCTGTCATGTGATGTAGGGCCATCTTGGGCTGCAGGTTGCATTGGGATCTACTTACTACTCGTGGGCACAGTTTCTAGCCCAGGTGTTAATCCCAGTGTAGACTAAGTCTTGAGCATACCACGGAAGGTTAAAATGATCTATTTTTATTTCATTTACATACAGTACTCATAGCATCCCAAATCTAAGTACAACTGGAAATGCCTATGTCAATGATAAAAAGATGTTGCAACTCATCCCCTAAGATCTCTTAGTCCACAGACACCTTCCTAAAAATTCATCAGGCATTTTGACTTTTCTTTCCTCTTTCTTTCTACAGATGCCTCAAAGAAGGTTTCCTCCTAGCATGCTCTTACTCTGCAACCCGAGTTTTCTGCCTCCATAGGCAAAACTTCATTGCTCCAGCTCTCCTCTTCCCTGCTGTGTTGGAAACACCCTATTTCCTTTGCCTTATGTTTCTATGTGAAAACTGGCTTAATACACATTAGTTTGGGAGCAAGTGAAATAAACTATGTGGAACCTGGAAAGAAGGCAGTGACTTGACAGTTGATGAAGATTTCAGTGCATGAAAAAGAGGGGAACACTGTGCATGTCATGGTTACATACTATGCATTTGGTCACCACAGTGGTTTCAATCTCTCTCCTCCCCAAGTCCCATCCCTGAGGTCTCTTTTCAACTGAATTAACACAACAGTTGATCTGCAACCAAACTCCAAGCAAAAAAACCCCTCATTTTTAACCCTGATCTGATTTACTACCTGACGCTGTTAGTAATTTTTCTGTCACAACTGAAGAGAAGGAACAGGCAAGGGAATGCTAAGGAAGAAATACTTTACCCGTTCAGACAGAAAATGACTGTACAGCAAAGTCTTACAAAGGGAGGACATGAAACCAAAATAACATTCACTCCAAATTCACTACATGTTTAGACTCTGACAACACCCAGTCCCATCCTGTCGAGACATTAACCCAAATGACTAATCCTTATCTGTGGCACTACTTAAAAAAGACAACAATCTGAGGAATTTCAGGATGCAACACATGCAACAAGACAACAGAGTGTATGCAGATGGCTCAGCAGGATATGCAGTGCCATTAGGAAGATAGCACTCATAAAAAGGGGGATACTAGATAAGAAAAAAAGGGTACTAGTTTTACAGAGCTAATTGCCAAAAGAGAAAAGACCAGAGACAATCATGCCAAAAATATGAAGTAAATATGAAGTCAACAGGGAGCAATGGAAAAGAAGTGAACAAGATGAGCTAGGAATGTGGGAAGCAATGATGATGCTTCTAAAGAGGAAGTAATTTGGGAGAAAAAAAAGGGAAAAAGGAACATAAACTGAAGCAGCTCATGTTACAAGGATTGCTTGAGTTATCCCTGTATAGTAGCCCTTTGCCTGATCAACACAGCTTGCAAAAGGACAGTAAACATATTTTTTCTCTGACCATTCGGAACAATTGGTCCATAAAGTGGGCAGAACCAGCCCTTCCACATGGGGACAAAAGGAAAATAAGTCTTACAGGAGTGCTTAACAAGCATTTAGGGAAGGTAGAAAACCGGACGAACCAAGAGATACATTTTGTGGACAACTGACACAAAAGGAGGACAGGGTTGAGTTCAAGGAAGCAAAAATATGAAGGGACTGAGCAGACCTCGAAGGGTTGTTCCCCTAGCATTGTCCCTTCCCAAGACATTGTAGGAGTCAATAGAGACTGTTCGATGGTGCTCTGCAAAGGGAGCAAAGCAGGACCTGTTGCCTGTCCTGATTGCCTTCCTGGCAAGTCTCTTCCTCGATATTTGGGCTGGACTGAAAGAGCTTTGGGGTCAAAGCCCTCTGATCTGTTGAACTTCAGATAGGGAGGTTGTAAAAAAACCTGAAGGCTGTAACCCAGCATGCTCATTGTGCCCGTAAGCCAGGCTCTCCCATCTCTAAATGGACATGTGCCAAGGGTCTGCTTTACAGTTTATAGGATCAGATTGCCATGAAATTAGATCTCAATAGAAGCAGGCCAACCAAGATTCCTCTGCTTCTGATGACAGGATGTCTTGGCACCTAGTACCTTTGTGAGGCAGATCAGTGAGAAAAACAAGTGTGTGAAATATGAATACAAATATATATTTCCAGGCTGTGGTTTCAAATCAGATTGATGTTATTCAGCTGCAGATGAGGGGCTGAGGAAGCTGGGAAAACGGAGTGCTGAAAAAAAGCTGCTGTGTGGCAAGCTCCCATAAGACAGGAATGTACAGTAGAAGTCAGTGAGGTCTTTGCCTCTTTAATTAAATATTAGGGAATGCAATAAGTGGCTAGTTTGGGCTGGATGGGAAATTTGATGCTTGCTCAGTTCTACTGGCTGTTGAAAAGTGCTCCCTCTCCTTGGTGACATCCATAGGAAATACTTTCTTGTGCAAGAAAGGAACCTTTGCAATGTGTAAGCAAAGGCAGGGCTGGTGGCCAGGAGACAGACTTCCACCACCTCACCACAGCAGCTGTGTGGGTCTTAGTTGCCCAAATGGTTTGGAAGCAACTGGGAAATTTCCTGCAAAGTATTGCTGCTTTAACCTGTAAAAAACAGAAGGTCCAGAAGAGCATAGTACAGGAGGCAGCTAACAGGCAATCTGGTAACCAGCATCTCAGACAGCAAGGGATTTTTCTGCAAAGAGCAGCTCTGAAAAGGAGTGGGAAGTAGGCCCCCTTAAAAGGAGGACGACTGTAAGCACACAAGATGGGCCCAAATGGATTCTGACCTTGTTAGGGCACTATTATAAAAACATAAATGGTATATTTAAAATCTGTACATGAAAAAGGTAGTCTGTACAATGAACTCACAAGAGTCCATCACAAGAGACAGGGTTTTCCTTCTGAGGTGCCTGAAGATGATGGTCTCAACTTTCAGACTGAAGTGAGTAAATGAGCGTGAGAAAGGGAAAAAAGACAAGTGCAGTTACATAGACTAGATGTCTGTTTATATGCCTGTACTAAAAGAATCTGTACGGCACAGTATGCAGGCTCATGCTTATGCTACGTTTATTCACCTGTGTATAAGGTTCATTTACTACCACTGTCTTCCTGAGAAGTTGGAAAAAACCCCGTGAACTCGGAAGGTGCACTTTTCCTTCAGGGCCACTGAGTGTCACCATCGCTCCGTGGCTTGCTCTGCAAGATGCCGTTTCTCCAGGGAATAAACCTCCTTTTCTAAAACGGGCTGGAATAGGGGAAAAAAAATCATTGGAATGAAAATGGGCTGCTTCTCTCTTCTTCTCAGAGCTGGGAAGAGCCGCACCTAAAATGTGAGCTATCTATGAAATGAATTCAGCCTTATACGTGGGCAAAGCATTTGACAGGTTTCCAGCCAGACCATCTAAGCCAGTCTTAGAATTTGCACCATGATCCTCAGTTACTACGATTATGGGATGGAATAAGTGCTTTATCGTGAGAAACTAGAAAGCCTGGGGTCCTGTCATTTGGTGAGCAGAATGAGCAGATTTTGTTGAGAAGATGAAGTATTGATATTTACAAAAATAATGAAGGTGATGGATAAAGTGAACGAAAACTGCTCTTCAGCAAATCTTTCCACGGCAGACCGGGCGCATATGATAAAACTAGTTGGTAATCAATTTAAAACAAATAAAAAAGGTACCTTACACTATAAGAACCTACTGCTACAGGAGTTATGGAAGCCGAAAATATCATCAGGTTCAAAAAGCTCAGAGACAAACTAATGGAAAGCCAGTCTGTACCAAAGGGAACAGGTTGTGGGGTATTCTCCACCATTCCTACTACCATGCTTGGATGTGGGAGTATAACAAGGGGAATGGACTGTAGGTATTGGCCAGGTGCACCTGCTTTCCCTGAACAGTATTAAGGGCAGCTGAACCTGGTGGACTGAAGGGTCCAGCGCCTTCCTTTTTCCCTGGGTGAGTGGAGGTGAGTGAGAGCTTACTTGTTTCACATGCCAGCAGCAGCAGAGTGGTGTGCAAGTCCACAAAAGACATGCACACACGGGTTAATGCTGACAGGAGACAATACTTCAGAGACACCCGTATAAGGGCAGTGTCAGTGGCTTGATCCTGTTTCTGAGGGTCAGCACTCAGAGAAATGCACTTTCATAGGTGTCAGGTTTTTGGCTCTATAAACCTTTCATCCTACTTGCTGACTAGAGAGACCACATGCACACAACAAAGAGCACAATAACCCGAGAAACAATTAAAATAATTTATTTAAAATGTAACACAGGCTCTGATGATCAAATACAAAACTTGTGCAAACATACTGATTGCATTTGACTGGCTTTATTTATCCCTACCTTCTCTCCGTTTGATCCATCTTGATCCCTCCATTTCCCTGCCAAGCATACCAGAGTAGTTTTGAAAAACCTCTTTATCGGTTCCAACATCCCCCCACAGCTGCTAAGTACTCCCCTGTAAGTCCTAAAGCCTCTTTATTGCAGTATTTTCCCCTAGTCCCATTGCAGTAACTCCCCTTCGTTTGCATACATTCCAGAGAGTTTCCTCCTTTGAATCCACTTCAGTGGGTTTTGCAATAGGGACAAATGGCTTAGTCGTTCATCCAGTTGTTGTGGCTTTTAGGCGTGGTTGATTCACAGGGATTACTGTTTGCTGGGTTTCCTGCCTGGTCATTGTTTCTTTGTTCACTGTCTGACCTTTTGTTTTGAATAACCTTAAATATCTCCTTGAAAATCAGCCGGACAGTTTTCCATCTGAATCCAAAAAGAACCCTCAGCATTTAGAGCAAGTATGTTTGCTAACAGCCCAAATGCCCTCCTCTATTGTGTGTTTTGCTGCTTTTCAGGCAGCAGCAAATCTTATTCTGTGATTCTAAATCAATGGGAATTGACTGCAATTCATAATGGGAATTTTCTCCTGCGAACTGGTAGCGCAGCACTGTCATTACAGAGCCAGATGCAATGTTCTTGCAACATGAAGCTCAAACATGCCATTATGCAGGAGTATTTATGCTGCTCATAGCCTCAGTGGTGCTTGAGCTTATGCACCTTGTATATGTAGACGGAGCGTGAATCATTCCTGTTTGTCTTTTGCTTCATCTCACTTGTCCTTGATGCACGTGATGGCATTCTGAAAGGAAACTCAACAGCTCTCATCATGATGAGCCACTGGTCTGACCCGACGGGCATTTATTTACTTAGGAACAAATATGTTGATCATAAAATCAATAGAATGCTTTGGGTTGGAAGGGACATTTAAGATCATCTAGTTCCAAACCAACAGGACATGGACAGGGACACCTTCCACTAGACCAGGTAGATCAAAGCCCCTTCCAACTCGGACCTGAACACTTCCAGGGAGGGGGCATCCACAGATTCTCTGGGCAACTTCTGCCAGTGCCTCACTACCCTCACAGTAAAGAATTTCTTCCTAATAGCTAATCTAAACCTGCTCTTCTTTGTCTTGGAGCCATTGCCCCTTGTCCTGTCACTACGTGCATACATACTTCCTCTCCACTTACCACATCTTATCTAAAGATGACAACTTACGGTTAAAAATTTGTAAGTTTACCATAATTAACCACTCTTACCCTAAGCCAGGCAACTGACAGGCAACAAACTGATGCTCTTTGAGAGTAATCAAGAGAAGCAAGGTTCAAATGCCTGCACAGCGCAGCTTCTCTTCTAAAAGCTGCCAGCAAGCTCTGGCACTGTGGTTTCTTTACCCTGTTCATGCAGGTTTCCACTGTGCACCTCTACGTGTGTGCTACACGACGAAGGCAGAAAACCTCCTGCTGTGTCCTGTTTGTTCATCAAAAGTTGTTCTAGGTACCAACAGAGTTTATAACCTACATTCTTCTCCCAGGCAACTAGCAACAGGATGAGAGGACATAGTCTTTAGCTGCGTTAGGGGAGGTGTAGGCTGGACAACAGGAGGAATTTCTTCATAGAAAGGGTGATTATAAACATTGGAATGGGCTGCCCAGGGAGGTGGTGGAGTCACCATCCCTGTAGGTGTTTAAGGAAAGACTGGATGTGGCACTCAGCGCCATGGTCTATTGCCATGGTGGTGGTTCGGTCACCAGGTTGGACTCGATGATCTTAGAGGTCTTTTCCAACCGAATTGATTCTGTGATACACAGAACAACTAACGTTAATCAGTCCCTAGAAGGACGGACGGTAAAGCGAGCCCCAGCACAGGGGACGCCCGCTCAGGCTGGCGAAGAGCGCTGTGCGCCCGCAGAACACCCGGGCAGTGATTCTCATCAGCGCCGTGATGCCCCGGCGCCCGCCGCCGCAGGCCCAGCAAGAAGCCGCGGGCGAGGAGCGGGGCCGCGCTCGGCGGCAGGGCCGGGAAGCTGCTCCCGCCGCTCCCGCCGCTCCCGCCGTTCCCGCCGTTCCCGCCGCTGCCGGACCGCGTCCCGCCCGCTCCCGCTCCCGTCACCAGGGCAACGGGCAAGCGGCGCCCAGGGAAGGCACCACGTGCCCGGAAGCGCCTCGAGGGAGGAAGTGACGGAGCGCCGGGGGAGCCCCAGAGGCCGAGATTTAAAAAAAAAAAACAAC